>OX401915.1:2572990-3172990 GCA_947859195.1 Drymonia ruficornis
TGCGATAACAGATGTGTGAATTTCGCTGCATGTAGTGGTGCGCTGAGCACACGTCTAGTGTTTGCAATGTTATGAGGTACCATATCTACTAAAATACTACATCAATGCTTCGGACCTATTTATCTTGTGGTTAGTGTAGTTTCACAGTAATTACTGGGCCAGACATTACGCCCAAGACTGAGTTTAAAAATTCATTACTTGACCCGATTGTTATATGAATTTGTAATACCTACTTTTTTCTTGTCTCTTGTTTATCTAGTGCTGTATTCAACACTCAAAATCTATTCTATTATATTCTTTTATCTATTTATATTTGTGTTACCTAAAAACCTACATGTAAGTAAATAAAATTAAAATTTTACTCAAAAAATATCTGGCCTCTTAATTTTGTTTTCCCTTAAATTTTGCTCAAAGTTAGGTTTGCTCAATATTTGGTTAACTTACTCGATATGTGTTTTGCACAAATTTGCTTTTTAAAATGCTGGGAGTCTCTGTAGTTCTTTGATAAACAAAGCAAACGTAATACCTAGCAGTTCCTGCTATTTAATTATACTTTTCCACTCAACTAGATGGTTAAGTAGGTACTTACTACACCAAGCCAACTAGGCACTCGGGTATCAAAATCAAATGATAATAAGTCAATAATAATAATAATAATATCCTGGGACATTTTTACACACGGCTACCTGATCCCAAACTAAGCAGAGCTTGTACTATGGAAACCAGATAACTGACATTACTACATATACTACTTTTTTGTTTGTAAATACATACTTAATATACATACACACCCAGACTCGGGACATACAGACATATTCATACACACAAATACATGTCCCGGGTAGGAATCGAACCTACGACTTGCAGCGTGAAAGGCGCCACCACGCCAACCACGCCAACGGGCCCGTGAATGATTCCGCGGTCCGTCCACAACGTAGTGAGCCTGGGCAAATGCCTGGGCACTCCTGTGGCAGTAGCTTCCACTACGTGATGGAAGGACTGAGGAATCTTTGACTTATTATCACTTGTGCTTTATTTTATTTTGTTCTTAATTCTATTATTATATATTAAATATAAGTAACATAATGTATTTCATTTATTATATACTTACTTAATATATTCTTCGCACGTACCTATGTCTTTTTACTATTTTATTGATTTTATTAAGTAGATATATATTTTTATTTTTATTAGTCCTTTTCTCTTGGGTAGCCAGTGGCCTTTTTTCTTGGGTTTGGCTGAAAATCAGCGCTGGTGGAGTCTCGTACCCCCCCAGCACACGCTGAGCCAAATACCTTTTCGGCACAGTTCGCGCTGACCCCTTTTTTTTCTGTTTCCTCTGTCTATGTGTTGCGGGTGTGTCGAATAAATGTTTCTTTCTTTCTTTCTTTTTCTTTCTTTACTTGATATTTATACCCGTGCGCTGAGTTCGCTTGTTGGAGTATTAAGTACTTACCATCTTGTGGAAAAGTATCATTAGACGTGTCTACAACATGCACATGCCGCGCGAGGCTGCTCACCCACATGCCTCGCGAAGCACGACGTTTGCCTCAGTCGCATGCCGCGCGAGGCAAATGGCGAGGCAACTGACACTCTAGACAGGGAAAGGTATACCCGATCAATCAGTTTGACACGTTTGACATCGTTCTGTCTCACGACTGCCAAACTAGGCGACGCAAATGTGAGTGCTCAGGTGAGGCAGGGCGCGCATTTGCCTCACGTGAGGCAAGTCAAACACCGCGAGGAAAATTTTCCTCGCGCGGCATGTGACACTTCTGGACGTAGCTATTAACTTAGTTCCACACAACAATGTTAACATCAAGTTACTCAGCAAGTAAGCACCGAGTCATATAACCGTCGAATACAATGTATCTGAAACTTGAGCACTGAAAATCACTGAAATATTGCCAAACGGTCTCTTCGAGAATTAATTAAGAAAGTACGTGCAAGTACTTAAAGTCCTTGTACGTGTGTTACACGTAGTGTAATAATATTGCCATGATGGGAAAATTTACCCGGATTTGGGGAGTCTTGGAAGCTCTGAAGGAAACGTGGTGGTGGTAGAGCCAAGCTGAAGCCAATTGACTGCAGCTCATATACGGGCTGGCTCGACCGGGGTAGTACCACCCTTTTACAGAAGATCGGCGTTAAGTACCTACCTATTACAGCTGCGTTTCGTACGATGAGTGAGAGAGCCGGAAGCGTTACCCCCTCCCCTGCATTCCCTCCTTTTATCCCACTCCCTTCAGGTCAGCAACGTGCTAGCAATGCCTTTGCCCTTTTGCGGCTCTCGCACTCATCGTTCAAAACTGAGCTGTAATAGTACTTTACGCCGAATTTCTGTGAGAGGGTGATACTACCCCGGTAGCTGTAGTCAACTGGCTACAGCTTGACTCTACCACCATATCGCGAGCGGCGGCGCTGCGTGAATAAGCTAGGCTCTAATAAAGGGGCCATCCATAAATTACGTCACACGAATTTCATGATTTTTAGACCCCTCCACCCCCTTGTCACAGCTGTTCACACTTGCGAGACCCCCCCTCCCTGTGTGACGTCATATATTTTTACAATTTTCAGAATTTTCCAAAGTATTTCGTTAAAAATCAAGTTTCGGTTTTAATACTTAGAGGTATTCGATTTTTAAATGTGACGTCACAAAACTTAGGACCCCTCCCACCCCCTTGTCACATAATGTCACATTTCGTCGACCCCTTCCCCCCCCTTTACGTGTGTCGTAATTTATGGATGGCCCCAAAGAAGAATAAATTGTTATTTATTTAACTGATCATCCAATTCGGATAAATAATGAAACACACTCGTAAGTAATCGTTGTAAAACAGCAAACTAATGAAATTAATCAAGATCTTAATAATTAGTTTTCTTTCATAAATTGCTAACATCAAATAGTCTTAATGGAACACAAGATTACACATTAGATTGTGTATGGGACCTACGGGGCTAAAAAGGCCACATAGAAAAAAAAACGGTGAGGGAAAACATCGTGAGGAAACCTACCTATCCCTCGGGATTAGGTAATAGTCAGTTCCTGTATACACGGCGACAAGGTTCACCACCTGTCACGTTGGGTTCTGACTATCTGGTGAAACGTGGGCTTTGAGTTGGCTTTATACCTCCACAATGTGGTGGTGTATGGCCACTCAAGCCTCTGACTACCCCCCGAATGGGGATAAAAGTCGTGCCGTTATATATATATATATATATAATAGAAAAAAAATATCCACAGTATACACACGAGTTAATTACTGACAGTTTTTATGACTAGGAAGTTGTAAGCAATAGTATTTTTAGTTTCTAGCAAATTCCTTAGCAATTCTACTAGATTTCATAAATTATTCATAGATGGTCATGGTTTATAGATGGTCATGAATGGCGTAAAGTGTGTCACGATGGTGGTTTTACAGTATTTTGATAGAGACTTAGAAAAATAATTACTGTTGCAGAATTGCTTTGTAGCCTTTTTAGCCCCGCTGTTTTGTTCGCATCTTCACGTATTATTGCGGAGGTCACCTGGCCATTTTTCTTCATGTCTAGGTTTTTCCTTTGTCATTCTGTTTTTGCTTTAGGTAACAATAATTAATTATTTTTATGTGTAATTTGATGCGTCTAGATGCCCCATGCCTCGCCCGAGCACTAATGTTATCTTCTTCTTATCGTATGGTTAGTGGCCAACCTGGTGTCAGAGTAGTTCAAGCCGCCCGAAGGCCTCTGACAAGGTTAACGACTGCTGCCTAGATGACAACAGCCGGGACCGACTTTCTACGTGCCCTCCGAAGCACGGACACGCTCAGTTCAAATGCCACTAATGGTCACCCATCTCTGCCTGACCTTGCCCAGCATTCGTTTACCGATCAGTGATTACAACTGGCTATGAGCGCCTCACTAATGTTATGATATTATGTCTATGCGTTCCGACGTCAAAACTGAGTGCTCGGGCGCGGTATGCGCCTGATGTAGACTATCCGGCTGCGTCGGCGTATAGACATAATGTCATAACATGAGTGCTCAGGCGAGGCATGCGAGACATCTGGATGCACCAATAGCTTTTGCCAGCGTTCCTCTATCCTCATATACCTATGTAAAAAGTATCGCTCAAATTCGTTCAGCCAATATCGCGATGAGTCACTCAGTCAAACTTACAAACAGACACAATTTTGCATTTATTATTTGTAGGGATTATTTTAAAGGCGTTTGGAAGATCCCCTGCCCCCGTTTCCGCTGAACCTTCATTCCCATGACAAACCACTACAGATATAAAAAGCTCATATATACCGGCTCGACCGGGGTACTACCACCCTCTCACATAAGATCGGCGTAAAGCAGCTATTACAACAGCGTGTTGTACGTTGAGCGAGAGATCCTGAAGCCCAATCCCCCATCCCCTCCCTCCATTCCACTCCCCTTCAGGTCGGCAACGTGCGAACAATAAAATATCCTAGGACATTATTTTACACACGGCTACCTGATCCCAAACTAAGCATAGCTTGTACTATGGAAACGAGACAACTGATACTACAATATTACCTTTTGTTTACCTTGCCAACAGTGCATTTGGTATTGCAGGTATCTATAGGCTATCGTAACTGCTTAATCCGTTAAACGTCCAAAAAAAATCAATAGTTCTTCTTTTGTTTTGATGCACATGCGTGACACGCGATCGGTTAACATCAAGCGGGCCTTACGCTTTTTTGTCACCTCCTATAAAAAAAAGTCCAATCCGCCTCGGCATTTTGAAATGGCGTTACTGGCAAGCCTGGCTGTGCTGGGCTCGGCGAAGTTTTTACGAACGCTCCCGGTAATTTCGTTTGAAGGGGCCGCGTGTGCTAATGAATTTCTGAAGGCTTACTCCAATCAAACTTTTCTCGTTTACGATGATGTATACCGTCATCTTACTGTACGTTTTGACAAATCCTCGGTCCGGAATGTTTTAGTTGGTGGTGGAAAAGATTTGTTTCTTAAGTTGTGGTGTCAGACGCGAATGATTTATCTTGCTGTAGGTCTTATTCGTCTATCTGTCCAGGAATTAGGCTGGTGAAAGCTAGTTACGCTCACTGTTCGTTCCCGAACGAACATGAGTTCATTCAAATCCATTCATTCAAGAGTCACTCTTTTATCGTAGCGCAGTTCGCAAATATTTTTATAAGTTCGCTTGTAATTTATTTATGCCGTAAAATACAGTCCATTAAACTTTTATGTACAGTTTCATCAAATGCTTTATATTTAAATGCCTAAGCTGTGTGAGTTAATTAGATAATATTAAATTGCTGAATTTTCTAGCAACAATGGTACTGCCTGCACACATGGCGTTGCTGTTTTGAAAATTACACAATTTCTCTTTTTCTATTGAAAAGAGTAGATAACCATTGTGTTTCATGCCGGCTCATCTCAATGGAAGCAGCATTACAAACCGGTATTAACACTAAAATATCTATAATAATAATATCCAGAGACATTCTTTTACACACGGCTACCTGATCCCAAACTAAGCAGAGCTTGTACTATGGAAACCAGATAACTGATATTACTACATATACTACTTTTTGTTTGTAAATACATACTTAATACACATAATTACACCCAGACTATTCATAAGTGTTCCCAGTAGCTTACATAAATTTTGACTTTGACTTATTGGCGGCGTCTTCATCAGGCGCATGCCTCGCGCGAGCACTCACTTTTGACGTCGGAACGCATAGACGTAATGTCATAATATGAGTGCTCGGGTGAGGCATGCGCGCCATATGGACACATCTATTAGTGCATAAGTCATTGATTTCTTGGTAATGTGTGACAATAATAAAAATAGTTCAGCATAGCTTGGAAACAGAGACGTGCACAGACCGAACTTGGTAACCAAATAATTTGTAATTAAAGAGTTTTGTAACCTATCTCTCAATCAGAAACTTTAAAAAACAAACTCGATATTCAGCAACTAATCCCAACGAAACAACTCAATCAATGCAGGGCGCTGACTGACAAACTGAAAAGTAAATGTTTGCAGTAATCAACGGCAAAAAGTTGTCGACAACTCACCGAGGCACGTGAAACAAACAACGCGTTTTACACGGGCTTTTAAAATATAACTTTGTTATGATAAAGAGGGGTATAGAGCAAAGTCAAGTCAAGGCAAGTCAAAGGCAAGGCAAATGCAAGTCATTCACAGTTCAGGCGGTCAGACTGTGGAATAGCTTACCCCTACCTATCAGAGTCCTTGCCCATCTTTAAAAAACTTCTCAGGCGTCACTATCTAGCCTCATAATATTCTTTTCAGGCATATTTGTATTCTTGTATTATTGTTATTTTAGTTTTATTTTATTTATTCTTAAATATGTTCGTATTTAAGTATTTTTATTTAGTCTTTAGGTATATGTAATATTTCCCATTTTATTTTATTATAGTAGGTACACCGCTACCGCACAGTGTTTGAAACATGGAATCCTCTCCATCCAAAGGTTGTCTGGAAGAGATCGCAGCTTGCGGTAAGACCGCCCACTGTACACTGTTTTTGTTTCTTGTTTTATTTGACATTGTTGTTTATGTTTTTGACTGGTGTACATTAAAGTGTTATCTATCTATCTATCTGTAGAGGAGTATAGAAGGGTATAGAAGCCCAACACCCCCTCGCCTTCCCCTCCCACCATCCCACTCCCCTTCAAGTCGGCAACGAGTGAGCAATGCCTTTGGTATTGAAGCATGTATAGGCTACGGTAACTGCTTATTATTAGGCGGGCGTACGCTGGTTTGCCACCTCAGTGCTAAAAAAATACCTTTTTTATAACAAAGAGGGGTATAGAGGATTATGGAGAATGGTATGAGGTATAGTATGGAGGGGTATAGAAGGGTATAGAGGGGTCATCCATGGAAACGCCACTATAACCTATGACACTGATGTGATGTCATTCGGAATGTAATTTATTTTTGGGTTTCTAGTTCTAATGCCAGGGTCTAACATCAAATCCTGACCATTTCCCGACTTTTCGTCCTTCTTTTCTTCCTCCTCTTCTTTCTCCTTCTCGTCCTCCTACTCCTCCTCTTCCTCCTCCTCTTCCTTCTCCTACTCAACCTCCTCTCCTCCTGATTCAAGCATTCCCATTTTTGTTCAATGGCGGCGTCTTCATCAGGCGCATGCCTCGCGCGAGCACTCACTTTTGACGTCGGAACGCATAGACGTAATGTCATAATATGGGTGCTCGGGTGAGGCATGCGCGCCATATGGACACATCTAATGATGAGGTTTGACTGTGATATACATTTAGACTATTCATAGTGTTTTGTTAGCCTACCCGAATAGAAAAAATATTATGAGGTTTAAATTATCGACTCTACTAACTATACATATAACTATAGCCGCACATTCAAGTACATACTCAAGTAATGTTACATCAGTGATGATGATATACCATCAAAATGAACCAAGAACCGCGCATTCAAATGTTCCCACATTACACTAAGCACTCCCAGCTATTGTACTGAACTCTGAAATCTCATTTGCACGTCCTCAATTCCAAGCCCTAAACAAATGAGACTTAAAAAAATTGTCGCAACAATAAACAATAAGAACAAAGCCTGAAAATTTTTTTTTTAAATGCGACCCCGCGCGCACTTCGCCCTAAAAATGTCTGGGGTGTTATAAAACTTTTATTTCTTCATAATACCGGGGAGTGAAGCTCCCCGACACGTTTTATGATAATAGCCGTTGCATACTTCCACCCCCATCCATTCTAAAGAGGAATTTTCCAGCATATCTGGCTATACCTATGTCCGCTTTGAGAAATTACTTAATTAAGACAGGACTTTATTTAACGCAATTATGACAGCTTTAAAAATGTTTGATGTTAATTATTGTTAACTTTCGGTCATTTCTCTTAGGGTATTTTCCAGACAGTTTTGACAGATACGAACAATCTGTAATTTCAACAATATCAATGACATTAGAGACGTTGTTTGGTAATTTGATGCGTAATGCTAAATTGAATATTCGATATACCTATACCTGCGGCACGTTATGATGGCCGGTTTGACATGTGGGAGGGGGAAAGGATGAACCTTATCATAACGGAATAACATTCATTATCGCATAAATTTTTTGACATTCTTATTTTTTAAAACGGCCTGTCTTATTCCGTTATAATAAGGTTCATTTTCTTCCCCCCCCACATGTCAAACCGGCCATCGTAAAATGACGCTACTGTAGCTTCGAATTAATGCCGTGGTTTTTGTCTGAATCTATTCTTGATGGAGTAACGTAGGTTGTCAAACCCGATCCCTGTATTCAAGAAACGTTTCTTTTTGCTTACGGACTGTAGAATTTTGACAAATACCTCGTACAAACTTCTACTGTCCGTAAAACGTTTCTTAAATAGGACCATGCATTTGTTTATGCAGTTACGCTTACCATAGGACGAGTAATGTTTTAAGGTTGGCACTCATCCATCAACTCGGCACCCGACCAGCACCGCCTCGTCGGTCGACGTCCACTAACTGAACTGGAAATAAGTGGACCACGCACTGACCATGCGGCGTTCACTCGTTGACCACGTGCGGTCCACTGGTTGATCACGTGACGTTTATGGTGTAAAAGCAGCGTCCGCCCGCGGACCACCTGTCGACAAGGAGCGGACGCCGAGCGGCGAGGCGGTGCTTGTCGGGTGCCGGGTTCATAGGTGAGTGCCGACCTTTAGCATCACTCCATCACAGAGTCGTCTTGAAACTGAATTGGTGCATCCACATGCCTCGCCCGAGCACTCATATTACCTATGACATTATGTTTACGCGTTCTGATGTCAAAACTGAGTCGGGCGCAGCATACGCCTGATGTGGACGCAGCCTAGATTTTATATTGGACGCTTGATCTGAACGCGGTGGTCACAATCTTGAAATATGTGCAATCAATACTTACTAACAACTTACAACTTACTTATAACATGTATATAATAGCTCCATATAGTTTTCCGCTAGTGATTTATTGCAAACCTATCTCAAAATGATAAAGACGAGTGAATAAATTCTATCTCCAGACCTTTATTTTCATAGTCTAGTTACATAAAAAGTTGGGTGAGATCTAAGAACGGGTCACCTGTTTGGTTTCTCACGCATATTGCTGGTGCTCCAAGAATTGGGATCAGTATTATTCTGGATATAATGGGTGAGTAATCTCTTTAAGAAGTTATTTGTTTGTATGTAAAATGTACTAGTGTACATTTTACATATTTTAAACATTCCGAAAATAACCTTTCTTCTGGTGTTAATGAAAAAGTTTATGTTTAGTTAGATAAAGTTAGCGACTGTAGCCTAGGGGCGAACATGATGGGCCCAATCAGAAGGTCCCAGGTTCGATCCCCGGTGGGGCATGCACAAATGGATGAATTTTCATCTATGTGCATAATTTACAGTTCGCTTACGGTGAGGGAAAACATCGTGAGGAAACCTACCTATCCCTCGGGATTAGGTAATAGTCAGTTCCTGTATACACGGCGACATGGTTCACCACCTGTCACGTTGGGTTCTGACTATCTGGTGAAACGTGGGCTTTGAGTTGGCTTAATACCTCCACAATGTGGTGGTGTATGGCCACTCAAGCTTCTGACTACCCCCCATTGGGGATAAAAGTCGTGACGACTATGCTATGTTATGTTATATGATAAAGTTATTACCCCCAAAGAGAACTTCACAAATTATCTCCAAATGTATTTGTCAGAGTTCTCGTTGTGGCTTCCACGCTAACTTTGTTATATGGAAACGGTCAAAATGATAAATAGGTAAATGCGTTTATTACTTAGGGGACTTTAAGTAGTATACCATCACGCCTGTTTTCCCCGAAGCGATAAGCAGAGGTGCACCGACATTTGAGCAATGGTATTTTGGTCACATATAAATAGGTAAGTACCTATAGGCGAAGATTCCTAAAGATTTCTTTTTTTAATGTTACCAGAATGGAAAACAAGCGTATGGCCTGCCTGATGTTAAGCAATCACCGTAGCCTATAGATGTTTGCAATACGAAAGGCAGCGCTCTAATGTTACGGACCTTCAGTGGGACAGAGGGAGGGCAAGGGGGTGGGGGTTGGGCTTCCGTCTCTCTCACTCATCGATCGAAACGCTAATAGCTACTTTACGCCGATCTTCTGTCAGAGGGTACTACACCGGTTAAGCCAGCCCGTATATGAGCTGCAGTCAATTGACTACAACTTCGCTCTACCACTAATTTTGGAAACAGCCTTTTCGTAATTTTCTCTGGTCTGGCTCTTACTGGGATCGCCCCAGTCCATTGTATGGTAGCCATAGTACAAGCGTTGCTTAGTTTGGGACCATACAGTTGCTGTGTAAATGTTGGCACTCATCTATCAACTCGGCACCCGACCAGCACCGCCTCGTCGGTCGGCATCCACTAACTGAACCGGAAATAAGTGGACCACGCGCTGACCTCGCAGCGTTCACTCGATGACCGCGTGCGGCCCATTGGTTGATCACGTGACGTTTATCGTGTAAAAGCAGCGTCCGCCCGCGGACCACCTGTCGACAACGAGTGGACGCTGAGCGACGAGGCGGTGCTGGTCGGGTGCCGAGTTGATAGATGAGTGCCAACCTTAAGTCTGGCCATATTTATTTATTTTTATCGTAAAGACAAACAAATAACTTCTTAAAGAGATTACTCACCCATTATTCCAGAATAATACTGATCCCAATTCTTGGAGCACCAACAATATGCGTGAGAAACCAAACAGGTGACCCGTTCTTAGATCTCACCCAACTTTTTATGTAACTAGACCTTACTATAAAAATAAAGGTCTGGAGATAGAATTTATTCACTCGTCTTTATCATTTTGAGATAGGTCTGCAATAAATCACTAACGGAAAACTATATGGAGCTATCATATACATGTTATAAGTAAGTTGTAAGTTGTTAGTAAGTATTGATTGCACATATTTCAAGATTGTGACCACCGCGTTCAGATCAAGCGTCCAATATAAAATCTATCTGCTGGCCCATACTCACATCGCACGCGTGAATTTTCTAGTGAAATGTCAAATTTCAATACAAAATTTGACATATCACCTGCAAATTCACGCGTGCGAATTGAGTTTGTCGTTACAGAATAGCCTAGCTGTAGTGAATATTGTGATTAGTGATAGAGCCAAACTGTAGCCATTAGACTGCAGCTCATATACGGGCTGCCTGACCAGGGTAGTACCACCCTCTCACAGAAGATCGGCGTAAAGTAGCTATTACAGGTGCGTATCGAACGATGATTGAGAGAGCGGAAGCTCGACCAAATGTTGGGTACATTTTGTTCGGGTCTTTATTTCCAGTTGCAGTGAATAATTATTGTAAGTCTACGTGATTTTATTACACGAACTGTCCTTAAACGTCCGTAATTTCCGACAGTCCCATATTTAACAGCGCCATCTTCCCGTCTGTCTGTACCACAGAGAAAACACGAAGAAAGAGGTGTTCTTATTAGATTTCCCTATGAAACGACGCTTGACAATTTGCGCGGGTGAAGGGGTGTAGATAACGCCATTTCAATCAACCGGTCAATAGCAAAACTATTGGCTTCGTTCTATGTCGATGTTAGTACGTAGTTTAACTTTTTCACACTAGATGTATCGTGATGAAAATGACGTACAAAGGGACGCCATCTAGTGTCGAATAGAATTATATTTGTGATGCGAACGTTGGCAAGACGTCTGCACAGGACGAACGCCAACAGCACACTGACTTAAGCCACGCCTACTGTGATGACGTCAGGAGGTTAGTTGAACCGCGCGGCCGTGTTGCTTAAACCCAGTCCGCTTCGTATTTGGTTCGTGGTCTGTACCGAAACCGTTTTTTATCAATGTCATGAATGGGTCGTTATTCATTCCTTTCGAGATCTGTTCTCATTTCTTCTCGAGTGAGGGAATACGCGACTTTCTGCTGTAGTTATGTGAATTATATTTCGATATTTTGGTGCTTCAAGAATCTTTTGATGGACGATTGTCGTTTGAGGAACGTTAAATATTTTTAAAACGGTTTTGAGACTACAGTGGTTGGTCTCACAAACATTTAGTTTAGCTTTAGCAGCTAGCTTTAGCTAGCATAGAATATCAGCTGTCCAAACGTCAAATTTATTTGGTGGTTAAAATTTATCTGACGAGAAACAGACACTTGATGTAACAAACTCGTTTTGCCAAACATTTTTTTGTGAGAAATAATAATTAATTATCTTACCTATTCATAAATATTAAAAGACTCAACTATCGATTTCTTGTGACGAATATTTTGTCCTACTGTAATACAAAAATAGCGATCGGAAAATTCCGAGGCCTCATCTGGTAGTGCCTAGTACTTTTTAAATCATAGGCGTTAAATAATCGATGATTTTAAACAGTTACCATAGCCCATAGATGCTTGCAATACCTAAGGCATCGATTTTCTTGAAGGGGGATAGACGGAGGGGAACGGGTTTTGGGTTCCGGCTCCCTCACTACTCACTCGATGCGCAGATTTAATAGCTACTTTCAGTCGCTCTCCGTTAGAGGGTCCGTATTATGAGCTGCAGTATGACTACAGCTTAGTTCTACCACCACCTAACCATTTCTGTAACACAATATGTAAATTGGCTATTTTCTACCTGTCAACATTCGTATATTGACATTGAATGGAATCCGGAGTTATGGACCATTAGACAAGTCCATTTTACCACCTTTCATAAAAAGTGTCCGAGCGTTACTTGATATTTCTCGAAAATATTCGAATGAAACCACTCACCCAGGCAATTTCCTCTTTTGGAATCAGATGGGAATCTATTACACCGTACTACTATTTATTTATTTTTAAAGCCCTAGATGGCACACTGACAGACGGTCCACCTGATGGTAAGTGGAGCCGCCGCCCAGGACATCTGCCTGTACAGGCACCTAACGAGGCATGTTTGAAGGCTATCTCCTCTTAGACGAGTGGAGTAAAAATTTTGAAAAAATATCACCGTATTTATTGAACCCTCATCTTTAAAAAATAAGCACGAAAAAAGTGCTACATGCTCTTTTACTATGTGAAAAAATATCAAAGTTAAGCTTTTTTCGTCTTAAAATTTCTATCTCCTAAACGGCTTGGAATTTTTAATTATTTTTTTCACCAAAAGATGGAGAAAGATAATACCAAAAAAAAAAAAAAATTCGATTATTATATTTCGAAATAAGTTCGATTTTGGTGATGCAATAGTTTTTCACGTCACAATCAATGATTTTCGATATTTTCGCAACAAAAGTGGGCGGGGTTTGTGCGCTCTCGACCAATCCAGACGGCCAAAACGCACGGCCGGGAAGCAGGGCATTAGGGCTGCAGACGCGGCGCCGACCTTTTAGGGATCTGTAAACATGCCCCTTGAAGAACCTCATGTTGTAGTGCAAAGAACAGACTTCAGGAGGGAAGATCATACCACAACTTACTATTAAAGTGGGAGACGTCATCTGTCTGTGCAAAATAGTATGTCGTACTAATGCCATGGACACAGTTCGGCTCAGTACACAAACATACTTTAAATATTGTTTCCGTTGAACTACAACCACAACTTACTATTAAAGTTGGAGACGTCATGTGTCTGTCCAAAATAGTATGTCGTACTAATATCATGGACACAGTTCGGCTCAGTACACAAACATACTTTAAATATTGTTTCCGTTGTCAACCGAAATCTATCCCAAGGCGATTTGGAAAACTCTGGTCTCTAATATCATCTTCGTGAATTATTCATTGTAAATCGTAAATTCTTGGCAGATGACATGTTATCGGCATGTAGCAGTCCTTGGGCCGACAACATGTCAACTGCCAACAATGTACGATTTATAATAAAGCATTTACAAAGATGATATTAGACATTAGTTGTTTCGCAAACGCCATATTATTGAGAATAAATTTCGGTTGACAACGTAAAATATAATTTAAAGTATGTGCAGGTACTGAGTCGTACTGTGTCCATAGACTCTGTATAATAATATTAAGCCGTGGTCTCCTATTAAATGCCGTCGGCCGCTTACAGCGTCACGCGTACGCCGCGTCACATTGTTACTATAGTGACGTCGGCGTGTGAAGGAGACCACAACAGTACATTTCTATAGCAAGCATTGTGACGCGGCGTACGCGTGACGCTGTAAGCGGCCGATGGCATTTAATAGGAGACCCCGGCCTTAGAGATAAGATATGCAATAGAAAATTGGTTCGAGACTGGCTCTGGTATTAAGCCGGAAACCCACCAAGGCTCAAAGAGAGGCCACGCACACGGGCCACGACTCGCTTTGCAAGAAAATGTATGCATTGCAAAGCGAAGCTTGACCCACGTGCGTGGCCTCTCCGTGCGCCGCGGTGGATTTCCAGCTTTATTCCTGGGATTATTTAAAAATGCCGTTGTGACTGAGGAATGCCAGCTGCCTGTAAAAATAGGCATCGCTAATGTAAAGGCATTGGAAGGTAACATTCGATGAATGTGTATCCGCACGGAATATTTAACTCTGATGTGGTTCCCGCACGGAATGTATAAGTCTGAGGCTTTTATGTGATGAGAGGTACTTAGTAACGTTAAACGTATTTTTGGTAAGATTTCGACTGTAACGTACTGTGAATTGATGTTGGGAATAAAGGGTTTGTACCGGTGATATTAGGTGTTATTTTGTTACCTACATTGAGTGGAAACTCCGATACATTGATGTATTACACGACTGCCCAAAAAAAGGAGTGTATATGTGTTTATGGTTCATGTATGTATATATGTATGTGAGATTCTTTATTCCACCATAACTTATAAATGCCTGAATGGATTTGGATGTATGGGGTCGTTAGAATCCTTACATCGTTCCGGGTAACACTGGGTATATTATTTTTGAACAAAATCAATATGGTGGCATTATGGCTCTATGTTCAAATGTGAAAAAAAAAATATATCTTCCATTATTACAATATGGGTATCAAATTAAAGGCCTTGATGAGCACATTCCAAAACTGTAGAATTTATAGGCATAATTTAACATAGGTAGGGTGTACATGCAAAACAAACATTTCATTTTTGGCTGCCTTCATTAAAATGCATAAAATAAAAATAAATAATTTAAAAAATTAAAAACATGAGTGCCCTGCCAAAAAACGAACTAAAAGTATAAAACAAGTGCAGTGTCATTGCACCCTCTTAGATTAAATATGTTCCACAGAACGGTCCCCCGACTGCCATGATACTTTTTAGTTCGTTTTTTTTTAGCAGATATGGTGGTACCTTCTAACATCCCAATCACAAAACTTGTGTTCAGCGCACCACAACCAACATGTATCTCACTCGCAACTCGACAGAAGGCTGTAGGCACAGATATGGAGAGGCTAGACAACGCAAACTATCCGACCAAGCGTGCCCGAAACTTGACGCGCTTATTACTTTTGTCACAGATTAATAGAAGTAGGCAGATGTAGTCTTGGCAATAAACGATGTCAAGCCGGGTAGCATTTTATGTGTGCGTGTCAACTAGGAGCGGCACTAGGGGCACATACATCTGTGTGCGTGTAAAGTTGTGTAGTTATAAGGCGAGATTGTATTCGCTTTTTTGTTTTGTATTTGCTTTGGTGGCCTCACTTTCGTGTTCTATGCACTCCATCTGTAGCTCCTAAATCTATGACTTTTGTATTTTCATTCCGCGGTCATCGAATTGATTTTAAAATCGATTTAGTCGTAATTATGTTAGCTCACTGACGCTTAGCGATTGAAACGATTCTGTTTACGTTGAGCAAATCACTAAATGGCTGAGTGACGCCATCGTAAGGTATAAAAAGATGGCACGCTCGGTTTTCAGACTATCTAATGACCTTGCGTTGTCTAGCCTCTCCATGTCTGTGCATGTAGGTAGGTATAGTTTAATGCGCTGTTCTTTGGAGTACTAATGTATGTATGACGGGTATAAAATAAAAAATCATTGGAAAACGTTATTGTAAAAACGGGGAATAAAATAGCAATTTAAAAAAGCATCGAATGCGTCTCTTTGATGTCTTGTACTGCTTAAATTTCAACCTTACTTTATAGAACCCAGCAATTAGGGCCCCGTCCCCTTTGTAGTCGAGATAAAGCCATTTACCATAGCTTTCAGTAAAGGACGCGACGTTCCGATAAGAAATTTTCTCTTGCAAACTTTCCTTACAGTATTTTGTATAAAGTTATGAAGTTTCAAATGTTTTGGTATTTTCATAAAAACTAAGTAGGGAATTTATTTGTAATGTTAAAATAATGTAATTTCACTTTATAATCTATATTAGTAAAAAAATACCCTATGACCATTGATGTATTATTCTATAAGATATGGTACCTTCTCACGTCGCAATCACTTTGTGCTTAGTGCACCACTACATGCGGCGAAATTCACACATCTGTTATCGCACTCGCAATTCTACAATTAACTTATTATACGCTAAAGATATATATAAATAAGTGCTTCCGTACTTACAAAAAAATAAGCAAGTGAAGATGAATAATTGAAATTAATTTAAAAACCCACTCAATTTTTTATTTTACTACGTAGAGTACTTTTCACGAAAGAAATCCCGCAGACGCGGCGCCACAGTCATGCGACGGAATGTTGTTAACCCTCTATTGTTTTAGACTCCCCAACAATTAAATGTTTAATCATTGTAGGATAATCCGATCTTATTGTTTCAGTAATTTATTGAAATTTATTTACATTAAAACAGAAAAAAAATATTAAGATTAAATTAGTTCCACTTATTGCCGTGGGACTTCTTTCGTGAAACGGACTTTAAACGCATATCTCGCTGACCAAAGTAGAAAATTCCATGAACAGACAGTTCTAAAACTACGCATGAATGTCGAATGTCACTGGAACTTTGCTAGTTCTTATCTAGCGGGGAGCTATGCACTGATAAGTATTCAGGGCCATCCCACACAACTTTTTATTGTTATTCCCTTTTTATGTTACTCCTTAGATTGTTGTCTAGTCAGTAATATAATGTTATGTTCATTTTTAGCGACCTCTATTTCTCGATATACAAAACAGAAAATACTCTACAGCTCAATAGATGGCGGTTAGCACAACTTTTAGAACAATTATGATTTTCCATATAAAGCTGAAACTCGCAAAAAAGTTCGCATATAATTTTTTAGACAACCGCCTAAGGCGTCGAGTTTGATAGCATTCAATCACTGGAAATCCACTGATCTCTTATATTGTCTTATAATAAACAATCAAGACCGACGTCCGGTATATTGTTTTCACGTCGACCGCCAAAAATACATGATTCACAATAACAATTCTCAAAGAAAAAAATCAAGATCAGTGATTTGGCAATGCTCAATAATTGTTAGCGGGCTCAGTAGTAAGATCTTCAATTGCTATCGAAAGCTAAAGGACTATGACAATTACAACAAAATCCATCAAATCTTTTCCTTATCAGAAACAACAATGGTCAGCCTGATGTAATTACGTACCAATTTCCCGGTAGTACGATATTTCTCATAGATAAACTAGAGGAGATGAAGGATATTTGGAACTAGTATTTTATTGATAGTAATGAAACTAATGTCACAATTTATTTTTTTATTATACAAACGCAATGATCATTAGTAGGTTAAAACAAATTACGTAAATTAAATTTATAAATACTTATTACATTAATATTCCAGAGCTTTTAATTATTTATTAACCAGTTGGACCAAAGTGATCTCGATCATAAAAAAGATTATTAATACTGAAACAGTAAGTAAACTAGGTAAGTATTACAACATAATACTGTCAAATATGTCAGACAAGAGATAAGCGTTGGCTTATCTATTGCATCACAGAAAAAAGATACGAGGAACACGACAACATTTTACCAGTATACTCCATTGAAACTGAAGTCACTTAATTATTAATCTACTTACCTGGTGTTTGAAGGGTTCTGTAGTCAAACTTAATAGCCCTTATAATTTCCGCTATTTTCGTATATCTGTCTGTCTGTGGGTCATAGCCATTTCATTATATGGCTGGACGTTATGGATAAATAAGTACTTACTTCAGATTACTAATAGTAGTCACTTTATTATTAGAAAGAAAAACTTTATTACGGCAAGCAAAAATACAAAAAAAAAAAAAATGACAGTTTGTACTCACCACAATTTCAAATTCAGCATGTGTGTGTGTATTAGATAGTCCTATTTATTTAACGCTTGTCGACATAATGAATAATCGTAAAAGTTGAGGGTTATTTTGATAATATTTGTTCTTACTGTGTCCAATTAACCCCTAATTCCTCATTTTCCTTTTTTATTCAAACAAATTGATTTGGTCTAAAACAATCGCCGTTCTAATAATTATTGCAAGCAATTATCGGAATTGTTCACGGTGCGGTAAGGCACAAATTACATCCGTCTATTACCCTTCCAATGTCAATGTTGGAACTAATCGGTTGGTCGCAGATTGGAGGAGGTCGGTGAGTCCGTGGGAAAAGGGAAAATGATATTTCAAAATGATTTGGTGCGTCCAGATGCCGCGCATGCCTCGCCCGAGCACTCATGTTACGTGGTACAACGTACAACCCATCGATACGACAACCATAATGTTTGATTAAAAGGCTGGTACCCAAACCATATGGCCAGCACCGATACGTCAACTGAACTTCAAGTGTCAGTCAGTAACAGTGACAGCTTGACATTTACAGGAAAAAAAGGGGTGGGTGCGTATTTTCTCTACGGGTATACAAACGTGATACCAACAAAGCATGATACTATTAAATAACGACAACTGATAAAAGGACAGAAGGACTAGACAAGTGGCTGAAGTCTACAAGAGTTCGTTCAAATCGCTACGCTTCATCAAAGGAAATGACATAAGTCACGTGCTCTACATAGCAACTAGTTGTTGATCTACATAACGACGTTTGATATTTCCATACATTGTCAAGTCTGTTCTATTCTATTCGATTAGCGTTCATGCCACTTGGCCAGCCCCTCAGATGTACTCAGTGTGATAGCGAACTTATGTTATAATTAATATTAATTATTTACTCAAAAAAGTTTATAATGTTGTCATTATATCACAAACCTTCTTCCAGCAAAATCGGATTTGTCGTACTGCAAGAGCTACTAGACATACAATGTATTATTACCCGGTATTATCGTCATTATATTTGTTATTTGACCGTTGCCATTAAAAAAGAACAAAAAGGCATGTTTATGGTTCTTTATTAAAAATCTGATTGACGGTTAAAACGAGTAGGTCGTGCCGTTGCCATAGAAACGTAAACAGAGAAAATACACAACTATAGATATAGTTCGTAAAAATAAAAATATAATTGTATTAATTTTTATACCTACTTAGCTAGTTTTGTTTAAACTAATAGTCGCATTTTTGAGTAAAGCACTATACAAGCCTTGGTCTCTAATGGGTGTACTGCTGACCACGCTATAATGGCCTCAAGCTAAGCTTCGCTACGCTCTCGGCCTCCAAGCTTGGTCATCATTGCAACTCTTGCTGGCCGCGCTATAAGGGCCTCGACCTTTGGTCTTGGCCTTTATTTTAGCTTGTCCATCAAGAGTTGCAATGCTGACCGCGCTGTGAAGGACTGGAGCTGCGCTGCGCCGCGCTTTCGGTTCAACAACGCGGTCAACAACACACTCATTAGAGACCGCGGCAGTAATGTACTATTGCTACCTCTGTTACATCACTTTCAGTTACATTATGTCATTACATCTATGCGTTCCGATTTCAAAACTAAGTGCCATAACACACCGGGTAGCCATGGCGACGTCGCCAGCCACCGTAGCCAACTAATTCGTATTGAAATGTATGACAGGTAACACACCTGACGACGGACTGGCGACGTCGCCAATCAATACAAATTGTTTGGATACGTGGCCGGCGACGTCGCCATGGCGTCCCGGTGTATTATAGCTCTAAGCGCTAACATACACGGACTGCAATTTTGCAGTTTGGTTGCAGTCGACGGCACGCGACTGCACACGGACTGCATTTTTGCAGTTGGAAGTGACAGCTCTATTGCAGTTGGTTGCAGTCGACGACACGCGACTGCACACGGACTGCATTTTTGCAGTCGCGTGTATGGCGGCGCTTAGTGCTCGAGCGCCGCAAGCGTCTGGTGTAGACGCCGTCAATCATTAGGTAAAACGGTTTGACAGCAGTTTGAAGTATTATCAAACGGCAATGTGCCAATTTTAGTTGAATGGATTTGTTTTATTTTTAAATATTGTTTATATTGACTATTTATAAATGCTCTAATGAGCTTACATGAATAAAAACCTTTTGACTTTGACTTTGGGCAAAATTTAATTGCGATTAATTAATTGCAAATTGCAGGTGATGTCACAATTAACAATTAGTTGTGATTTGTTCGCGATTGACAAACAAATCAAAATTAATTGTTAATTGTGACACCACATGCAATTTGCAATTTTATTAATTGCAATTAAATTTTGCCCAACTCTGGTCAGGATAGAGTCGCTGTACATTTGGCCAGCTGTATAAGCGAGATACAGCCATAGGTGTTTGCGTTAGTGTAAACGAGACAGATTGAGTTTTGTCTTGTTCAGCGTATTGGTATCCAGAGGGGCTAGCCAAGTGGCATGAACGCAAATCGAATAGAAAAGAACAAACTTCACAATGTATGGAAATGCCAACGGCGCTATGTAAATCAACAACAAGTTGCTAGGAAGATCACGCTTGAGATCACGTCACTTATGTCATTTCCATAGATGAAGCATAGCGAATTTGTAGACGTCAGCCACTTGTCTAGCCCTTCAGTTCTACCGGTGCCATACCAAAATTAGTTTCGGTGTTTGTGGCACAGATTAGCCAGATATAGTACGTTCTAACATCGCAATCACTAAACTGGTGCTCAGCGCACTACTACCTACAATGAAATTCACGTATCATTTCTTTGTTTCTCGAGTTAATACATAACAAGACAATTTGATGTTTATTATTCGCTTTCAAGACGAAGCTCCTGTGGTATTGTGTGCATGAATTCCGTTTAGTAGAAAAAAACTATTTTGGACGGTCACGTCTCCCTCTTTCTTGGTAATGTCCTTGGATTGTAGAAACGCTTGTAGATGTAGCCACTTGGCTAGGGGGCCTGTATCTGTTATTATGAAATAACATAAACGTTTTAAGATTCAAACAACGTTCCTTGCCCGCCCGCTAGCGTGGTTGGCGCGGAGGCGCCTTTCACGCTGCAGGTCGTAGGTTTGATTCCTACCCGGGACATGCATTTGTGTGCATGAACATGTCTGTATGTTCGGAGTCTGGGTGTATATGTATATTAAGTATGTATTTACAAATAAAAAAGTAGTATATGTAGTAATATCAGTTATCTGGTTTCCATAGTACAAGCTCTGTTTAGTTTGGGATCAGGGGGCTTACCACAAGCTGTTATTGCGATTCAATTACAGGAACGTATTAACGTTTCAGCGACTTTTTGTGCAATGACGTACCTTATTGTCATGACAATAAGAAACGTCATTAAAACGTCGTTAAAACGTTCCTATAATTGAATCGCAATAAGAGCTTGTGGTAAGCCCCCAGGTAACCGTGTGTACAAAAATGTCCCAAGATATTATTATTATTATTCATAACAAACAATAAATCTAACCATCTCTGATGACCGCTTGGCGCAGTTGATCAAGCGTAGGCCGCTCGGCTCACTGCATCGAGTGGTTACGGGTTCGATTCCCGCCAGATGCAAATTTCGGAAGCGGCCTATCGTAATTTGCCCTGGCTTTGGTGTCACTGGGATCGTCCCCCGTCCATTGTATGGTAGCCATAGGGCTTCCAAACTACCCAATACCCCTAATAATACCCAGCTTAGCAACGCTTGTACTATTACAAGCGTTGCTTAGTTTGGGACCATACAGTCTGTATGTAAGTCGATATAACAAAAAAACATATTAAACATTCACATAACAAAGACAGGAATATGATATAGGTATATAACAACAGTCGGTAACAAAGTTGAGGTACCTACATAAATTATTGCGAAGGCCTTGATCGTGGCTGGTCGGCTATCGATCCGTTTCAAACAGATACCTTGTGTAGTATAAGGCTATATTACCTTTATGGCCGCCGCACAGTGAGGACGGCAGGGCATGGCATTTTAATTTTTATCAATCGAATTTAATACTTATCCAATCTATCTGTATCTAAAATTTAGTTTATGTATAGTATATCAAAATTTGGGCGCTGGTTATATTTTTGTCCTTGTATATTTAGACAACGATGTTTTCACCCCTAATAATAATAATAATTTAGCCCTTTTAACGTCCCACTGCTGGGCACGGGCCTCCCCTCAATGCGAGAGGGATTCAGGCCATAATCCACCACGCTGGCCCAGTGCGGGTTGGTGGATTTCGCATGTCTAAAGACATGCAGGTTTCCTCACGATGTTTTCCTTCACCGCAAGCAAGTGATAATCATATTAAAGGTGTGAGCCAGGGTTTGAACCCAGGACCTTAAGCCCGCAAGACGCGTGCTTAACCAATCGGCTACCACCGCTTCCTAAAATTGCTGCTGGTTAAGTTTTTGTCCCTGTATATTTAGACGACGATGCTTTCACCCCTATTTCCTCCAAAAGTGTTAAAAGTGTTTGGGAACAATCAAAATCTCTATACAAAACAGATGATAAGTACAGCTTATTCAGGACTGTCAGCTATAAGTAATATAACCCGTCTTATCTAATAAATGCTACTACAGTTTATAATAATAATCTTCATACCACATGAGAGTATAAACGAACAAAATGGACTTAAACAATATTTTTTATTATTTTCTTATATTTTTTATTTACTAAAAGCGACTGTAGCCTAGGGGCGAACACATTGGGCTAGCAATCAGAAGGTCCCAGGTTCGATTCCTGGTGAGGCATGCACCAATGGATGAATTTTCATCTATGTGCATAACTTACAGTTTTACGGTGAGGGAAAACGGTGAGGGAAAACATCGTGAGGAAACCTACCTATCCCTCGGGATTAGGTAATAGTCAGTTCCTGTATACACGGCGACACGGTTCACCACCTGTCACGTTGGCTCTGACTATCTGGTGAAACGTGGGCTTTGAGTTGACTTACTTAGTACCTCCACAATGTGGTGGTGTATGGCCACTCAAGCCTCTGACTACCCCCGAATGGGGATAAAAGTCGTGACGTTATATATATTTTTGAGGTATGGGACTCAAGTTTACGTGAAATATATAATTAATTAATATAGGTATTAATAATTAATATTTTGATTAAGAAATCAAAATCATACTAATTATAATTAGTATCAAGGTCGCGGCCAGTAGACGCCGGTCGATAACATATTATTATGTGCGCGTTTCCATTGTTTTATTTTCCTTTTTAAATCAGCACGAGGAAGTTATGCGTACCTATATTTTTTTTAATTTTATCCCTCCGATACCCATTGTGATTTTTATACTTATTCATACATACACCTAATAAGTAAACGCACTTTTGCCAGGTACCTATGAAATCGCTTCAAAGACCTCCGTAAAAAGTGATCTAATTAAAAAAGTGACATCTGTCACAGATTTTTAAAAGAATATAAAATCTAAACAAGCATTTTAATAGCAGTTTACATAAAATAAAGATTTTTAAAGTCGATAAAAAGTTATTAAAGATAAAACTGAAATGCAGTCGCAAAACCATAAAGTTAATTTCTAATCTGATCAATCAGGATTACAAAAGGTGAACAACCTTTAAATAGAGGCGAGCGGCGATTTATTGGAGAGAAATGTTTAATGGTACACCAGGGAGCTATTATGAGGTAACGAACTAGAATAGAGAATTCATTTGCATTTTGATACCTCTGCGTTTGGAAAATGGTTGTTATTTGCCAATGAAAAGATTATAGGTGATTCAATATAAATATTGCACTACTTATACCTATTATCGAATTTCATTAAATATACTGCAGTTTTATTTAATTATTTTTTATTCGGTCATGGAAAGAATATGACATTATTTGTACTACATTATTCTATTATTGATTTTAAAGGATCAAACACTGAACTAAGAAATTAAAATTATTTTTTTATTCGTATAAAAAATAAATGCCCACGTTACAAACAGTATCAAACATTGAAACAGTAGAACAAACATTAAAGCCGTCAGAAATACAATGGAAACGTATGTCCCGCGAATATCGGTTTATATTACACGCAGCATGACGCAAGCGCAGTAGTGTACCCGACGAGGTTATGAACGCACGTGTTCTATTTTTAAACTCATTTTGACATTCTTGTGAATTTGTAACGGAAAATTTCAAATATCGAACATGAATTCGCCAGTAAACTTATTGGATTTGAATAAGGAAGAGTTTCAAAAGTTTTTGGATTCGTTCGATCATGTGTTTTCGGACTGTGATGGTGAGTTGTGTGTGGTTTCATCAGACGATTTGTTTCCATTCAATCGGAATACATTATTTTAGTGCTAATATTATTCTGTGTTCCTTTCTATCGATATTAGCTACTCGAGTACTGGTATCGAATTAAACGTTCATATTAGTTGCAGTTTAAAAAGTGTCATAAATAAATCGTGTTTTGTATTTTAAATTCGGAACCCTAAAAATACGTAATATTTTTAGGTGTTATATGGACAGCCACGGCACTGCCAGGCGTAGGGGATTTCTTCCGGCTAATGAAAGAACACGGAAAAACTGTCAGTTACGTATCAAATAATAGTATACGGACGAAAGAAAACTATGAAGCGAGATTCAAAGATGCTGGTATTGAAAATGGTTTCGTAAGTACCTTCCAGGTTATAAAACTTGGTGTTTTCTCTCAATTAACTTAATATCTAAAACACGATCAACGAAAAGATACGAAATTGTAATAATGTTCGAGTTAAAATCGATCACCGCCGGGCTCGCAAACATTCAGGCGGCCGGTATATAAACCAGTGGTTGCCGTAAAGCGATAAATTCATTAAAAAAAATTAAACGGAACGTTAAAAATTTTCAAAATACACACCTACTAGTAGGTAAGTAAAGTAACGCATTATGACATCTCTAGAGATGTCATAATGCGTTACTTTTATAGCGAACAGGTACTTATTTAAAAAAATATTTCACAATGTTTAAAAAATATTAGATTTGGTAACAACATTCAACAGTAATTCGATGATGCGTGTTATGCACAGAAGATGAGCCGTACTGGCAATACCGATATTTTTCAACATTATTTTTCGCGAACGACTGAGTCAAAATGAGTAAAAAATATGTGACGTCTCACAGGGAGGGGGGATGTCCCGCAAATGTGAACAGCTGTGACAAGGGAGAGGGGTCTAAAAAATCATGAAATTCGTGTGACGTAATTTATGGTTGGCCTCTCATCTCAATTTGTGCAGATCCCCAAACAATGGTTGATTGCACGTAAAATAGTGTAAAATAGTGTTGCTTTGAATCCCGAAACAGGTATTATTATATTGATTAACAGGTATTTAGCCGCTTCGTTTTCCTCTCACACAGGTACAGAGTTATTATTTTATTATTATTCTAGTATTTTTCCTGGTTATTGATTTAAAACAATAGGTGATTTTACACGTAGTTAGGTAATTCTACATTGGTAAATCGTAGTACTTACCTACTTATTTTAATAAATAAATAGGAATATCGCCAGACCAGTATACGTACTGTATGGCTCCAAACTAAGCCACGCTTTAGTAGCATACAATGGAAAAATCCTGTCTTGCTACAATATTCTTCTAATGCATCAGTGCGTCTTTTAAATAAATAAATATCGCCAGACGAACACACGAACTGTATGGTCCCAAACTAAGCAACGCTTGTACTATGGGTACCATACAATGGACTGGGCACGATCCCAGTGACACCCAGACAAGGGCAAATTACGAAAAGGCCGTTTCCGAAAATTGCCTCTGACGGGAATGGAACCCGTAACTACCCGATGCAGTGAGCCACGCGGCCAAGTGGTCGTCAAGTCGGTGATTAATAAATCTTTTAATTTCAGGAAAACCTCATAATACCATCAGTAGCTATATCAGAGTACCTTAAATCGATCAATTTCAATAAAACAGTATACAGTGTGTCTTGTCCGGAGACCGCAAGGGTGATCAGATCGTATGGATTCCAGTGTAAAGAGGGGGTAAGCACAAATATACAAAATTAAACCCTACTACTCCACCAAGCCAACTAGACAACTAGAAACCTGTCAAATGTGACGTCACCCGCACAACAAGGTGATGGCGGTGTGTTGGCGGGAAGCCGCAGGCGGTGGCGGGTGTGCGGGCGGGGAAGTCCAGCCGAGCTCCTAGTTGGCTTGGTGGAGTACTACACTGTTTTGTTTTTTTGTTGTCGTAAATTTTTTCTCAGTGTACTATTGATCTTACAGCCCTAACTATGTCACCTCTAAATTTCTTTTAGCCAGATGTAAGCGTAGACTATTACGATAATTACTTCCAATATTTGGATGACGATGACGAAATTGGTGCAGTGGTCTTCGACAGTGATATTAAGATAAATCTGCCAAAGATACACAAATCCATCGTCTATTTAACGAAGCCCGAAGTACTGTTTTTGGCTGGCGCTACGGATGCTGAGTTCCATTATAGAAAGGGATCTGGTTACAAAGTTATGTTGGGTAAGTTAAAAAAAAATATTAAAAAAATAGCGACATTTTTTATTTTGTTTTAATTGCGATACGTTCATTTTGCTATCAAAAGATAACTGATCATCAAGGTTCAACTAACTAACTAACGCGACGTCGCGAGCAGGCGCGGTCGCGCGCATACGCGAGCCGACGTTTGGCTATGGTAAATGGTCCTATTTTTAATGGAGCCAGTAAAGGGGCGTCCATAAATTACGTGAGGCATTTATGGGGGGAGGGGGTCGAGCAAAATCTCACCAAATCTGACGTGGGGGAGAGGGGGGGTAAGAAACAGTGTAGAGCCAAGGTGTTAGAGCCAAGCTGTAGCCAATTGACTGCAGCTCATAAACGGGCTGGCTCGACCGGGGTAGTACCGCCCTCTCACAGAAGATCGGCGTCAAGCAGCTATTACAGCTGCGTTTCGTACGATGAGTGAGAGAGCCGTAAGCCCACCCCCCCTCCCCCTCCCTCCATCCCACTCCCCTTCAGGTCGGCAATGTGCGAGCAATACCTTTGGTATTGTAAGCATCTATAGGCTACGGTAACTGCTTAACATCATGCGGGCCGTAAGCTTTTTTGCCACCGCAGTCCTATAAAAAAAAAAAAAAAGTTTAAAATTGCAATAAAACTGGGTTAAATTAAGTTTTTTTTGGCTCTAAACTTAACTCTTTTTTTTGTTAAATTAAATAAAACATGTTTCTCCTCTAGAATATAGCTTTTAAAAAATCTCACGTGAAATTACAGGGGGAGGGAGGGGGTCGAGCAAAATCTCACCAAATCTCACCAAGGGAGAGGGGGAGGTCGAAAAATCTCAAAAATCACCTCACGTAATTTATGGACCCCCAAATTGCCCGCTCATTTTTCCGCTTTGTCTGAACTGACCCTAAAACATTGAGCATTTCAGATATACTTTATTCTACATGTCTTTTTTATCTCATGAAGTCTCGCATCTTTTTTCAGGTACAGGAGTATTTACAGACATGGTAGCTAAACAAATAAACCGGGAGCCTATACTGTTGGGGAAACCAGGGAAGATGTTCGGAGAGTTCGCGATGAAGAAGGCTGGAGTCACGGATCCAAGCCGAGTCCTATTCATTGGAGACATGTAAGTTCACGTACGGCCCACCTGATGTTAAGCAGTTACCGTAGCCTATACTTGCAATACCAAAGGCATCGCTCGCACGTTGCCTAACTGAAGAGGAGTGGGACAGAGGGGAAGGGGAAGGGGAAGGGGAAGGGGAAGGGGAAGGGGAAGGGGAAGGGGAAGGGGAAGGGGAAGGGGAAGGGGAAGGGGAAGGGGAAGGGGAAGGGGAAGGGGAAGGGGAAGGGGAAGGGGAAGGGGAAGGGGAAGGGGAAGGGGAAGGGGAAGGGGAAGGGGAAGGGGAAGGGGAAGGGGAAGGGGAAGGGGAAGGGGAAGGGGAAGGGGAAGGGGAAGGGGAAGGGGAAGGGGAAGGGGAAGGGGAAGGGCTTCCGGCTCTCTCACTCATCGTACGAAACTCAACTGTAGCTACTTTACGCCGATATTCTGTGAGAGGATGGTACTACCCGAGTCGAGCCAGTCCGTATATGAGCTGCCGTCAATCATGGTCACTCGTAAATAAAGTGTAGCTAAGAGCCTGTTTCAGAATCTTCAACTTTTATCCATCGAATAAATGTGTGGCATTTTGACAGTTTTCCATAGAATATCTGTCAAAACGCCATATTTATTTAGTTATCTGACGATTCTGAAACAGATTCTTAGATTAACAAATGAAATGATTAATCTTAGCAAAAATAAAATAGTTGTAGAATTGTTATAATCCCCTAAAATACATATGGCCTATATAAAATGTTAGTCAGTCAATAGTTTCGAGTTTTTAATTTAATGGATGACTCATATACTCCTCAAAAGCTTTATAACCAAGCAATTCTATATCACCATGTTTTATAACAGCCGTAAATTGATAATATAATGCTATTCATGCTAGAATTGCTCATTTCTAATTCAAGCTCTAGAACTTTTGATCCTAAAATTAATTTTGCACAAAACTTTTCACACAGAAAATTAATTTATGACCTTTTCAATAAGTTTATAAGGGAAATTTCTCTAGAGTTTCATGATTAGTTTACTAGTTTTGCTATACTCAGTAGATATTAAAATATGGCTTCTCTTAATTGTTAATTTCATTATTTTTTTACTCTTTATCACTAAAAGTCATATCCCCAAATTTAGAGAAAGTTATGATAGACTTGTACTGGCATTACAAATCACTTTTGTTACTAGAAATACTTTTTAAAACCATTGTAAACTGACTAAAATCACTATAAATTTGGCGGTTAGACTGTAAGACTAATAATACCACTTCAGAGGACATTGATACTTAGAATTTTTTGATGGAAAAATGTAAATGTAACGTCACGACTTTTATCCCCATTCGGGGGTAGTCAGAGGCTTGAGTGGCATACACCACCACATTGTGGAGGTATTAACCAACTCAAAGCCCACGTTTCACCAGATAGTCAGAACCCAACGTGACAGGTGGTGAACCTTGTCGCCGTGTATACAGGAACTGAGGTTTTTTTTGATGGAAAACCCAAATAATGCTATACTTACCCAGATTATCCAGTAATCGTACAAACAGACCGGCAGACTGCGCTTGCGATTAGTAATAGTTATACAAACATTTATTTTTCTTCATTTTCAGGATTCAGCAAGACGTTGGCCTAGGCAAGGCGACAGGTTTCAAAACATTGTTATTACTTACACATTGCTCTACGGAAAGAATGCTAGCACAAGAAACACTTAGACCTGATTTCTACGCACAATCTCTGGGCAGTGTAGTACCGTTACTAGAGAAGAATCTTTAGAAAACGAATACCTTAATATCGTTCTAGCATGGGGAGCTAAGAACACCATTAGCAATTCTGCAAAACCAATTCATTTTCTAATTTTCGCAAAATATACAGTAAGTAATACAATTTTCACGAATGGCGTAAAATTTGTGACTATTTTGCAGAATTGCTAAGGAATCTTCTAGAAAATCAAAAAAGTTACATGCTTTTGTAGAATTGCTATGTGGCGTTTTTAGCCGCCCAGAATTTAAACAAGTGGAATTATAAAGAAGAGTTTCTACTTGCTTCGCGCATTCCGTTTTGTAAAATGGAAGAGATAGTTAAATGTTAAATTAATATTAATTATAATAAATCAATGTCTAAAATGAAATGTGTTTCTTACTTACAATAATGGTGCTTGATCTTATTAATAATCAAATAGAATATCACAAAACACTACCTTAAGTACACAAATATTAATTTATTTTGAAGGTTCCTACCAACAACCACGTTTAAAACGTATCTATTATTATTTTGCCAAAGTTACAACAAAATGTATTCACTGCTGCACGGGTCACATTTTCTATTTATTAGCAAGAATGTCAAACGAAGCGTATTTTTTTAATTTAGTTTTTTTAAATAATATCACGCACATACTACGTGGCTCTAAGTGGGAGCCTAAATATGGGATTAAATGACGAAGAACCGTATTAAAAATAAAAAATAAACAGAAGTCACTGCTATTATTTTCTTAGAAAAAGTTGGTGAGCCTTAAATTTTGATAGCTGATCTCAAAAGAGCGCAGCGGAGTGTTAGTTTTACGCAACGGTACACTTTACGCTTGTCTGGATAGGGCCTTACGGGCTTTGCGAATTATTTATCTCTAATTCTGATGGGTTAAAATACTACTACTTATCTTTTCTTAGTGAGTCAGTTTTTACTTGTGTTTTCTTGTGCTCATCAATTTGTAAGTACTTTGTAAAAACTATTTTTTTTATACAATAAGTATAGTAATATATTACCGTCCTGCTCATACTTATAATAGTATGAGCAGGACACGACATTTTCAGTCGCGTCTAATTGAGATTAGTAATCTATTGATATAAATTATTGTAATTATATTTGCAAGTTCACACAATGCCTTTCTTTTTTTTTCCAAAAGTATGAAGTTTCCAATCATATACTCACGCCTGTATCCCACGGGGTTTGGCAGAGACTATTGATTGCCACATGCTACAATTTTGACACACCTCTTTTGCTGCCATCGGCTGAGAGTACTATGGACTTCTGGAAAAGACCATTAATCTGGTTGTGAAAAGTTATCCTTTGGGCGCCTTCTTCCGACGCATCCACTTACTTTCGCTCCGTATATCTCTTTCGTCGGTCGACTTTCACTCATCCTCTCTACATGGTCAAACCATCTTAGCATACTCTTCTCAATCTTAGTCACTACATCATCCTTCAGCTTACATCTCTCTTATTTCTAATTTCCAATCATCTTTTATTCAATAAATATATTACATTCATTGACCATCAACAATAGTATTAAAATCCACAATTGTATTGCCGTCCCATCTCATCCCATTTTCTAGTTGAAAAATCCCGATTGTGTCCTCAAATTGTGCTCATTCGGCCGCGAAAAGGGCGAATTGATTACGCCACCCGTGAAGCCTTTTATTTATTGGTCCTTTTTCTTCAATATAAATTCTAGCCGGCGACTGTTACCGATGCTTCCGGAATTTGTATTGGTTTCGAATAAAAAGTGAATACCGCAAATATTCCGGGCATTTGGGGATCCTTGACCGAGAAATACCGAAACCTAAAAAAGTAAAAAGCCTACTACTTAGTAATAGCTGACTAGAAGAAATCGAGCGAAAAAATCGCGTCCAGAATATGCCCGAACTGATTTCTCATAGATATGGATCCAAGCTTTCTGTGAAGTTTACATTATTACGTTGAAATAGAGCGGAGCGAGCGAGCGAAGAGCGAACATTGCGCTAGAATCCATTTTCTAAATGGGTGCTTCTATATGAGGCGAGCTGCCACGCCACATCAGTTTTGAAATCATATGTCTGCGTTTCGTTGATGACCGCTCGGGTGCGGCGCACGACTCATAAAGACGCGCCTAATGGGTACATACACATGCCCCGAGCCATCAAGACATTATAATTTATCTATACGTATTACCATCAAAGTGATTGCTCGGGCGCGCCACTTGCCTCTTGTAGACAAGCACACAAACACACAAGGTAGTAATTTCAATTAAGTAAATAGAATCAAGAAGTGATTCTATTTACTTAATAGAATCACTTGGTGATGTATTATTATCACCAACTTCTTCCTATCGTTTGGTAAGTGGCCAACCTGGTTTCACATTTCTTCAAGCCTCCCGAAGACCTCTGCCTAGATGGCAACAAATGGGATTGACTTTTTACGTGCCCTCCAAAGCATGGAGACGCTTAGTTCAATTGCCACTTAATGGTCACCCATCTCTGACTGACCTTGCCAAGCGTTGCTTCTCCTCCGATTGTTTACCGATCAATGATTTCAGCTGACTATGAGCGCCGCAAAGCCATTACAAACAGATAAGTAAAGTATTTGTAAGAGTAAACAACGGGACCCAATTCAAAGTAATTTCACATTTCCCCACACGTTTATTTATTTCGCTATTCCTCTCCATTGCGACGTCAGTGTAACGTCCGCAGATCGTTTTATTGCGGGGCTGTGTCATTCAACTTTGCATACATTTGTTGGGTTTCAGTGGGTTTTCAGCTGTATTTTAGTAGAGCAATAGTTCACTGTTTCACGAACAGAATGTATGTTAAAAATACTTTATTTAAGGCCTGTTTTAGAATCTTCGGATAACTTTCATCCACCAAACGAACCTAACGACGATAATCTTTATTCATTTTTTCTGAACTACCAAATTATCTGACGATTCTAACAGGTTGTTTTTGAAATTGACAATGAATAAACAGTGAGTGAGAAAACCTATCTGAAAAAGATTAAGTTTTCATAAAGTGTGTGAAATCTGCCGTCGGGAATAAACTCGCTAGCCCATGTAATGTGGTGTATAAAAAAACAATAAGCAGATCGTATTTTGTTTTTGTTTTGGTACGAAAATGTGTCATAACGAAGTCTGAACGGTTCATTGGCGGCGTCTTCATCAGGCGCATGCCTCGCGCGAGCACTCAGTTTTGACGTTGAAACGTATAGACACAATGTCATAATATGAGTGCTCGGGTGAGGCATGCGCGGCATTTGGACGCATCTATTGGCGGCGTCTTCATCAGGCGCGTGCCTCGCGCGAGCACTCACTTTTGACGTCGGAACGCATAGACGTAATGTCATAATATGAGTGCTCGGGTGAGGCATGCGCGCCATATGGACACATCTATTGATATCACAGCCTGCCAAGCTAAACAATTCACTGAAAATATCTGAAAATCGAGAAAATTTCCGTTGTTTTGCCAGTAGGTCGAGCCCCGGTTATCTCCACAAAGGGATACAGAACAACTACATTAGCCTATCATCACCAATTTGTATCGAAATAAAGTGGTACCAGGTATTCGGAACACGTAACAGCGATGTAAACAAAACTCCGGAAGGGGACATAGGTAGATTTATGAGGGTCGAGCAGGCTACGGCTGGATTGGATCCGTTTTACGGCATGTTAGCCGGCGGTCAGCAAACAAGTCATTTGTTAGGGCAAAGGTGAACATGGGTGATTTCAATATCGGTTACGGCTTTATCTTAGTAAGCTGGTTTGGGGTGATTCTGGCCTAAAGCCCTGACCATAATACGCGGCTGTCGCGCGAAGCAGCTTTGTCTCGCGAAGTTTGACATGCCGCGCGCGAGGCATATAGTCTTGCCTCATCCTAGCGCTATCATTTGTCTCGCCTAGGTTGGCCAAGTCATGAAACAGAACGTTAATAAAAAAAATATATATCCTGGGACATTTTTTACACACGGCTACCTGATCCCAAACTAAGCAGAGCTTGTACTATGGAAACCAGATAACTGTGGATGGAGATAACTGATATTACTACATATACTACTTTTTTATTTGTAAATACATACTTAATATAAATATACACCCAGACTCGGGATATACAGACATGTTCATGCACACAAATACATGTCCCGGGTACGAATCGAATCTACAACCTGCAGCGTGAAAGGCGGCATCACGCCAACCACGCCAACGGGCCCGTCGTCGTATGTTGATAATGTCGGCTATACCCGTCTCTAGAGTGTAGGTTGGCGCGCCCTTTGCATAACGCGGCATGCGACTGAGGTTGCCGTGCGTTCCTCACGCGGCATGTGAGTGAGCAGTCTCGCGCGGCATGCGTGTTTTCTGGACCCTAAAATTAATTTATGTATTATTTTAACAGATATGATACTTTCTCACATCGCGATTACCAAACTTGTGCTCGACGCACTACATGCAGCGAAATTCACACATTGTTATCGCAACTTCTTAAACATTAGCAGGGTGGTTACTTTGAAATGCGAAACGAACGCTTCGGCTGACGGATCCGAAGTGCGCATTCAAAAATCGTGATTTCACGTTTCTTCTTTCGTGGATCCTACTACTCACATATTCATACGATCTTGTCTAAGAGTTACTTTAAAATACGTCATGCGTCATGAACATGTGAAAGCGGGAGTAGGATCCACGAAAGAAGAAACGTCAAATCACGATTATCGAATCCGTACTTCGGATCGTCAGCCGAAGCGTTCGTTTCGCATTTTAAGTAACCACCCAGGTTTATTTACCAGTAGATAAACAGTATTGGCAATACCGATATATGTATTTTCATCATTATTCTCGGCGAACGACTGAGTCGTACTGTCTCTATGGACTCCGTTTAGTTGGACATACTATTTTGGGCAGTCACAAGTCTGCCTGTTTCTTGGTTAATATCTCTGCAGCACTCTCTTTTTAAGGCTGTTTTTAATTATTAAGGCGGCACTACATAATCAGTCATCGCCCACCAAATTAATTAAGGTAATTTCTGCATCATACAGAACTTACCTCAATTTCCTGATAACTAGTTGCTACCTATTATCTTTTCATCCACTGAACAATATGTGGTAATGACGGCCCGGACACGTGATGAGTGTACCTAATTGCGGCTCTATCGATCGTGTAGAGCTTGTCCGCCACACGTAGAGTTCGTATTTTGTGTAAAAATGTATACGATTAGTATTTTGTTTGCTTATAAAGCTTGAATTATATTTGAATAAAGTTAATTATACATGATTTGGAATAATTTTGGAAATTAGAGTCATCATATCGGTCTAATATAGCTATTCAATTTGGCTCTAGATAAGATGAGTAAGAAAAATGGTCAAGAACTTTAAAAACCTTCGTGGTTACTTAGTTCATAAGTCAGACGAGGTCGCTTGGGTCGGAGTTGCGCTTCCGGCTCTCTCACTTATCGTAGGAAACGTAGCTATAATAGCTACTTTAAGTCGATAAAAAGCTGGTACTATCCCGGTCGAGTGAGCTCATATATGAGCTGCAGTCAATTGGCTGCAGCTTGGCACTACCACCAATCAATTGCATCAAAGTCGGTCCTTCCATTTTTGAGCTACGATATCACACAAACGGCGAGATGAAAATGTATGGCTTTATTGATTCTAAATTCTTTGATGGCACCTCCTGGACCGGGAGCTCATGATGCAAACTGTGGATTTACTCCAGTGTCGCCCAAACCTATTAGATTCGGTAGATTAGATGATAGGAAGAAAAAATCGTTCTAGATGTTTCCAATTTCAGCGGTGAGGGAAGCGTCTACATGATAATTTCAAAATTGTAAAAAGAAGCAATGTCATGGGAATACTCAAGTGTGTCAGATATTGATATTTTTCATGCTCCAACATGATACATTGAAAAAATTAAAAATTACTCGAGCGCGTCAGATTTTCAGAGGGGGTGTTCAGTGAAACTTACAGATGCTGCCATTTCTTAGACAGACGATCAAATTAGCAAAATTGACACTTCTTAGCTAGCGATGAATCCCCCTTATCTTAATCTGACGAGTTCGAGTATTTTAAGATGGTCTATTATTTTTTTTTGGTTCCCCTGAGCGTACCCACCAATATTAAGGGCTCATACTGGTTGGAGGTTCTTATCAATATGTAAGGTATCCCCCTTATCTTAATCTGACGCGCTGGAGTAAATCCAGAATACTCTTCTACTGCTTCCCATCTATCCTGCGTCGGGGATTGGAAACTAGATCCTAACGTCCCTCACTGTTAGTATTTAATCAAATGACATCCAACTGTAATTGAGCAGACTTGTCGCGGTCTGAACGATCAATATACCTGCAATTGTAGATGTCCATCACATGTTCAACGGTCCATTAGTACGAATGGTTAAACAGGGGGGTTACTCCGAAATACGTCGCTGACGGATCGTCCGAAGTACGGATTCGATTTACGATCAAAACAATGTCAAATCGTAGAGAAAAACGAAAGAAGAAATGTCAAATCACGACAATCCGTCAGCCGAAACGTTAGGTTCGTATTTCGGAGTAGGCCAGCAGGTGCGGTGAAAGAAAGGAATCGTCAGGTTGGGACGTCTAAGGACGTCTTGAAACTAGGTAATAAAATTTTAAAGACGAAATAAGAAAGACGCTCATAATCAACTGCTATCACTGATCGGTAAACAATCGGAGGTTAAGCAACGGTTGGCAAGGTCAATCAAAGATGGGTGACCATTTAGTGGCATTTGGGCTGAGCCTCTCTGTGCTGGAGGGTACGTAAAAAGTTGGTCCCGGTTGTTGTCATTCAGGCAGCAGTAGTTCAGTCTTGTCAGAGGCCTTCGGGCGGCTTAACATAATTTGACTTTATTTCAGAGGTAGCCTTTACTTCACGGCTGAAATTAACGACTTTTACATAGATGCAATGAATTAGCAGCGATCTGTCTTCTTGAATGTAAATGCAGTGACTCGGGGGTTTAATTAACAAAGTCATTAAGATAGGGAATAGGTAAGTTACTGAGAAGAATATTTATTACTCGCATTAATCATTGTAGTATATGGGAAGGAAAGGTCAATAGATGTTTTAAACCTTTAGACGGACCCTATCGCGCTTATTATGGCAATCTGAATGCAAGGTAACTGCCTGAAATCCCGTTAGTCACGCACCAGCTAGCGTCGCGGCTGCACGACTGCACGGCGCGCGCCCTTGATTATGTAACGAATGACGCTACAATGTATATTAATATTTTTTTTAAGTTCGGTTTGTAAATGTGTTGGAGATGTACACTTCTCATTATAAAAAAATCTAAATTGGTTCATCCGTTTGGGAGCTACGATGCGTAAAGTATCAAAACGGACAGCGAAACTAAAAATCTGATTCTTTCAGCAAATGCATATTTTTATTTAACTAAAAACCTCTTAATACTACACTAAGAGCAAACCAAACTAGGCAATATGCCAAAAGCATAATACCTATTAGCGTTTTCTTTTTCAGAAAATCTAGTAAAACGTGGCTGCCTTAATATTACGTAAATAGTAAGTACCCTGCTTCGAACGCATAAAGGTTTTATCATACTGCAAGCGAAACAGAGGGCCTACTCTGTTTCAAACGAAAACAACATTTCGGACGAAATTTGCGTATTTCCTACTACGTTTCTCATTGATTCCGACATTTCTTACGGACGATAATTGTTTGACGTCTTCGTCGTCGTCGAATCTAAACGTCAAACAATTTTCGTTCGTAAGAAATGTCGGAATCAATGAGAAACGTAGTAGGAAATTCGCGAATTTCGTCCGAAATTTCGTTTTCGTTCGAAACAGAGTAGGTCCTCTGGTGTTCAGCGGGAAACACATGGCTGTATCATGTGATGACGCGCCAGAATATGTATCAGATCCACACATTTTTATGAATGATGCACATTAATGTATCGCGGCCCATGCCACTTTAATATAATGTACGCCTTCTACAAAATGTAGGTATACGTATCTTTTACCTCTTCTGGCGCATCTTGACACCACACGACAGTGATGGGTTTCTGAATTTATGTTTATCTCTTAGAAATATAAAACGTATACCTCAAATGATAATATTTATTTACCCAATCTAAGAATAAAAAATAAAGTTCTCTTCATAGTAAATTCTGTGCAAATATTTTACACATTTCTTGTATATTGTGGAGAAAAAGCATTAAATGTATTTACGAGTAGCTTAGTAGCATTTAAGGTTTTTTCTGGGCCATTGGAAGTGGCCTAAAGTACTATGGCAAATATTCCAAGTCCCGTAACTTAAAAAAAAAACATTATTATGTTACGTATTATCGCACACAATATCTTCGCTATTAGTGTAAAGGAGACACCAACACTTTCTAAGCACGAGTACCTTTACAGCTAATGTAAACTATGGATAATATACCTAAACAATATGAAGTTATGTAAACGGTAGTTGCATATTCTATAACATGGTAGAACTATGCTAAGCATAGAATATGGATATGCAAAATGGTAGTCTCATACTAAGCGGAATATAGATGAAGAATAAGTATAATAGGAGTGTGTATTCTTGTATAGAAAATATATCTTTGAAAGTTTTGAACTAGAACAATAGTTTGGTCTTAACTTATATTTTTTAAACAAAAAATAAAATATTGCTTTCTTCAGTACTATGTGTTTTTATCTCTACATAAATTCCTCGGAAACGTCTCTAATACGACTTAACGAAGTACTACTCCACCAAGCCAACTAGGCACTCGGGTAGGGGAGCTGGGGGCTAGTTGTAACAGGGGTAAGTAGAAACAGCTTAATTACTCAGCAGGTTTTGAATATTTTGTTTTCAGTTTACACTTAATATGCTCCTTATAACGGGGCCTAGGACGTAAGCACAGCCAGTGAGGCAGGGGAGAGCGCAGTAATTAGTTGTGAGCAGGTGCACTATTTTCGCCATGTAACCTACCAAAATTGAGTTCGTAAAGTTTGATTTTAAGTTACTGCAATGTCTTTTTGAAATGAGTATCTATTAATTTGTGTAGTCAATATATTAAGCTATCATACGTAACTACTAGCATTTGACAATAACGTAAGCGTTTTTTTCAATATACAACAATTTTCAAAAATTTGCCATCGGGCTAGTTGTAACGAAATTTCGGGGCACATTGTAACATGTTAAATGTGTACAAGGCGAGCATGTATCATACTTTTGTGTGAACTGTGATTCTGATGACGACTGAATTTCCATTTAATATGATGTTCAATGAAGCTAGACTAGTTTGCCACGTTGATTGTGATGATTCAATTTTAAAACTACTTAGTTAATGATAATTTTTAACTAGCAACTTTTAGAAAAGCCATTTGATTTAGGTATATTTTAAAACAATACAAGTCCAAGGAACAAAAAAATATGTTATGATATTGAAAATTATTTTGACTGTTGATAGTTATTATTTAGTTTAAAAGACTAAGTAGATAATGAGTGTCAAGAAAGATCACTAAATGTTGATAAATAAACCATTTTAACCTCATAGTTTGGAATAAATACGTTATAAATAATATTTTTCATATTAATTGGCAATAAATGCCTGTAAATTATACAAATATTTTATTTTATTATATTGTTACTACTTGCCCCACGCAAGTTACAACTAGCCCCAACTCTGGGGTAAGTTGTAACATTCGACTTCTTTCACAAAAAGTCATTTATACAAGCATTTGTTATCAATTAAAGCCTGATTATCATTTTAATTTATACCTGAATATATGACCTCTCATTTAAGAGTGCTTCATCATGAAAATACTCAATATTTTGACTTCCCCATGAAAAAAACTAAAAATTGTTACAACAAGCCCCCCGCTCCCCTATACATCAATATAAAATGATAATAAGTCAATAATTCCGCGGTCTGTCCACATTAGTGAGCCTGGGACAATGCCTGGGCACTCCTGTGGCAGCAGCTCCCACTACGTGGTGGAAGGACCGCGGAATCATTTACTTATTACATAAATACATATACTCACGCCTGTATCCCAAGGGGGAAGGCAGACACTATTGATTGCCACGTGCTACGATTTTGCCACACCTCTTTTGCTTCATCCACATTCATACATCTATTCAAGTTAGTGGATGCGTCGCCGCGCCCAAGGAGAACTTTTTACGCCCAGATTAATGGTCTCTTCCAGAAAGGTCAAGTCCGTAGCACCCTCAACCGACGGCAGTGCATGAGAAGATTTACTTATTATCATTTGATATTTATACCCGAGTGCCTAGTTGGCTTGGTTGTTTAGTAAGTACACCACTATCGCAAAACTCAGGTGCTGGAGGCAACAGGCACTCGATAAAAGTGCTTCTACTAGTTAGCTATTACGAGAAACGAATAAAAACTGCACTGTATTTCCTCGCAATACCGGCTTGTTATTTTTCCTTGCACAAGGAGATAATAGGTGAAGAAATTGAATAGATTTGTGTATTATAGGATTTATTTTGTCTGTGATGTAGAATGATAAAAAGGATAGTTTTTTTTAATGGGACTAAGGTGGCAAACAAGCGTACGGCCCGCCTGATGTTAAGTAGTTACCATAGCCTATAGATGCCGACCTGAAGGGGAGTGGAATAAAGAGAGGGGAAGAGGGGAGGGGTAGTTGGGCTTCCGGCTCTCTCACTTATCGTACGAAACGCAGCTGTAATAGCTGCTTTACGCCGATCTTCTGTAAGAGGGTGGTACTACCCCGGTCGAGCCAGTCCATATTATATGACCTGCAGTCGATTGGCTACAGCTTGGCTATACTATAAATTATACTGAATCCAGTCATCATCATCATCATTTCAGCCGAAATACGTCCACTGCTGGACATAGGCCTCCCCCAAGGTTCGCCACAATGACCGGTCTTGTGCTGCATCCAGCGGATTCCCGCGACCTTCACCAGGACGTCGGTCTGAATCCAGTACTATGAAGTATTGGGATGTAATTACGAGGGATAAAAGAGTATGATAAAGATTTAGATGAAGATATTTTTTCTGATGTGGTGCTAGATTGTGACTACTACCTTATTCCTAAAAGAATGCTTTTGGCTTTAAAGCCCGCCACATACATACGGAATTCCGAATCAGAATCCCGTTTCCGAACGCGATACGTACCATACATTTGGATGGATTTACTGCGTTCGGAATCCCCGATTCGATGTTTCGAAACGCAATTCCGTACGGAAAATTCCGTATGTATGTGGCGGGTTTTAAGTTTTTTCTGAGGATGTATTACCGATTTTCATTTTTTCTATTTACGTAAGCATGAATTATCATGGGATTAAATACCACTCCACCAAGCCAACTAGGAAGTTCTAGGAACCTGTCAATTGTGACGTCATCCGCACAAAAAAGCGATGGCGGTTTGGGGTAAAGGTAAGATCTTCCAGCCAAGCGGGTGGTATGCCTAGCGGAGCCGACCGCTATGCCCCGATGGTTATTGTGGGGGTCTTCTATATGTACTAAGTGTCTTGCGAATCTTGCTTGCGTGGTTCAGACTTCATTTTTGTACTGAAGCGTGCGTGCACTCAGCGCCATCTATCGGTGGCGTCGTGAATGTCTGTATGGTCGCTACAGCGGTGTACGGGAGATGTAGCGGGCGGGAAGCCGCAGGCGGTGGCGGGTGTGCGGGCGGGGAAGCCGCATTCCATCCGAGGTCCTAATTGGCTTGGTGAAGTAGTACGTCTGTCGACTAACCTAACGCCCTGTATAAAAAATATCCCTTCAAACAACACCATTAACACCATTTTTATCTTTTTAGACTGACTTTAACACCGCATATTATCTTTATTGTATGTTTTATCTAATTATGTGCCTCTCCCGAGCTAGTCGGATTGTAGTGGTGAACCTTCCCTTGTTTTATTATTTAAATATTTACATAGTTCAGAGTTGGGTGGTATTTGTTCAAAGGGTCGTACGTGGGCCGTAGTTGTCTATTTCTGTAGGTACCCGATTCACCACAGTAGCGAAGCTAATCATCAAATAATAAACTTTAATAGTGAAGAGAAATGCTTTGTGAATGTTCGACTCTGCCTGTCTGTCTGTAATATTTTCATGACTAAACCGCTAAACCAATTTTGATGAATGTTGGTATAGAGATAGACAGGACCTTGGAGAAAGATATATGCTACTTTCTATCCCGTAAAATGTTAGTTTCCTGTGGGATTATCAAGAAACGAACTACAGGACGATCTAAAGTCAACGCGGGCGCAGTCGCAGGCAGGCAGAACGAGACACCGCAGATATGTTACTTTTTGCATCGGCGATCGGCGATTTTGCGACTTTATTGATGCTGCATCGCGAGTTGGCGACTCTCTGCGTTCGGACCCAGCGACTGCTCATGCTAAAAGCGACTAAATCGTCGATGCAAAAAGTAGTATGTCTGCGGCGTCCCACTGGCTAGCTCGTAACGATTTATTTAGTATCCTAGTGATGTTGAGCCCTTTCATAAGCTTCATATAGAAAAGTACAAACTGTTCTCGTGACCCTTAGGCGTTTTCAATTTCATACGTTTTGAAATTATCTAACAGTTTTCCAGCCAATAAATGAAACATATAACATGGAAGATTCCAATATGAATTTGGCTCATTCGTATATGTTTTAAAAGCATTTGCCAATAAATTGCATTCGTGCCAATGCTTGGCTGGTTACCAGACCGAATGCATCACTGGGGATGTTTTATTTTTTATGAGTTCGCTATCCAAAATTGAATAAAGGCACTAAGATAATAAAAAGTAAGTTTAAAAACTAAAACCCGTCTACTGAAAAATCGCGCTCTAAAAAGTATGAAACAAGAAAATATTCGCATCTAGAGGATAGCCGTGGTCCGTGTAGGTCCTTTAGGGCAAAATGGCATATGATCACGGACCACGGCTATCCTCTAGATGCGAATATTTTCTTGTTTCATACTTTTTAGAGCGCGATTTTTCAGTAGTCGGGTTTTAGTTTTTAAACTTACTTTTTATTTCATTATTTTGGAGTTATAGGTAACAATATATATATTTTTGAAATGTGCTCATCAAGCTCTTTCATTTGATACCCCACACGGTTTCATTAAAAAATGTTTTTTTTTTAGTTCATGACATTATTTCCTCTAGAGGGCGCCATATGCAATTTGATGTGACGTCACATAGCCTATAACCAGCGCGCCATTAAGCCGCTTCTAACGATACCTCATTTGTTAAATTACGACAAGTAGTTTGGAAGTTAGGTGGGAACAGATGCACATACATACATACATACCGGTCAAAATCATAACCCTCCGCCGTAGTCGGGTAAAAATGCTAGCTGTTTACTGAAACTTGAATTTTTTAAACTAATGACCAACTGGCACAGTGGTTCGAGCGTAGGCCGCTTGGCTCATTGCATTGGGTTGAAGCGGGTTCGATTCCCGCCAGAGGGTAATTTCTGAAACGGCCAGAGGGAAATTTCTACTTGCCCTAGTCTGGGTGTTACAGAGATCGCGCCCAGTCTACTGAATGGTAGCTATAGTACAAACGTTGCTTAGTTTGGGACCAGACAGATGGAGTGTTATAATCTGAAGATATTAGTTTTATTTTAGTTATTAACAATTTTTCCAATGTTCCAAGCAGCGACATATCACTATGCAGTTTAAATTTGATGGTTCATGGTTTAATGTTTTTAGATGTCGTTTACTTTATCTACAGAAATATGGAAGATTATAACTTACGCATTTACGCCGAATTCTCATGCTGTCTCTATTTATTTACAGCTCATAATAGAGTCAACTACATAATGGCCTGCGCACATTGGCGGACGGCATGGTGGAGCATTTAAATTTATCAATCGAATTGAATACTTATCCAATCGAAATAAGGTGCTCCACGGTGCACCGAGAAAACTGCGCCGCCATGCTCCAAGGTCGATCACCGAGCGTTGAAATATATACCTTATTTCGATTGGATAAGTATTAAATTCGATTGATAAATTTTAAATCCTCTTCCATCCCGTCCGCCAATGTGCGCAGGCCATAAATCGCTGGTCACAGCTCACTACAACCACTCGGCACCCGACCAGAAGGGCTAGACAAGTGGCTGACGTCTACAAGCGTTCCTTCAAATTGCTACGCTTCATCTATGGAAATGACATAAGTCACGTGATCTCAAGCGTGACCTTCATAGCGACTTGTTGTTGATCTACATAGCGACGTTTGACATTTCCATTCATTGTGAAGTTTATTCTATTCTATTCAATTAGCGTTCATGCCACTTGATCAACAACAAGTTGCTATGTAGATCACGTGACTTATGTCATTTCCATACATGAAGCGTAGCGATTTGAACAAACGCTTGTAGTCGTCAGCCACTTGTCTAGCCCTTCAGCACCGCCTCGCCTCGAGCGGTTAGTATTCTTTATATGAAATTCTATGGACATACGCTCACTACACCAACTCCGTAGCCTCACCAGATGGCCTCGCTCGCAAGCTATCTACAAGCTGGTCGGGTGCCGAGTAGTTGTACCACAAGCTTGTAAAGGTAGGAGTTCGATGGACGCGGCAGTTGCTGCGACGTCAGTTGTCGCCGTCAGTTTCATACAAAATTGTCACGATGACATGTACCGACGGCACTCAATTCTATGGGATTGACGTCTGCGGCCTGCCGTCGCCGCACTGCCGCACGCAACCAACTCCTACCTTTAAGCCAGCATAGATTGTCCCATAGACAATAGTTTCTTTTTAAATACGTAAATAATTATAGTGGTTGTTAGTACCTATATAAATCAACAATGGTGCTTAGGGTTGTTATAAGGCAGTTGTTCATCAACGGTTTAATAAAGATACGACCGTCTTAATCATTGTAATAAACAACGACCCAAGATATTATGTCCACAGCCTTAGTGCAAGACAGACGAGCAACAAAGAAGCTGAATACCTCACATCTATTTTTATAGGTGTGTTTAGATTTTTACCCGACTACGGCGGAGGGTTATGATTTTGACCGGTATGTATGTATGAATGTATGTATGTATGTATGTGCATCTGTTCCCACTTAACTTCCAAACTACTTGTCGTAATTTGACAAATGAGGTATCGTCAGAAGCGGCTTAATGGCGCGCTGGTTATAGGCTATGTGACGTCACATAAAATTGCATATGGCGCCCTCTAGAGGACATAATGTCCAAAACTAAAAAAATATTTTTAATAAAACCGTGTGGGGTATCAAATGAAAGAGCTTGATGAGCACATTTCAAAAATATATATATTGTTACCTATAACTCCAAAATAATTAAATAAAAAGTAAGTTTAAAAACTAAAACCCGTCTACTGAAAAATCGCGCTCTAAAAAGTATGAAACAAGAAAATATTCTTATCTGGAGGATAGCCGTGGTCCGTGTAGGTCCTTTAGGGCAAAATGGTATATGACATGATATGGTTTTTAAACTTATATATTTATGGGTTCTGAACCTACTAGGGAGATTCAGACTGGAATCTTTACAAACTTCACTAAATGGGGTTTGCAAGCATTATTATGCGCTGGGGACATGCTCGCAACCCTTAGTATGATGGGTCGTGTTGTGTGGTGACATTTTGCATAAGGGCCACCGCGGACATGGTACTTTTTGCATCGCTGATCGGCGATTTAGTCGCTTTTAGCATCGGAGCAGTCGCTGCGTCCGAACGCAAAGAGTCGCCAAATCGCGATGCAGCATCGATACAGTCGCAAAATCGCCGATCGCTGATGCAAAAAGTATCATGTCTGCGGTGGCCCTAAAAGCGGACACGCACATCGATCATAGAAATGACACGCATGATACGACAAATCTTATAACATTGTTTCCGGTTAAATCGCCTGGTAAATCGCCAGTCTACTCCTTTAGGGTACACATTAAATGCCGAGGTGAATTGGACGAGTAATCTCTATTAAGTAACGCGAAGTGATGACGCCAGGGTATCAAGGGTTGGCTTTCCCCAGCCGAGATAACAGCCTTATAGATGGACTTAATAATTTGATGCTGTAGAGGTATTTGTTTGAGGGATTTGTTGCTGAATAGTACCGAAACACTTGGATAAAGAGATATTTGTCTACTAAATGGGCTAATCCTTAATTTCTACATACATACATACATATACTCACGCCTGTATCCCAAGGGGGTAGGCAGAGACTATTGATTGCCACGTGCTACGATTCTGACACACCTCTTTTGCTTCATCCACATTCATACTTCTTCTCATGCACTGCCGTCGGTTGAGGGTGCTACGGACTTGACCTTTCTGGAAGAGACCATTGAAAAGTTCTCCTTAATTTCTTACCTCTAGAATAGTCTCTATGATACATTGGACATAGTTATCCCATCATGATTTATTTAAAATACATTCAAATGAGGACAAAATTTAAACAGGCATTTTTGAAATGGCCTTTGAGCTAGCAATCACAAAAAAATGTGTTAAATCATTGAAATATTATTTTAAAAGACATGGTACATCCTAACATTGCCACTAGACTTGTGCTCAGCGCACCACTACATACAGCGAAATTCACACATCTGTAATATACACTCGCAAATCGTCAATCAACTTACACGCACTTGACACGTATTATTCACGAGCAGATGAGCCATATTGGCAATACCGAGATGTTTTCAACAATATTTTCCGGGAACGTCTAACTTGTACTGTGTTCATTGACTCCGTTTACACATACAATTTTGGATAGTTACATATCTCTCTTTATGAGTAGTGTTTTTGTGTCATATGAATATTTTTGAGGATTAAAAATTTAGCTTGTCTCACCAAAGAAAAATGCGATCATTTTACGACCTTTTTCCACGCCTCGGCTTTTACAACTTTTGACACTTTTTTAAAATTTTCCGCTTTTTACAGGAAGGTTGTAAAAAAGTTTTGAATGGCGCGACAATGGGAAAGCTTTCGAGGCTCGTAAAAGGTTTTCTAATAAATCTTATCGACGGGAAGTGATCGCTGTTTGTAAGGTAAGTAGGTCATAAAGTTGTGACGTGCTCGACTTTCAACAAAAGAAAATGTACCTTAAAATGTACGACATAAATAAAAGGATCACGATTTAAAATGGAGCGATTTGGCTCGTCCATAACGCGCATGCAACAAGTTTTAAGTGCTTTGTAACGTGTTTAATCAATTAAGTACGTATAAGTTCAAATCAATCGCCAAATCAAGGCCAAATACAGCAATTGAATAGTCATGAATAGTTTGACAATCCCGTTTTGACATAAATTCTCTGAAGAATATTGTCATATTATATGAAAAATCGGTCAAAATAAGATTGTAAAAATAAGTAAATACCCGTCTATAGATATGGGGATAAACTTAGGTAACGGATGGTTTTGAAGCGATTTTTGTGTGGTCATCCGTATTTTACTTACCTATTGCATAGAATGCTGAACATAGAGTTATAAAACTATTCACTCGCCTGAAAATGCTGAAATGTAAATCCCACAAACCTGCAAACTTTAATAGCATTGAAGCTGAAAAAACAACTGAAAATGGCCGTCTGTAGCCCCCAGCTAGTGAATGAAACCTCTGAAATTAAATTAAAATGGTTTTTATGTTTCACCTTATTTTTCTACTCGCAACGTTAATTAGGCTAGTTTTTGGTAAACCTTATTTTGGAAAGCTTTAAAAATATTATTATCTCTAAATAATAGCCTAATATGTTGTGTCTGTGGTCAAGTAAATAGCGGGAAGATAAGGATATGATTGGCTTTTTGGCGGGAAGTGGAAATGCGATGTCGATTTTGTTCTAATTTCCAAATCATGTGTTCCCTTGTATTAGGACTATTAGGTATACTATGTTTAATTTTGCTGGAATATTAAATATTTACGTAACGCACGTAAATAGTCTGCCAACATGGCCTTTATCAATATTCCATATCGATGTTGAAATTGACCTTTAAGAGCGTAGGAGGGTGAAACTTTTCTAATAGCTCCAACAAGTTGCGATGTATCCCGAAAGATTAGTATTAGTTTCGCTAAAAAAGATTACACACTATTGGTCTACTTGCTATAACAATCTTCTAGTTATATACTCTGGAAGATCGACTCCATCCGTATAAATGTTAAACGATTGTGAGTATTCAACAATGAAGTTGTTAGGCGAAGGCTAGACGTAAAGTATATACTGTGGTCCGTCAGTATGGTACATAATGATGGATGTCATTCCATCGACGCAGGCTACACGTTCAGTATTTATTCCGTCAGTATTGTGACGTAGTTCGTACAGTGCAGACGTCAAATGAAACACGAAAGCTTTGTATGGATATTACCTTAGCGCTTGGTTTAATCCGCAATCTCAGAAGACATGACCACTCTATTGCTTTCGCGGCGTGGAATGCCAAACTGTCATTCTGGAATTGAAATTCGTGGTAAATACTGTCATCCATCAGTAGGTATACTAGCCTACACGATCAGTTTGGATCACGGTTTTTGGTAAATAATGACGGACCACAGTATTTACTTTACGTCTAGCCTTCGCCTTATACTAAATTCAGTGCGTCTAGATGCATTCATTCATTTTCACATTATGTCTACGTGTGCCGAAGTCGAAACTGGGTGCTCAGTCGTGGTATGCGCTTGATGTAGACGAAACCAATCAGTGCCTCCAGATGCCTCGCATGCCTCGCCCGAGCAATCATGTTATGAAATTAGGGCTATGTGTTCTGACGTCAAAACTGAGTGCCCACGCACGGCACGCGCCTGATATAGATGTAGTGAATGTAATAATACCAATCTTTGAGTATAATAGATTAGAGTATAAAATATTACATAATTAGAAATATATCCACTGTAATAGTTTGCACAAATGGCTTAAAATATTGTGATCATTTCACGGAAATTTTACGGAATTTGAAAGCATACAAAATAAATTTATTTTGCAGAATTGCTATGTGGCCTCTTTATCCCTTCAGGTATTGAATAGGCGTCAGTAGGAAAGAAAAGGGCTGACGAATCAATAAACTTAAGAGTCATTATCCAAGTTTTGCGAGAATTTCGAATAAATAAAATATCGCTGCTCACCAATGACATTACCAAGAGAGGAAGACACGTGACTGTCCAAAATAGTTTGTCCTATTAAAAAGCGTCCATGGACACAGTATGACTCAGTCGCTCGAAGAAAATAATATTGAAAGCTTGTCGGTATTGACAATACGACGATACGGTATTTCGTACGATGAGTGAGAGAGCCGTAAGCCCACCCCCCCTCCCCCTCCCTCCATCCCACTCCCCTTCAGGTCGGCAATGTGCGAGCAATGCCTTTGGTATTTTAAGCATCTATAGGCTACGGTAACTGCTTAACATTAGGCGAGCCGTACGCTTTTTTGCCACCGCAGTCCAAGAAAAAAAAAATATATGGCTCATCTTCTGGTGAATAATGCCTTCTTATGTATTTGATAAGTTAACTGTGGAATTGCGAGTGTAATAACAGATGTGTGCATTTAGTGTTGCGCTGAGCACAAGTTTGTGATTACGATGTTAGGAGGTACTATATCTACTAAATTAATACATCAATGCTGCTCACCTCGTTAAAACTTTTACAATGGACCAATTAAGATTTTCCCAACTGGCAATCAAACAAAAGTGTGAGCCTTTCGCAAGTGAGCTATCGAAACTTGGTGGAATCGATCGTTCCTTTCCCCCAAAATCATTGTATGAAGTTAAATATTTGAGCTTATGAATTGCTTAAAACTAACTTGTGAACTAAACCACTTAAAATTATTAAGTAAAAAAGTTATATCAGGGAATTTGCATGCTTCAGAAAATTGCAAATAAGTCCTAATATTAATATTCAAAAGTGTTAATAAGTTTGAAACTTTACACTGCATTTATTATTACAAAGACGATAACTTTTTTCTATCATATATATATATATATATTATAATATAACGTCACGACTTTTATCCCCATTCGGGGGTAGTCAGAGGCTTGAGTGGCCATACACCACCTCATTGTGGAGGTATTAAGCCACGTTTCACCAGATAGTCAGAACCCAACGTGACAGGTGGTGAATCTTGTCGCCGTGTATACAGGAACTGACTATTACCTAATCCCGGGGGATAGGTAGGTTTCCTCACGATGTTTTCCCTCACCGTAAGCGAACTGTAAATTATGCACATTGATGAAAATTCATCCATTGGTGCATGCCCCACCGGGGATCGAACCTGGGACCTTCTGATTGGTAGCCCAACGTGTTCGCCCCTAGGCTACAGTCGCTTTTTGCTATCATTGATGATTTATTTTAGCAGATAAGGTACCTTGTAAAGCTTCGCACCTCTACATGTAGTGACGAAAGTCACACATCTGTTACTACCTTACCAAGCCAGCTAGGCACTCGGGTATAAATATCAAATGATAATAAGTCAATGATTCCGCGGTCAGTACACAATGTAGTGAGCTTGGGCCAATGCCTGGGCACTCTTGTGACAGAAATTCCCACTACGTAGTGGAAGAACTGCGGAATAATTGACTTATAATCATTTGATATTCTTACCCGAGTGCCTAGTTAGCTTGGTAGTGTAGTAACACACTTACCCCCTTATTCATAGAAAGTTATGATCGACTTGCAGTATAATTACAAATCACATTTGTTCCTAAAAATGCTCTTGAAAACCATTGTAAACTGGCTAAAATCTCTATGAATAAGGGTGTTATAATTCGACACTTAACCAATTAAATACATAAGAATACATTATTCACCAGACGATAAGCCGTATTGGCCATACCGACATGTTTTCAACGTTATTTTCCGCACTGTGTTGAACTGTGTCCTTGGACTCCGTTTAGTACGACAGACTATTTTTGTCAGTCACGTGTCTCCCTCTTTACTGGTAATGTATTTGAGCTACCTGCACATTTAAAACCTGTGTCTACCCCCGTAACAATCGTAACACACAAGATAAACCTACCTTCACATCAAAATCGGGATAGGGTTATGCAAAACAAGATATATAGCCAAGAAAACAAGGAACAACTGAGTATAAAATCCCAAACGTTACATAAACCACGATAAAGACAAAAACGTTGTAACGTTACTGCTTTCAGTATTTCCGAGTCGGATTTGCTAGTCTGTCGAAGAGCTCGCTTGGGCCCGGCAGGAATCAAGGTAGGGTTCATAGACTGAGTCCCCAGTGAGTGACACAATTAGTTTTTCTTCTTCCTAGCGTTATCCCATTATGAGGGGTTGGCTTTCAGTCTACCCTGATTTGGCTGATCACCGATATTTACACGGAGCGATTGCCATCGGGTAAGACCATTTTTGACAGATTTTTCAGGCTTCTGACTGCCCGTAACGACTGTCAAAGATCTTCAAATGACACCCGGGACCGCCAGCTTAACGTGCCCTCTGAAGCACGGAGGAGGTCAGACGTTATAATTCAGACACCTATCCAAGGCCCAATCGAGCCGAACGTGGCTTAATGCGCCGATGTATCAGGCGTCTTACCAACTAGGCTACGACCTCCTGTGACACAATTAGTTTTTATACGGTAAAAAACGATTTTTTATACTGGCAGTCGTCATGGATACTCAACTCTTGGACTTTCGGCTCTCTCACCCATAGTACAAAACGCAGCTGTTATAGCTACTTTACGCCGATCTTCTGTATCTTCTGAGCTCTCTCATCTCTCGAGTCTACCCCGGTCGAGCGATCCCGTGTTTGAGCTGCAGTCAATTGGCCAAAGCTTGGCTCTACCGCCAATAATCATCATAATATTAATACGTGAAGCAAATCCGTTCATTCCCTGTTTTTCGAAGATGCGTGGACAGAGGAGTATGAAATTTGGCACAGTAAAAGTATACATGGCGAAGGAGTACACAAACCTAATATTTTTTATGAAAAGTGCATTATAAGTGCACTAAATTAATAAAAGAAAACGTTACACACACCTATTGGCCGTTTTCCGACTGCACGGCACGGCACCGGCACCGGCATGGCGGCAGCTTTTTCATTGGTCAGTGACCAGTTGTCATTGGTACTGACCAATGAAAACCCCGCAAATAGCTGTCACTGTGCCGGTGCCGGTGCCGTGCCGTGCAGTCGGAAAACGGCCATTGGCCGTTTTCACATTACACGGCACGGCAGCGGCGACGGCTGTCACTGAGATATTTGCGGGGTTTTCATTGGTCAGTGACCAGTTGTCATTGGTTACTGACCAATGAAAACCCCGAAAATATCTCAGTGACAGCCGTCGCCGCTGCCGTGCCGTGTAATGTGAAAACGGCCATTGGCCGTTTTTCGATTACACGGCACGGCACCGGCGACGGCACAGTGACAGCTATTTGCGGGGTTTTCATTGGTCAGTAACCAATGACAAAGGGTCACTGACCAATGAAAAAGCTGCCGCCATGCCGTCGCCGGTGCCGTGCCGTGTAATCGAAAAACGGCCATTTACTGACCTAGATTGTGTATTTTGCTTTGTGGTATTTTGACATTCTGTCACTTTGTTTTTTTTTTAAGCCAGAACTTTTTGTTAATAAAAGAAGTCGGATTTCGACCACTCGGCAACCGCTAGTTTCCTTAAAATAATTACTTTTACCGTTTGTTCGGTAATAATCTCCGCTATACGCCGATGTTGAGACCACGCAAAGGTAAGGTCTCAGGAGGGCGCTCTCATCTTCTTATTGCAGAGAGTTTTTCCATCAAATCGGTGCCCTTTTTGTCAGGCCCTGTTTGCGAATTGTACTCAAAGAACAATGGGGACATTTTGGGTGTGTGCGCGCGCGGCTTTGTGTTACACCCAAAAGTAATATAATTACGCTAATATTTTCATGTAGTGTACTTTTCTATATCCAGTGTAAGTGGATAATCTTCCAACTCCTCATATCCTTTTTTCTGATTAAATTCGTGCGGGTTCCAAGACAACTTAATAGCTTTTCCCCGGGACTCGTCGAGGAAACCTTGACGTCATCACCGTTAGACACCATTGTCGATCCTGGCTTACAGGAGTAACAGTGGTGGGAATGTGGGGCGGACATAGTCCCATTTAAAAAAAAAACAGTGTTAGGTCGCAAAAAACATATATGGAAAAATAGCTAGATAGATGGTATTTTGTCTTTATACCCCTGTGACATGGCATGGCACAGTATGTTATGAGAGCCGAGTTTTGGTCATGTATGGTTTATGTATCTATTTAATGCGTCTAGTTATGATAAAGATTTGTCAGAAATACCGACACTATAATTTTGTTTAGTTTTAGAGATATTTTTTTTTTTGTAAGAGGTCAATGACCTTAAGAATATCTTAATTTAATTATAATTCCTAAAATAGTAAACTTGTGCATTTTGTTAGCATTTCAAATAATGTAACAGCACATCATATATTTATATTAGAAAAAAGAGGGTTATTTAGTTTAGCTTTAATAGTTTGAGAGATATAATTTTTTTTCTGATTTTCACATATCTATTTTTTTTAATTATACGTTAGCGTTGTAGCATTTTATTTGTTGCCATAAATATGCGCAATAATATAGTTAATTATACTCTAAAATATCACAAACGACAATCATGCGGCAAAGGAGATAAAGCGTTTCTAAGTATTTTAAATATTTCTATGGAAATAGGGTTGTCAACTTGTCATTGTCATATTAAAAAGTATAAATATATTTTTTTTAGTTATTGTTATCTGACAAAGTTAAAATATCTTCTGACGCCAATAAAAGTAATTCATCATCTGTTGAAAATTCAGAAGTGTCGACATCAGTCAAACTTTGTTGTAACTGTGCATGGGTACTGACGTTTTCCGTTGAGGGTTTTAAAAGTGCTAGAACTTTTTGGGGAAGAACAGAACGTTTGGTTTTCTTTGGTCGGCTGTCAAAAGACATGGTCAATATCAGCGGATCTGAAGATTCAAACGCTCTGTGAAACAAGTCAAGCACTGTAGTTTTACGGTTTAATTTTCGTGTGTGGTGCTCTTGGTCGTAACACCAAAACATGTTTCTTGACTCACCAGCTTGTTCGGAAAGCATACCGATTGGCAACTTAACGAGGGTGGACCTCTTCCCAATACCACACGATGACCTTCATCGAAGAAAAAATGCTATGTAGGCTGTGTTATAAACTACAGCGACACAGAGCTTGTACTAGTGTGGGAGTCGTTTTTTAAGAATAAAAGTGTGTATTTATTTCCTAGATAATGCTAAAATTCTAATTCCATCTCAATATTAAACGCCTACCATGTCACGGTGAGAATCTTTGCGTACGAATAATTGTATGTTGCAATAACCTACTTTGATGACAACCCTAAGTTGGATTTTTAAAAATTCATATTTCTGGAACCCAGCCTTTGTAGCGTCTGGTTTTTTTTATGAAGATACATATTAATGTAATAAACATAAATGCAGGGAAAGAAAATGCGACAATGCAAATGTTCGCCAGAAAAAAAATATTTACGAAATCATAGAAAAAATAGTTTTACTCATTGCGAGGGCTTTATTTATCAATAATTTATGTATTTATTGGTTCGTTTGGTGAACATCTATGAGACCATACAACATTTTATAAGAAAAAAATAGAAGGAAAGGAGATAAATAATTTCTTTGGTTTCTATGGACTTTTCTCGATTTTGTAAATATCTCGAAAATTATGATAGATAGAGACACGAAAGTTTTATTAAAACTTATGTCTGAGAAGTATCTATCCAGAAAGTATATAAAATGGAGGTGACCAAAACTCGGCTCACATAACACACTGTGCATGGCACTGATACTGATATACTGATACTGGGGCACTCTTGCATAATGCTGGCAGCTTATTGGACATTTTACTCACCCGCTTGGCGCAGTGGTTCGAGCGTTGGCCGCTCGGCTCACTGCATCGGGTGGTTGCGGGTTCGATTCCCGCCAGTGTGTAATTTCGGCAACGGCCTTTTCGTAATTTTTCATTTAATTGAACAGTCGTTAAGGAAAGAGGCCTGTGGGCGGCTTGAACAACTCTGACAACCAGTTAGCCACTAGCTGCTGTAACGTCACGTCTTTTATCCCCATTCGGGGGTAGTCAGAGGCTTGAGTGGCCATACATCACCACATTGTGAAGGTATTATTAACCAACTCAAAGCCCACGTTTCACCAGATAGTCAGAACCCAACGTGACAGGTGGTGAACCTTGTCGCCGTGTATAGGAACTGACTATTACTATTACCTAATCCCGAGGGATAGGTAGGTTTCCTCACGATGTTTGCCCTCACCGTCAGCGAACTGTAAACTATGTACATAGATAAAAATTCATCCATTGGTGCATGCCCCACCGGGGATCGAACCTGGGACCTTCTGATTGCTAGCCCAACCTGTTCGCCCCTAGGCTACAGTCGTTCTCGCTCTCGCTAGTCTCTAGCCACTAGTCATACGAAAGAAGAAGAAAGCTCAAGAAATGGTGAAATAATTTGTATTTTCTTGTTACGTGTCGGTGTGACAAGCTCAGTTGTATTCTGCCTGAATATTTTAAAACAGAATTGTGATAAACCTTTATTGGTGCCCTCAGGAACGGTACAGCTTTGTCTCCGGTTTTTGTGTGAAATTATTCTTTATTTTCCGGTTGCGTGCCATAACCGTTCCGTAGCAGTTAAATTATCGGTGCTTTAATAACGATGAAATGTGCGCCACCATTTATGTTAATACATCTATTTTGTTCACGAGCAAAGACATTACCAAGAAAGAGGCAGAGGGCTCATTCTTTATTTCTTACCTCTATAATAGTCTGTATGTTACGTATCACTAGTAGTTTGACCAATCATGATTTGTTTAAAAGAAATAGCTAAACATTCAGTGAGTGCAGAATTAAAACAGCCATTTTTGAAATGACTTTGAGCTAGCAACTACAAAAAAATGGTGTCATATACAAAGACATTACTAAAAAAAGGGAGTCACGTGACTGCCCAAAATAGTTTGTCCAACTAGATGGAGTCCATGGACACAGTACGACTCAGTCTTCTTATGTATTTAATAAGGCGTTGTCTACATCAGGCGCTAGCCGCGCCCGAGCACTCAGTTTTGACGTCGCTCGGAATGCATAGACATAATGTCACATCATGAATCCTCGCACGAGGCATGCGTGGCATCTGGACGTATCAAATTGCGAGTTCGATAACAGATTTGAGAATTTTGCTGCATGTAGAGATGCTCTGTGCACAAGTTTAGTTAGGAATTAGAACTTATGTTAAAAGTTGGCACAGCATACTATGTTAGAAGGTAACATATCTTCTAAAATAATACATCAATGTTCACGGATATATTCTTCGCCTCATATCTCTCCATGATTTCTTACAAAGGCTCCAGACCCTCCTGAAAACGTAGTAATTATATGCTCTTTTGCCTCGAGTATAGCGTTACGTTTTCCGTGCCGCTGATGTTATAGATTTTTCAGCAATATTTTCAGTGATACCATGGCTTTTGGATGTAAACGATTAGTGAGTAGAGTTCTATCTATGGCTATTATAGTAATCACATTAAACTTAACATAACTCTACCTTTCTTAACAAATTCGTTAACAATCCGTCACCCAAATGTTAGACGGTTAATACTGTGACAACATCATTTGCTAATAACTAAAGGTAATGCAGTGAGGATATTGGTAATAAATCAAATAGAAAATATATATTATTTCTTTAAGAATGTCTTTATAAAAATAATAAGCAACAACGTCAAAATAATAAGCAAAAACAATAACTAATAATAAATCTATGAAAGTAACGTTTAAGATTGTTTTATATGGGTCCTCTGAAATCATTATCTAACGTTATGAAATATTCCTTGAAACATGAAGAGATACATTATTCTTTGTTTACTTCATAATATTGTATGTCATTGACCATATTACATTCCTCCAAATCATCTGTTACCATGTATTCAAAGATCATCTTGATAAGTTGTACACTGTCAATTTGGGCCCAGCTTTCAGTCTTTGTTATCAACGATGCTTGATCCTTTATGAATTCAAGTGTCCAATGTTTTAGTGTTTCAGACGAGTACAGCACAGCCAGCTGAAGAGTGTCTATTGCATTGTTAACAGTCAATTTCTTGCGTAATGCTTCTTCGCACATACTCTTCAGTCGGCTTAGTTGGTAATAATCAGCAGCAGGCAGTAGTTTCTCTGGTATTTCATTGACCCGTGGAGATCTGTCACTATATATGAATGTCAGAACCTCTTTAAGAACTTCAGACTCGAGGGGAGTTTCTACAACATTGGACAAACACTCGGTGGTGTTGTGGTCAAAGTGGGCTTTAAACACTTCACTACGACTGGCCAAAATTGCTTTGTGCACTTTGTACTCCACTTGTTCAGAAGATACAACGTTTACATCAGAAAGCAGCTCATTATTGAGTAAATATTCAAAATCATTACTCAGTGTTCCAGTCAGTTCATCGCTGCCTATTATGACCTTAAATTGAAATTTCATGTAAGTTCCATTTGAGGTCGAATACGGATACTTTTCAGGATAATTGGTAAAATCCCGTTTAAATAACCTTGTTATATGATTCCACTTGTACGCTTCTAAACTGTGGTATCCGCTATCGTTGGCTATAGGATAATATTCTTTTGTGCTTTTGTTGTTGTAGTTCTTGTTTACGTATTTCAACAAAAAATCGTACTTACAGACAACACGGTCAAAAGACTGATAATATATATCAAAAATATCATTGTTTTTGTGAAAATTTATTTTTAAGACAATCTTCAAGTCAGAGGCGTGGGACTTAGACTAATTACTTGTCTAGACCGAGTTTTGCGCTGCAATCGCAGCGAAAAAAACAGGCCAGATTTGAAAGCGATGTGTGCGTGTCACGCACACAAGTATTCGTAGACTATTGTTTGTCAAGCGCGCTGCGTCACTGTTGATACGTGCTGAGTGATACCAGCTTTTGAATATTTCCCATAAAAGTAGGGAAAAAATATGTTGATTTCGAGGTGTCTAATTAAAATATAAATTCATTTAATTATGATTTTTATTATTCACATACCTACCTATTAGGAGTTTGTGCATTTGGATTACTAGGTTAAATATATTTGTAATAAAAACATTACTGTTAGGTTAAGGTTATTTATTTGTAATATTCTTAATATTCTAGTTCAAAAGATAACACTAAAACAGAGTAGAACTGTAGTGACACCATTCCTTCCATAACAAACCTTGAAGTACAAAAGGTTTTTAAAAAGAAATGATGATACCTACCTTATGATAGGAGTCCTGGAGAGGACGGTGTAACGACAGAAGCACTCAGAGTCCTCCTCCTTTTTTGAAGTCGTTTAATAAAGGCGTGTAATGAAACCGACTTCTTTTTTATAGCATTTTTGGCCTATAAAACACTACCTTCGAACCTAACCCAGACAAGTCAAATGCCCCGAAGACCCGAGCTCGCACGAATTGAATTGAGCTCTCTGATTGGTTCAAATTTAGACAGGCGCCCGTCTATTTGATGTTTCCTAGTTTAGCTTGAACTACATTTTTTGAAGAACATGTTGAAGCTTCAAAACGCAAAAATGTTGATGAGTTGTAAAATCGGTGGCTGAATTAGTAAATTTGATGGCGACTTATCAGTCAAAAGGACAAGTAATAATAATTGGTGTTCTTTATTTGATGTTCTTATTTAGGTAGTGTTGTAAATAAGACGAATTAGTTTATTAGAAGCTTTCTTATTTTTCTGTGGCTTAGTTATAAAATTAGAAGTCAAATTCCCTGGATTTATAATTCCCCAAAAAAATAGCAAACGCTCACATGGGAATTTTAAATTCAATTATCAGGCAACCTTGTCAACATGGCGTCAAATGGCCGTTATATTTTTGAATAAAATTACACTTCATAAATCTAATTGTGTCTTCACCAAATAATTCTTTCGAGTTTACTTACCGATGATAGGTATTTTTTTTAATTGTTTTTATTCGTCTCCTGTAATTTCTGCATACTTTTATTGCACATATTGTCATTTTTCTACGGCAAAAAAACGGTGTTCACCGCACAATGTCAGTGTCGCTACTGAGCGGGCGAAATGAGTTTATGAGCCAACAGTTGGCTGATATTTTTTTTGGCGTTTAGGCGCTCGAACCCTATATCTAGACCATATATAATCAAAGGCGTGGGAGTCATCTTCTGTCTCATCATCATCACAAACCCTTGTACGAATTTCATGATAAATATTATCTTTTAGAAATTCCGTAAAATCGTTAATGAACAACGATATGTTGGTAGTTTCTTGCAAACCATATTTGTTTATCTTGTAGGTAAATTTAATATCAGTCATTATGAAACAAAACCAATAACAAAAAAAAAACAAATAATTTATAAGTCGATGCAAAATACCATAGATTTATTATTAGCAGATACGAAGCTATTGTTTATGGTATACATATTTGATGCAAATATAGACCACATTAACGAAAACATATCTGTCTCATTCTTACTCGTGACAATTTAGCTATGTAAAACAGTACAGTATATGTCATATATTTCTTTTTTCTGGAAGTTTTTGGTTAGTTCCGTCAGTAAGCCGCCTCCCTGAGGGCCTTTTTGGACCGCCATATTGGGTTGTCGGCTATGGTCGGGTCACTATGGTTAGTACTTCATCTGTCATGTCAGCGTCTTATACAAATTATTTTAAATTTTACGCTGAACTGTGTGTATTTTGTGACTCTTTATTATATTATTTAAGATTATTAAGGAAAAATCAATATAGTTTAGTGTTGCGTTAGGGCATGCAGTTCTGATTCTCTAAAGAATTTCGAAGGATTGTCATTTTTCAGGTTAGTTGTGTTATTTTCATATTTAAGTGTATTTATAGTGTGTGAAAATACCTTTCGTGTACATTATATTAATTTTTAATTGAGTTCCCGTCTATAATCGTACTCTCGAATTCATATTTTCAAATAAAATAGAACTAACAAATAATAGAACTAATAAAAACATAGTGCTGTTCTTATAAGTTTTGTTTCAAAGTTATCGATACAAATTCTATTCACCTACACGTTGGGCCGCGCCGTCACCCCGGGGTGACCACATATAAATTATTTTTGTTTTGGAAGGTGCGTGACTGCGCCGCCTTAAATTTGTTTTATAATATTTGTCATCACTACTCACGAACATAAAGATGCGCGACAGAGATAAAAAGTTGATTTATGGATAGTGAACATTTTAAAATTAAATGTGGGATTTGCTAAAACGGCTTAAAGAAGTTAAAATAGAGTTTGTTCAAAATCTCCCGATTTCGCAAGATTTTTAGCTGATAAATTTGACGATTTTTAATTTTACGCTTTTGCTACACTGGGCAGTGGTAGGTAGGGATGATGGCCGTGTATGCATGAGGCTCTCCACACGTGCGTATTTTCGTGGTAAAGTTGAGGCGCCAACAAGGCCGAGACATTGAAATTCTGGTGGTCTCTAACGTTAAATTGCGAACCCCGAAGAGTTGCCATGTGAAAATGACTTTACTTGAGCAGCAGCGTCACTCTGCACAACCATTTTAGAGGGAAGAGGGTGACTCGCTCCACAGAGCCATAAAATAACGTAATAGTCATAAATAAAAACATAATTTTGTACTGCCTACCCCCGATTAACGTGATATTTGTGCTGCGGTCTCTTTCCCCCCTTCATGACACTTGACTGACCGACTCGTTTGGTACACTCGTCGTCGCGGTGCCTCCTGTGTCTAAAAACCTTAATCGCACGAAATCTACTCAATCCTTTGTGTAATTGTGTTTTGTGAACTGGATAAACCCAAGTGAGTGCTCTAGTGATGTGCCTGCGCAGAAGAACCTGACGATCCAGCCATACCACCCTGGAAATGCACCCGCCTCCATCGTGTCGTTAATGTACACGCTTGACATTGACCTGAGCCTTACAGATTTGTCTCCCCCCTTTTTTGCCTTATTTGATTTAGCCCAGCATAGCTGAACCTACCTAATCAGGACCCAGCACTTTTCCCGCGACATGATCGTTAGGTTATCGATATGGATACTATCGACTTACTAAAAGTACAACACTTTTTGCTGTGCGCCATTTTGGACGGTCGTGTGCTCGTGTTTGGCTACAGATGACGTCACATAGGGCTCGTCCTTTCTCTCTTAGGTCATTGCAAAATACATACTTTATATTTCTTGACACAGTGTCATTCTAGCACAGCATAGACAGCATGTTATTGTGTATTTTTTTCGTATTCGCCAAAGAGGATATAATCACTCTATGAACAGCATACGCCAAACGGTTTCTAGGGGTCCGTAATAAAACTAAGAAACCTTTTTAGTACCGTCATATCCGTCCGGCTGTATGTCTGCCTGTCACAGGATTTTTTATAAAGTAAATATGAATAATAGTATTTTTTTATGTAGTTCGACTAGTAGATCGACTAGCGAACATTCGAATGCTCTAATCGTCGCCGCCGCCGATTACGAGCCCACACACACACCACACACCAAGTACAAGCCGCCGCCGGCCGCGGCATGTACTGCTCGACCCCTCCGATCCACTCACCGTTCTCCTCGACTCAGATGTTGAGGAGACCGTCACACGCACACTACCCAACAGACACCCACCTCGCCGGCGAAGTCGACCTACACTCACCGCCGCCAATAGGTGCCTCTATGCGCCTAGCAGGACATAGACGCACCTAGACACCCGACAAGCCCGCTGAGTTTCTTGCCGGATCTTCTCAGCGAGGTTGTGTTACGATCCGGTGGTAATTTTTACCCCGCTCACTCAAAAGGCCGAGGCCGTGTTCAACCTGGCGCCCTTGATCCAGCTGTCCCCCTGCCCTTACGGCTGGAGCCGCAGTCTGTGCGCTCGCCCTCTGACGTGAAGTAGTTAAAGTAACTCTGGTCAACAACGTAGTCATTAAAAAAAACGATCGACTAGCGAGTGTTTAAACTCATGGAATTAATCAACTGTTTATTAATCACAAATATTGTAGCACCCGCTATTCTATTACCACTGTTTACCGACAGTTAGTGAAATTCCATAAATTACTCACACCACAAATTAGTGGATTCCAGTTCAATGCACTCCAAATATCCAGTTATTGGAAATCCAGTAATATAATTATCTAGTTGTAGCCGTGACTTTGTTTATGGTCAGCTATGAAAAACTTAATCGGTAATGTACTAAATGAGGCAGCCTTGCGAGGTTGCCTCGAAGAAGGCACGTTAGAATGATTCTGAACCTACTAGCCACCGGAGCGATCAGTTACATACAACTAGGCCGACTGCAAAACGAAAGACAACCGTGCTGACTGAGCGAGGCAAGGAAGTGAGCGAGGCAGTGCTCAAACAAGACAGCGTGACAGTTATCTAAAGATGAGAACTGACCTGTGTTACGGGACGTAACATGATCGCTACGCCGTGTCCTAAGATCGTTCCAGTTGCTCGCGTGTTCGTGCTCGTTTCCACGTATTGTCTGCACGAATGCTCGCTTCTTAACATGTTACATTACGCACCGTAACACCGGTCAGTTCCCACCTTTACGCAAGTTATGTAATATAAAGACTAAGCGAGAATCTGCCTCGCTGGATTCTCTGAAATGGCTCAAGAAATAAAATTCTTTTCCCAAAAATATAACGAAGCAATTTCATTCTTTTAACGCAATTTTATTTCATTTCTGTAAAATATATTGAAAGCAATTGTCTCGAAAGAGTCCAGTCTAACCAATTGCTTATCTGAAGTTACCAGCGATTGGCTACACTCCAAATAGATTCTTCGGAGACATAAGAACACTATTCTATTACCTAAGTTGTACAGTGACATACGGACTCTAAGGCTTCAGAACACCGTGACAAAAAGTAAAGCGGAGTCAAAGACAAATGGCTATGACAACTACCGTGAAAAACTGCATAGCTAATGAGTTAAGCGCGCGTCTTGCGGGCTTAAGATCCAGGATTTAAACCCAGGCTCGCACCTCTGGATTTTTCGAAATCTATGTTAATTTTATTTTTCGTATGCGTAAAAATGAAAGTAATTAGTCCTAATAATTGGCGTAACACAAGGGACTAATTACAGCTACCTACATCAGACGACGACTTCTTTGAAATTTAAAACGATATTGTTCGGGACAAGTGTGAAAGACACTGATGGTAGTGACAATTAGGCATAAAAGTTATAAATATATTTTTTTGTTCCTAAACTTACGCTTATGAATTTTAGTGCACAGCTAGATAAATGTATTCCAATCCACCTACAGTTATTGGATCTCCGAAAATATCGATACTTTTTTTTATTCGCTACCTGACATGTGATTGGGGCGAAATCTGAGAAATAGCCAAAAACAATAAGCTGGCTAATCTTTTCAACGGTGTATCACGTACTATACGTATATGAATATCATTGTAACATGTCTGTCATAAAATATAGAGTTCATTTTGATCTGTAAACGTAGTGAAACGCAATATTTCATGTTTTACGATTCTGAAGCTTCGGAAGCATTTTACATAGTTTTCCTTCCATGTTTCAAGTAGTATTATGTTCTTGAACGGGTATTGTAACTTGTTCCGTATTTTATTTGTGACATGTTAGAAGTTTTTTAGAAACTTTTGTATGAGGTGTTATTTTAACCGACTTCAGAACAAAGGAACGGCTGTATTTTTGCTAATTGAAGGTCAATAGACGCGTCCACAAGCCCCGAGCAGCCGCGCCCGACCAATCAGTTAGTTATGCCTTTTATAGCGTAGAAGACGAGCAAAGGAAGGATTCTGGAAAATTGTCTCCTAAGGAGGTAAAATAAGGAGTCCCATTTTTTCCGAAGCTCGAGACATGAAAATGATTATTTGTGTGTGTGTGTGTGTAACGTCACGACTTTTATCCCTATTCGGGGGTAGTCAGAGGCTTGAGTGACCATACATCACCACATTGTGGAGGTATTAAGCCAACTCAAAGCCCACGTTTCACCAGATAGTCCGAACCCAACGTGACAGGTGGTGAACCTTGTCGGCGTGTATACAGGAACTGACTATTACCTAATCCCGAGGGATAGGTAGGTTTCCTCACGATGTTTTCCCTCACCGTCAGCGAACTGTAAATTATGATTACTGATTATTTAGGCTACTCATTACAAATAAATAATATATTTTTTAGCGTTTTGGAATATTCAACTCCTAATAAGCTTGTACGAAACCCTCAGGGCGCGAGTCCTACTCGCAATGTCCAGATTTTTTATTCATAGGTATAAAAATATATTTAAAAGTTTAACTGATATTCTGGAATTCCATATTTGAAATATATGAAACTTAAAGCGCCTACACACGGCCCTAAATAAAATCAGAGGCAATATCGGAAGCAAGGATGTTCCACAAAGGATTGAGCACTATGCAAACAACGTGCCGACAAGGATACCCAACCCGAGGATTGCATTTTTTTTTTGCAGAGCATAAATATAATCACCTCCAAAAATACATTCCAAAATTAAATACCAACAAAATTGTTCCCAACTTTACCATACATTTGTACCAGGATTAAATTTAGGAAAAATTACCCAATTTCACTCGAACCGTCCGGCATCGCATAAAGGCGTAAAGGTTGTACGTCATTTTTATGTGCGGTTTCGGAGCGTAACCAAATATTTGTATTGTCTGTCGACGAGCAACGAATATTTTTCGGATTTATGTCCCACCTTTTTCTATTAAGGCCAAGTGCGGTCGTAAATAAAATCAGAGCTTTTTTTATAGAATCCCTTAAATCTTGACAGTTTTCTTTACTTCCGTTGTATATGCGTTTCAATTTTTGAAGTGAAAACTTCTTTAGCGGCGTTATGCACTTTTCTTGGGATGGGTAAAAACGGTTAAACTCGCGCAGGGTCACGTGTCCTGATTGAAAATTCGACAGATTGCGCAGAGCGCTTGCACAAATGTTCGTGTGTGTTTGTGTTACAGCGTGCCACGCGCATCCATGGATGGTGACTGCTGATGGCTCGACCGTCTATGTAGTGGCCAGATCGTGGGAAAAAGTTACCCCCACTTTACGTACCTTTTTATACTGAAGAGACCTCCCTCTCTCCCCCCTCCTTTTTTTGTTACTAAGGTTGCAAACAAGCATCCGGCCCGCTTGATGTAAAGCAGCTACCATAGCTTATTAGATGCTTGTAGGTTGCACAGGCATCGCTCGCACGTTGTTGACCTGTAGCCCGAAATAACGCTGAAGTTCGAAAGTCGTTCGCCCGAAATCCTATCAAAAGTTGATATTCACGTGTTCCTGAACGCAGTTCGATAGGACTTCAACTCAAACGGTTACACTACGACTTGTTGCCATGACGGAAAGGCTATCTACGACTATGGTCGGTACGATATAGTTACGGTTTTAATTTCGTGATTTCTACTGAAAGAGAATAGGATAGAGGGAGGGAAAGCGGTTGTTGGGCTTCTAGCTCTCTCACTCATCGTACGAAACGTACCTAACTATAATAGCTACTTTACGTCAACCTGCTATGAGAGGGTGATACTAAACCGGTGGAGCTATAGCCCATATATCAGCTGCAGTCAATTGGCTACAGCTTGGCTCTACTACCCGTTCGTTCCCAAACTAACATAAGGTTTCATTCAATTAGATTGAATCAGTCACTCATAGATCATAGCGCGGTTCGCACGTAATAATTTCATTATTTTTTTATCCTGATTATTATCATTGTAAAGCGCTGACTATCAGTCAGTAAATTAATTTTATAGCCACCCAACATTAGATAGAAACATAGTGTAAGTAAAAAAAAAATCTCAAAAGACAAGTCTACATCAGGCGCATGCCGCGCCCGAGCTCTCAGATTTGAATTCAGAACGCATAGACATAACATAATACATGTGGAAATAAAACGTCGTTGGTATTTTAAAGTCTTCTATTTTATTTGCCTTGCCTTGCCTTTTATTTGCCTTTTAATATTATTCCTCCATCTGTCATTAATTCTAATTAAAATCTATCCTCTCTCTCTAATCTGTCATCCATCCCTTTCACTCTTATTACGTTCCATTTCACTTAACTCTTCATACGTTCCATTCAATATTTAACATCTGTCATACTACTTACGTTCCGTTCCTTCACTAATCACTCCCACATATATGACATACAGATGGTTCACAGTTATTTTACCTCTGACGTTCCTCATTTTATTTATGTAAAACGCAAAGTCAGCCTTTAAACTTGGCCTTTAAGACCATGAACTGTAGATTATACTTTATTCTACAGCCTACATGACTTATAAAAACCTAATATCGACCACGTTTTTCAAAAACAAATAAATAAGGTAAAATAACTGAGAACGAACCGTACATACATAATGGCATAACATGAGTGCTCTGGCGAGGCATGCGAGGCATCTAGACGCACCGAATTAAGTAGTTCTAAAGTTTAAGTTCTCAAATATTTTACCGCATATAAAGCATAATGTAATTCCAGACAAACTTCTATCCACATTACAATTCAAAATAATGAATCCGCGCTTTTATTGTTACTTAATACCTCACCGCACATCCAAGTTGGAAAAGTTAGCCAATTATAACTTCGCATGACTTAGCCAGTGTAATAAATTCATAAATTCAACAATTTGAGAATTTATTTTGTGAATATGTAACGTTTGTAAGAAGATGGAAAACTATCCCAAAATTTAAATTTAATCTGTTTAAAATATACTTTCAAGATCAACAATTATTTGGAAATTGTAACTCAATTGTGACTTTCTATAAATCCAGAGTTGCGATCAAAATTTTTGTTCTCGAGCGACTGACTCGTAATGTGTCCTTGGACTCCGTTTAATAGGACACATGTCTACCTTTCTCCTGGTAATGTATTTGGTGGTATGTCAAATATTATATGTGTCCTTAAAATATTTTAGACGACATTATTAATACACCTTGTATATTCTAAAATAGGACATGTTGCCACAGGCTAAAATAAAAATATACCTGCTCCAAAACCTTTCTTCGAACCCGTCGCGACATACATTATACCTCATTTAAACAATACACTTTCGTAAATCCCACGATCTTTTGTCCTTTGTCGGAGCATCCTTTGTTAATCCAGTAACCTCTATTCTTGGAGTTGTAAGACTCAAAATGGCGTAGTGATTAGTGATTGCTTAAGTCGTGAACACCTGCTTAGACAGTTGTGGAGTCAGTCAGTGTTCGATCGTCGATCTGTTCAGTTCTGTCACTTGTTGGATTGTGCGCTATTGTGTTTGTCTTGGGATCTTTACTCGCAGGTTTGTTATTGTATATTGTTTTATCATGAGATTGTATTGGGAATTGGTTGCAATGCATTTGTAGATTTTGAAACTGCTTTTCTGTAAACAAACTCGCTCCATATCAGCAGTAGCCCAGCGCTGTTGTAACTTTACAACTCTCAATAGTTGAGTTCGTTTTAGTTGGTAATGGTAGATGCAACAAATTCCCGGACAAGAGTTGATAGACGCAGTTTGGGAGCTTAGTTTATTTTGTATCTTCTTGCTATTCGGTATGTACTACTAACCAGCAGTTTTAGAAGCTAACCTACCAATAACTAGTCGTTTTGGCAACTTCGTTTCTTCTTTAACATCTATACGACCACCTGTCGCAGTGGTTCGAGCATAGACCACTCGGCTCACTGCATCGGGAGGTTGCAGGTGCGCTTCCCGCCAGAGGTAAATTCCGGAAACGGCCTTTTCGTAACTTGCTCTGTTCTGGGTGTCACTGGGATTGCCCCCAGTCCATTATATGGTAGCCATAGTACAAGCGTTGCTTAGTTATGGACCATATAGTTGGCGTGTTAGTCTGGCGATATTTATTTATATGTGGATATAGTATTGACGTATATGTTTCATAAGTTATTTTTTCACCAAAGACTTCAATCTGCTTGTGTTCACTCTTCTGTGATCTTCACCATCTATTTATACCAATTTCTCTTCATATTTGCATTGAATAATTAATACTGTATGTAGAGTTTCCAAAATTTCCAGTTCTAATCGCAACGATCAATGCAACATTGTTATTAACATCGTTTTGACGCTAACAATATCACATAGTTCGTTTTATATGTTATCAAAATATTAAGTGAGGATGTTAAAATTTTAAATATAACATGATTTTCATATTTCTGATAATTCACCAAATTCCTTCAAAACCGGAAATATTTAACTAACTTTAAAATACTTAATACTAGCCTAAAAATTCCATGTCAGTACTTCATTTGGTTTACCTGCAACTAATCCCCGTAAAAGGTTAAGGAATACAATTTAATAATCCTATTATTGTTATTACTTATTATTATTTGTATAGCTACCTGCATACAGTCTAGAATTATTATTATTACTTATTTATATTCTGTGCTTTTGATAAACCAAAACATCAAAAGCTTGTCCTCGTATCCTGATCTAGTATATTTCTTCACAAAGGTGTCTATTGTCATGCTCTAGAACTAGATTACTGGGTGCGTTTAAATGTGGCGAGCAGACATCATAAAATGAATGCGCAGACGCACGCTCGTTTCTTGTAGCCGCACTTACTGTTGAGATTCTGCTAATAATATTGAGCTCATTCCAACAGTAATCTCATCATCTTGGTATTTAATATTATGATCCAATATTTAAAAAAAAATCAAAGTAATTTCTAATCCTCTGTTCTAGGTAATGACGGCTAACTGGCTTTTGTAAATTTTCAATAGTAGGTATGTATAATCGTAATCTTGTCATGTCTCAGAAGTATTTCACAATTCTAGGAAGACGCTTTCCGTTACCAGATTTAATGTAATACCACAGAAATGCTTCCACTATGATAACATCGTATATATTTATTTATTTTCTCACTTTTCTGATAAAATCCCTGTTTCTCAAATTTTTCATTCGCTACATTCACATTATGCTCTTTGATCCTGTCATTCTGTAAAACCTTTGCGATCAAAGAACATTTTTTCTTTCAAGTCTTATCGATTACCTTTCAAGTTTAATCATTAATTTTAAGAAGAACGCAGAAACAATAAATAAATATAAGTATAATAATTCAAATCCCTTTCTCTGAGTAATAAAACGTTGTAGTAGTAGTCTAATCTTAAGAACAATAAAATTTGAACAGCTTCGCAGGAAAATTCACACTGTCATAAATTATGTAGGAATCCTAGGAACTCGGAGTTTGGGTAATAAAGTATAGCCGATAAGGGGTACAGAACAATGGGAATCTATAGCTTGTAATATAACTTCGATCGAACTTTATGCAGGTGGTAATGGGATCTTTTGATGTTACCGATACGTTCCAACCCATACCGACCGATTGTTTGAAGACCCCTTGGCGCAGTACAATGAATGGGGAAATTCGTAGAGACACCCAAAACAGTGAAAATTACGAAACACAGCTTTACGAAATTTGCCTCTGGCGGGTATCTAACTCTCAACCACCCGATGTAGTGAGCCAAACGGCCTACGATCTAACCACTGCTCCAAGCGGTCGTCGCGATGACTGATATACATGAGGATCAATTTTAACGTTAGAATTATTATTTTAACCGCTCAAGCCTCGATGATGCCTTATATGTATGCCATTAGACAACGCCGAGGACGGACTAGTCACCTAACTTCTTAAATAAGGAGGTTCTTAATTTGACTGTTTTTTTGTTACGCGATTTCTCCATCAATTTGTGGACCGATTTACAATTGTTTGTTGTTGGGAAAAATAATTCAACTTTAAATGATCCACATGTTTACACTACACTATTGTTATGGCTTCAAACGCACATTCCCCAACAAAATTACAACCACTTACTAGCCATAAACCCTCATCTTACGTCCCGGCTATTACTGCCAGTTATGGATTAATACGGCAGTTATTGCACCTATTATTACGACAGGCTAGGAACATAGCTATCGTTTGTCCACAGTTTCGCTAGATATGACTTCGTAGTACCAAAAAGATCCTGATGTATGACAGAACTAATTATAGCATAACGCAATCAGACCACACCATCGGACGAAACACCTGTTTTTATTACAAAAAGGTCATCTGCTGGAACAATAAGCGAATGTTATTGTACGATGCGACCGTTGTATAGTTCAGTATGTAAACATTCCGATATGTCAGGAATGAGATCATTGTCTAAGCCACGTGTGGTGTGTACTATTTGATAGCGATGACAATGGGGAACTGGGTTCAAAATAGAGGGACGTTTTTCTAAACATCTGCCACATCTTTGCATTCCAAGATCTGTACTACAAGTCTACAACTGATTAAACTATGTTCTATTTTCAAATTACTTGTAAAAAAACAAGTCATCGCTTAAGTACCTGTGTATAATTTGAAAATAATCAACCTGGAGTTACGACAATATAGACATGCCAGTTATAATTACAGTTTTTCTGTTGCATGCAATTACAACCTCGTTAATGGGATGATTAACGGCCTCATAGCCATTATTGTCACTTAAAAACCTCTTACGTAATTTATAAAGAGAATGCAATTATAATTAACAGTCGTTTTTATCGTTACAGATCCAGTATGGAAACAATAATGTCGGAGAACATTACAAAAGAAAATATGCTGCAGCCATCGACAGTTCAAGAGGCAATAAACATTATTAAATTCCTGAATACGACACATAAACAGGAGGTCGCGAGGCTGAAGGAAGCACACACGAAACAGGCTGATGTTATAAAGAAATTGGAATCCACCAGGAAAAAGGAATTGGAATTCCTATCCGGAGAGCTGCAGAAATACGAAGTGAATTTAGCTCTAAGAACAGAGTCTGTAGCCAAACAGCTTGCACAGAAAGATATAATCATTCAGAAACAAGCTGAACAAATTGAGGAATTAAATAAACAATTGAAAATCAATGAATTCAATGGAAGCGTGCCAGAAATAAATATACAAGTCGATTCGAATTCTGACTCAGGAGTAGCATTAGAACACGAAGATCAAGTCAAGATCGAAGAAATCAAGCCAGAAGTAAAGGCTACTAGGAAATGCAGTAGAAGATTCGGTGACACCATCAGCTTTCTAAGACGAGTTGATTTCTCCCCAATAAAATATAAGCCTTGTAATCGAGAAGGCACGAAAAAGAAAGATGATAAGAAAAATAAATTGCAAGTGCCTGTAACGGAGAAGAGGGTGCTACAACGACAGTTTAGCAATGAAAGTAATGATGAAAAACCTAATGATGACGCCATATTCTCTGACAGTGGGGTCGAACCTTTAGTCATCAGACCTAGTAAAATGAACGACAGTATGAACAATCACTTCTCTGATGATGGAAGTGAAGATACCAGTGAAGAAATCTTTGATAGAGTGATGACAAGAAGTAGCGTCAGAAGATCTGTGAAAGCTAACCCTAAATATAAGAAGATAAATAGAACCAAATCGAAGCTCTTGGAACAAGTTAAAGTCAATATTGTAGATTGAAATATTTTTGGAAATATGTTATTATATCGACTACCCTCTCATGCCCTTTTCTGCCTACTACTTCTAGGAATATAGGCATGATGGTGGTGTTATGTTAATGTGCAATTTTATTGTAGTTAGTTGAACAACATTAAAATTTGATATTATTAAAATTATTATTGTTTTATTTTTTATCGTTGATACACTTGATACTCACAGAAAAAACTGTCACGTAGACCCGTTTTAATAAATCGATCTCAAGCTTCAGATCGAACTTGAGGTGCTGTTTTATGACAGATGTTCCATATATTAAACGTCAAACTCCATCTTAAAATCGATCTCAACTTTGAGATGCATTTATTAATACGGGCCATAGGCGGGCCACGGCACATAAAAGTTTGAGAAATCATTAGCAAGCATTAATTAATAGTAAAACTAACGATTTTGTTAATGCTGCAAGCTAAGGCTAGACATTCAGTATATTATACTGTGATGTCAAATTTGTGAAGAATCGGCTTATCGAGCTTGACACTAAAAAATATGAGCTGCTAGGCTATTCTTATTATTTTATTTTATTAATGGCCTCTTTCCATTGGGTCAAGCCCAATATGATTCTGCCAATGTCAAGTAATGGAATATACGATACGATACAATGTTTAAAATCAACTTAAATATAATTATAACAATAAAAAACCCCGAGTAAAAAAAATCAGAACCAACCCCCCGCCATTTTGAAATTTTATCTCAGGCTATTCTGTAACGACAATCTCACTTCGCACGCGTGTATTTGCAGGTGATATGTCAAATTTTGTATTGAAATTTGACATTGACTTATTGGGTGTATTGGCATCATTATCATCATCATCGTCATCATATACCTACTGTGGTCCATCAGTAGGTATGGTATATAATGATGGATGGATGGCAACTCATCCCCATCCTATAAAACTAACTATAGGATGTCGTTGCGATCTTTAAATTATAAGAATCCTACTGAGTGAGGTTCGATTTTCTACAGGATAAACGGAAATAGCCTGTTCGTGATGTTCCCTGGTCTGGGTGTCAATAAGATTACTCCGAGTCCATTATTCGATACCCCTAGTACAGGCTTTGCTTGGTTTGGAACCATAGAATAGCAGGTGTGTAATTCAAGAAATGTCTGTTATTTGTTATGAATTGAAATCCGAATTGACCTTAGAATAAGGAGGCCATTATAATGTCATAAGCATTTCTATAAGCGTATTTAATTCCTTTCTTTAACGAAATGCAGGTTTACAAATTGTACTTCAAGCGATAGTCCTCTAAACATTACCAATATAATCAAAGTGAACTAAAAACAATATTATCCTCAGTAAAGATTAACCGCCAGTTAAGTAGCGCAGTTAACTTATCTCCAACAATAACAATCTAGGTGTAACGTTCGCAGTAAAACTAGTTAAACGGGAAAGTTAAATTGTTCAGTAAACACAGTGCAATGTAGCTTTAACTATTTTGTAAGTTGCAATTTAGTAGTTTTATGGATAATAATGAGAATGTTCATGGATTTACTCCTTCACCAAGCCATCTAGGAACCTGTCAAATGTGACGTCAACAGCACAAAAAAGCGGTGGCGGTGTGCGGGAGGTGTGGCGGGCGGGAAGCCGCAGGCGGTGGCGGGTGTGCGGGCGGTATGCGGGCGGGGAAGCCGCATTACATCCGAGTTCCTAGTTGGCTTGGTGAAGTAGTATAAAAGTTTCGCCCGCGCGCAATAACTAGATACCGCTCTTCTAAGAAAAATAATAAAGGGATGGGTTCGAAGTCTGTTCAAGATTACCAAGTCAGCTATGGAAGCTCGTGTCCTGGTGGGAGATATGTGAGTAAAACTAATAAGGCTACAAGGTTTAGAACCGTGTCATAGTTTATCTAGACAAATAAAAAAATTAAAACACGACTGCCCTGCCAAAAAACGAACTAAAAAGTATAAAACAAGTGCAGTGTCATTGCAGTCGGGGGACCGTTCTGTGGAACATATTTAATCTAAGAGGGCCCCCGACTGCAATGACACTGCACTTGTTTTATACTTTTTAGTTCGTTTATTGGCAGGGCAGTCGTGTTTTTAATTTTTTAAATTATAAATTTTTATTTTATGCATTTTAGTGACAGCAGCCAAAAATGAAATGTTTGTTTTGCATGTACACCCTAGCTATGCTAAATGATGCCAATAAATTCTACAGTTTTGGAATGTGCTCATCAAGACCTTTAATTTGATACCCATATTGTAATAATGGAAGAAAAAAATATTATTTTCACATTTTATAATTGAGCCATAATGCCGCCATATTGATTTTTTCAACAATAATATACCGGAATTATGTAAGGATTCTAACGATACCCCATACATCCAAATCCGTTCAGGCATTTATAAGTTATGGTGGAATAAAGAATACATACAAACAAACAAACAAACATACATGAACCCTAAACACATATACACTCCTTTTTTTGGGCAGTCGTGTAAAACAGACAAGTACGAGTAGAACTCGCGCCCTAAGGGTTTCATAAAAACTCATTAGGAGTAACATTTTCAAAAAAAAAAAAAAAAACACAAAACATTTTCAAAAACACTGAAAATTAAATTCTTTATTTATAATGAGTAACCTAAATACAATTTTTCATCTCTCTAGCTTCAGAAAAATTGGGACCCCCATACAAGACCAAGAGCATAAGGTGTCTTGCTAAGCATCGGCATCGCTCAGTTGCCAATATCACTAGCGGTCACCGATCTAGTTCGTATTTGTGTAGTGCTAATACCGCACTGTTATACCGCGACGCCACAGTGACGTGACATCAAAGCGACAGCGTCGCGACAGCAACGTGATAGCGATCAAACTCCTAGTGGCCGCATCATAGGTATGAGCGAAAAGTATAGAAATCGCTGACGCCTAAGTACCTACCTACCTACTAAAACTTGTATTGATAGTGAGAACAGTCACTACCTTATTTAAGTTGTTTTTAAACTACATCATGTTCAAAACATCAAAAAGAGTTTTAACTAAAAGTTTGTCAAAAGAAGGCTTTATTTATCTTCGTGCGTCTTCCCTGAGGCGCCCTTAAGCCCTGCTCGTTATTCCTTTAAATATCTCGTTTTCAGAATGTGCCTCCTGTGTATTTTGTGTCTTTTGAATAGATATAAGTTGGGAAAATAATCTCTGTACTTTATTTTTTAATGATTTACGAATCGCTACTGGCATAGTTGAGTAGTTTCCGAACGGCGATTCTAAATTTGAAAAACTGACTTAAAAAAACCACTATCTTTCCTAGTTTTAATTTCTTGGCTACCTTTCAGATGTATGCGTCCAATGTTCCATATCACTTGGAGCGGCAATGGTCCGCGTAATGCAGGAGCGACATGGCTGCAAAGTTCTGTATTGACTGAGCCGCTGTCAAGCTAAACTTTTCACTTGTTGTATGCACTGTAAACTCATTTTGAGGCTTAAAACACGCTGCGCGCGAACAAGACAACCGAACCCTAGCGCTAGCCGAGCGCGTATCAGCCCGCGTGACGTCACAGCGAGTGCGGCGGCCGGCGCGGCCCGGTCAGGAAACTTCGTTAGGAAATTAGTCGTATCTTCGTTAATTTTTGTCGTAGACCAAAAATTATTGAGCTGTATGTTATAGAATCCTTAGCTCTATAAATCTGCAGTTTCAACTAAATTCGTTACGGTAATTCAATCAGTAATAGGTCAACAAATCAACTCATAACCAACACTAACAGTTAAAACTAAGCTTTCTTATCAATATAGTTTTTAAATCATCGAAATCGGTCCATCGGTTGCGATTTCCTAACACATTTTATGTATCCAAAATTTATCGACGGGCGGTAAGTGCGGCCAGCGCGCGTGACGTCACCGTGCTCGCCTCGTTGATTTCGCGCTGTGCCCGGTTTCCCGCTTGCGCCGCCATTCACTATTTTAGGTGTTATTCATTTAAATTACATGCTGTAAAGGGCCATATTGATCTATATTAAATGCACAATGTATTTAAGGTACTTAATTGGATAAGGATTAATGCTGTATTGCTTAAAATCGCTTCGTAACTAAGCCATTATTTCTCGTAAAAAGTAAAGGATAAAAAATGGTTATTGTGGGTTATCCCTAAGAGATAGGCATAAATACCATCGCGGACTTTTTGTATACCTTTTTATGGTGTACAATACTGTAGTACATTATTTTGATCTATCTCGTAGCATTCAGCCAGCGTTTGCAATGTAAGCGCAAAAAATGTATTTATTTACGACATCACATTAGAAACCTCTAAAATTATCAGTGTTTCTCTACTATATTAAGCATGTATTATACATAATAAACCTTCCTCTTGAATCACTATCTATTAAAAAAAACCGCATCAAAATCCGCTGCGTAGTTTTAAAGATCTAAGCATACATAGAGACAGACAGCCAGAAAGCGGGAAGCGACTTTGTTTTATACTAGGTATGTAGTGATAGTGAATCCTTAGGTAGGATGATGGGTAATATAATATTATGTTAATAATAGATTATAAAGGAATAATAAATAATAATAATAAATATCGCCAGACTTACACGCCATCTGTATGGTCCCAAACTAAGGGGGCGTCCATAAATTACGTGAGGTGATTTTTGTGAATTTTTGCCTCCCCCATCCCCCTTAGTAAGATGGTGTGAGATTTTGCTCGACCCCCTCCCTCCCCCTCTAATCTTAGGTGAGATTTTTCAAAAGCCATATTCTAGTGGAGAAACATGTTTTACTTAATTTAACCCAGTTTTCTCGCAGTTTAAGGGTGCGTTTCCATTGAAGCGGAGCGGGGCGGAGAAGAGCAGTGAAAAGTGGCAACTTTTTCCATTTAAGCGGAACTGGGTGGAGCAGAGCGGGGCGGAGTCAAGCTGAGCTGCATTGAGCCGTGTTCCGATCAGTCAAATTTGAGTCAAATTCAATCTCATGGAGTGATCATACGTCATGTTATCGGTTAAGAAAAGAACAGCGCTTTTACATCTTTCTCTACTAGAAGATGAAAATTCGGAAGCTATCCGCCGCGTGTTCATATACTGTATTCGAAAGTCCGCTCAGCTCAGCTCCGCTCAGCTTCGGTTAGATCCGCTCAGTTCCGCTCAGCTTCGCTCAGCTCCGCTCCACTCAGCTCCGGTCCGCTCCGCTCCGCTCCGCTCCGCTCCACTCCGCTCCGCTTCGTGCCCACCACTCGGCACCACAGCCTGCTCGACTCCGTTCTGTCCGGCTCGGGGCCGCGTGTTCATTTGTTTTATTCGAAAGTCCACTCAACTCCGCTCCGCTCCGCTTACACTGTTTCCACTGATGCGGAGTGGAGATTTCGAGCACTGTGATTGGCCAGTTCACGGTCCGCTCCGCCCAGCTCCGCTTCAATGGAAACGCACCCTAATTTTTGCGGAGAAAAAATTACGTGAGATTTGCAGAGACCCCTCCTCTCCCCCACGTGAGATTTGGTGAGTTTTGGCTCGACCCCCCCCCCCCTCTAAATGCCTCACGTAATTTATGGACGCCCCCTAAGCACCGCTGATACTTGGCTACCATACAATGGACTGGGGGCGATCTCAGTGACAACCAGACCAGAGTAGATTACGAAAAGGCCATTTCCGAAATTTGCCTCTGGCGGGAATCGAACCCACAACCACCCGATGCAGTGAGCCAAGCGGCCAACGCTCAAACTATAGCGCCAAGCGGTCGTCAAAAATAAACAGGAATAAAAATAGTACTCAATAGGATAAACACCTAATCTACCTACTTATGACAGGATACTACCTACCTTCCTAGGTATCTTATATATCTTATAGTGCTTTGGGTAGGTACACCGAACCTTTCCATGCTTAACCTAGTGGTAAAATAATAGGTTTCTTTGTATAAATAGTATTCATAACAGAAAAGGTAAGTGAAAAGGTACCTAAGTGTACCTTTTCCGTTTCCAACCACGTGTCTCGGCGCTGGTGTATTTTAAATTATTGTTTAAGTAGTCGAATACCATAAAAGTATCGACTTTTGGTAGGTTATCCGACTTAGCTTTGTTGAAAACTTTCCTGTAAACTCATTTTGAGGCTTAAAACACGCTGCGCGCGAACAAGACAACCGAACCCTAGCGCTAGCCGAGCGCGTATCAGCCCGCGTGACGTCACAGCGAGTGCGGCGGCCGGCGCGGCCCGGTCAGGAAACTTCGTTAGGAAATTAGTCGTATCTTCGTTAATTTTTGTCGTAGACCAAAAATTATTGAGCTGTATGTTATAGAATCCTTAGCTCTATAAATCTGCAGTTTCAACTAAATTCGTTACGGTAATTCAATGAATAGGGTTAGCATATAAAGCTATATTAATAAGCTTAGTGCGACTGTTTTGTGTGTTGGAGGGTGGTACAAAAATACTTACCTAATTTTAAAATAAATACCCTTATTACTGATTATAACTTATTACTTTTGAAATGAAAACTTCAAAACTGTCTTTCATACAAATTTCAGTGAGTAAGTAAGTACATAAATAGATATTTTCTCCTTACGATTATAGAACATCAACGCTATTTTCAAATTGTAAAACCCGACAAGGAACATCCGGTTCTTAGCGGTTTAAACTAACGATGCGAATTAATGTTACAGTAGGTATAATTGAAGTTTCGGTATCCCACCTGGTATAATCTCCAAGATTAGACCAACATTTGTAGCAACTAGCACAACAAACAGTAATTAGGGCGTCCATTTAGGCAATTCTGTACGAACAATGCTTGTAGGTAAGTATATATTGCTGTAAGTAATGTTTAGGTAATTCTAGTGGGGAATTAATAATAGGTACCTATGTGAGTTTACCGTTGGTATTGTTTAATTCTTAGAAATTAATCAGCTTTAAATTTAATTGTAGTCATTTTAAATAACGATTAATCTCATAAATATAAATACCATAGTGTATAGTTATGCATAAACAAAGGGGCTAGTCCAATTATTACGTTATTTTACTACTAGCTGTGCCCGCGACTTCGTACGCGCAAATATTAGAAAAAGATTGGGTACCGCGACTGCGTCCGCTCGAAACATGGGATTTTATGTTTTTGCGAGGAACCCTAATTATATCTCTAAAATAAAAGTAACCTAAGTTACTCTTTATAACAGAAACACAAAATTGCTTTTTTGTTATAAGTACCGTATATACTTTCATATGCATTTAGTACAAAGCTGTTCTTTTGACATTACAAACAGAAATTTATAACTTTATTTGCTTACGGTACCGAACTTTAACCTGGAGTACGACAGAGCGGGCACATCGCGGGTATTCTGGGCGAAATACACGGGATTTTCCTTTGAACTAGTATTTCAACATGTTTTGAGCACAAATTTAAATTTTGGATGTTGTTGCTACTATGTTTCGCCATCTATATTCTTAACACAACCACTATACCTCTATAGGAATTGCTACAGTATGTTGAACGCCGTCCACGCATTTTATACTACACGGATTAAAAATATTCCAAAAATTAATATTACATGTAACAAGGGACGAAGCTTATTAATTGATGACGTCAGGCTTAAAATAAAAATCCTCATGAATCCTCGGGGATCCTTGTCAAGGAAAAGTCCCAGGAACCTCATGGAATCCCTATCAAGGAAGCTTATGGAGGCAAAATGTTACAATGTATTAATAATAATATCCTGGGACATTTTTTACACACGGCTACCTGATCCCAAACTAAGCAGAGCTTGTACTATGGAAACCAGATAACTGATATTACTACATATACTACTTTTTCATTTGTAAATAAATACTTAATATACATATTATACACCCAGAATCGGGACATACAGACGTGTTCATGCACACAAATGCATGTTCCGGGTAGGAATTGAACCTACGACCTGCAGCGTGAAAGGCGCCATCATGCCAACCACGCCAACGGGCTCGTTGTATTAAAATGTTCGCTTGCTCGGGGCTTAGCCGTACCCGAGCAATCAGTCTGACTGCTCCGGTATGCCGTCCGACACTTATAGACGCCGCTATTGGTTCTGGGGAAAAATATGTATGGATGAGCAATATCCTTTTAGGAGTGCTGTTTAACTTTGCATTGGTCCCAATTTTGGTTACCTCAAGTTGCCAATATATTAATGACATAGTAGAAAGATGTATAGTAGGTTATCTTCATAGAAACGCACCGCGCGCGGCTTGTATGAGTGCGCCATGCGTATCTATGCGTCGCGCACGCACACTCAAACATCACATGCATTGTTTCGCACTGATAACCGGGTTTAGTTTTGGTTTGAGTGTGCGTGCGCGACGCATAGATACGCATGGCGCACACATACAAGCCGCGCGCGGTGCGTTTCTATGAAGATAACTTACTACCCATTTTTACCCGACCACGGCGGAGGGTTATGATTTTGACCGGTATGTATGTATGTATGTATGTATGTGCATCTGTTCCCACCTAACTTCCAAACTACTTGTAGTAATTTACAAATGAGGTATCGTTAGAAGCGGCTTAATGGCGCGCTGGTTATAGGCTATGTGACGTCATATAAAATTGCATATGGCGCCCTCTAGAGGACATAATGTCATGAACTAAAAAAAAACCATTTTTTGATAAAACCGTGTGGGTATCAAATGAAAGAGCTTGATGAGCACATTTCACAAATATATATATTGTTACCTATAACTCCAAAATAATTAAATAAAAAGTAAGTTTAAAAACTAAAACCCGACTACTGAAAAATCGCGCTCTAAAAAGTATGAAACAAGAAAATATTCTCATCTAGAGGATAGCCGTGGTCCGTGTTCATATGCCATTTGGCCCTAAAGGACCTACCCGGACCACGGCTATCCTCTAGATGAGAATATTTTCTTGTTTCATACTTTTTAGAGCGCGATTTTTCAGTAGGTAGTCGTGTTTTAGTTTTTTTCTACTATGTTAATGATGCCAAGAATACTATCAGCATTTAGCTTCAACATTTCCTTCAAATAAAACAGTTATTCCTTCATTCCTGTCGCGTTTAGAGGCAAAATGGAGTCTCTTGGCGCACTAAAATTGTAATCGCGACGATACCGTTTATTGTCTTGTTTTATCAACTGAGCCCCGAGATTGGACGTGAAGCTTTATTGTAATGGATATTACCGAGTACTTGAGTACCTATTAAAGATTTAAGTGAGAGAAATACCAGAAATATACGGGCTGGCTCGACCGGGGTAGTACCACCCTCTCACAGAAGATCGGCGTAAAGTAGCTATTACAGCTGCGTTTCGTTCGATGAGTGAGAGAGCCGTAAGCCCACCCCCCCCCTCCCCCTCCCTCCATCCCAGTCCCCTTCAGGTCGGCAATGTGCGAGCAATGCCTTTGGTATTGTAAGCATACAGGCTATATATGGGCTACGACTATTGGCTATAGGCTACGGTAACTGCTTAACATCAGGTGGGCCGTACGCTTTTTTGCCACCGCAGCCATATAAAAAAAATATTGAAGAAGTCCGTAAAAAACTACCGTCGATTCTAACTAGCTTTCGAGCAGCGTTCGGGAAGCTGCGTACTACCACCAAGCCAACTAGGAGCTCGGATGGAATGCGGCTTCCCCGCCCGCATACCGCCCGCACACCGCCACCGCCTGCGGCTTCCCGCCCGCCACACCTCCCGCACACTGCCACCGCCTTTTTCTGCGGGTGACGTCACATTTGACAGGCTCCTAGTTGGCTTGGTGTAGTGGTAATCTTCTTGTCCAATTACCACAGTGTCTGAAGACAAAGGCGTACCATCAGAAGAGCTAGCACACATAAGACAAGTCCTTTGTCACTCATTATGTCGCACAGAGTGCCTCTCTCTCTTACTTAATGCATAAAAAAGTATTATTATGAGAGATTAAGATAAAATCGTTGTATCTCGAGTTTTGTCTTGTCACGGCCGACTGTGTTGATGACATGACATGTTACCTTGGCGACAATAGCTAGCTGCAATCACTGATCGGTAAACGATCGGAGGTTAAGCAACGCTTGGCAAGGTCAGGCAGAGATGGGTGACCGTTTAGTGGCATTTGAACTAAGCGTCTCCATGCTTCGGAGGGCACGAAAAAGTCGGTCCCGATTGTCGTGTAGGCAGCAGTCGTTAAGCCTTGTCAGAGACCTTCGGGCGGTTTGAACAACTCTGACATCAGGTTGGTCACTAACCATACGATAAAAAGAAGAAGTTGCCATGGACGTGCAGACGACCGAGAGTGCTTTAAGAACCATAACACACCGGGACGCCAGGCGACGTCGCCGGCCACCGTAGCCAACTAATTCATATTGAAATGTATGACAGGTAACACACCAGGCTACGGACTGGCGACGACGCCAGTCCGTCACTGGGTGTGTTACCTGTCATACATTTATTTTTTTATAATAATAATATCCTGAGACATTTTTGACATACGGCTACCTGATCCCAAACTAAGCAGAGCTTGTACTATGGAAACCAGATAACTGATATTACTACATATACTATTTTTTTATTTGTAAATACATACTTAATATACATTATACACCCAGACTCGGGACATACAGACATGTTCATGCACACAAATGCATGTCCCGGGTAGGAATCGAACCTACGACCTGCAGCGTGAAAGGCGCCATCACGCCAACTACGCCAACGGGCTCCTCAATACGAATTCGTTGGCTTCGGTGGCTGGCGACGTCGCTGGCCACGTATTCAAATAATTTGTATTGACTGGCGACGTTGCCAGTGCGTCGCCAGGTGAGTTACCTACCATAAGTACATATCAATACGAATAGTTGGCTACGGTGGCTGGCGACGTCGCCATGTCTACCCGGTGTGTTATGGCCCTTATGGCCCTATGACAACCTTATTATTAAGAACATAGACTGAAATAATTCCCATCTTCTCAACTCGGAGTGGTTGGGAGAGTTCTGATGATGATCACGTCTCCGTGCTTCGTTCGGCGTGTAAACTGCGACGTACGGAGACAAAGGACCGACGTGCAATTGGTCGCAGCCAAGACTGTGTGCCCTAAGTAGCGGACTTAAGCGATTGTAGAATTTTGATACTTTTTAAATGAACAAATATCAACTCAATCTGGTATCTAGGTGTGAAAAACAAAAACCGACTTCAAAAAACCCTGCAGCACTAAACAGCCTGACTTAATATTTCTATTACCACCTCTGCCTACCCCTTCGGAAAAATCAGGTTGGAGTCGGTGCTTATCTATCTCCTTACTTTTGTAGGTAGACTTGGTATACTAAGATTGGCACCGACTCCAAATATTGGATAAGACATATAATTTTATAACATAGTAATGAAATAAAACAATGATGCCTGAATTATTATCTACTGCTTTTTTGCAGCTATTACAGACAGTTTGACAGCTGTCACGGGAATCAAGCTATGTTTTATAAAATATTTTACTAACATGGTAACAAGAATGTTTCGCCCTAGTGAATCACAGTCTTTGGTATCGTAAGTATAACTGTATAACTGAATAACCTCTTCGAGGAATAAAAGCACTGTTAAATTAATCGCTACCGCTCATGAATTGGAGCAAAACGCAATAGTACGTGGATCCACATCCCACGCCCAGACCGGTCAAAGGAGACGTAACTAGACCGCTCCTTAATATTTTTCGAAGGAATAAGAGGTTTTCTAAGTCCACGTTTTTTATTAATAAGTAGGTACCTACTCTTATTGGCATTTTATATATATCTGACAGTATTCGGTCCTATATACATATAGGTACCTTAATTTATAAGTAACTATGTCCATAAAGATAAATCGTAAGGTAGGTACCTAATTACTTAAGTTTATTCTACGTTCTTGAGATAATATTGTACTTAATTATAAAATGCTTTTCACACTATTTTACAAAAATGTTGAAAATACCTGCATTTTAACGTTAACCCAGATGTCATCAACATTTTTATTAATTTCCTTATTCCAGAAAATATAAACAAGAATGAGCATTCTCTTCGTAAGTATGACAGGGCGGCGGAATCTCAGGAGACAGACCCTTGTCTTTTTGATTTTTTTATTTGTTGCCCTGTCACTTCCGCCATATTGGAGCCGTGACGCAACTTCCAGTTTTAAATATTTTGTGAAGGCCTTGTTTTATATCAATAGCTTTTGAAGAATTTTAAAATAGAAGTTATTTTTATGACTCTCTTTCTCATTACGATGTCGTTTAGGAGTGTTTTAAAAGGCAGAAATAAGTTCAGATGTATTTTATTTATAAATACGTAAGTACAAGTTATAATAAAGGCTAGGTCTCAGGTGATAGTCTGCGGACACAATAGGTAGTCGTTAGGAATAGTGCAACCGGTAGCAATTTGCAGCTAAATCGAATTCTTTTATAGAACCTTACGACGTGATGTTCCGTTGAAATAAGTAAGTACGTCGTCTTGTAAACTAGGCACACTAAATCACAAGATAGGTAAATAATTCACAGCCTCATCACCATCGTCATAATTTCAACCAAAAGACGTCCACTGTTGGACATAGGCTTCCACAACGACCGGTCCTGTGCCACCTTGCATCCAGCGGTTTCCCGTGACCTTTACCAGGTCGTCGGTCACCACCTTGTGGAGGCCTACCCACGCTGCGTCTTCCGGTACGTGGTCGCTACTCGAGAACCTTTCTGCCCCATCGGCCATCAGTTCTTCGTGCTATGTGCCCCGCCCACTGCCACTTCAGCGTACTAATTCGCAGGGCTATGTCGGTGACCTTAGTTTGTCTACGTATCTCGTCATTTCTGATTCATAGCCTAGCTTAGCCTTTTTAATATTCGTAGACACGAAAGTACTGGCCTTATGCTGAAATTATACCTTGAGATAACTTGGAGGAAATTCGTTGGGTTATAAAGGGTTATTGGTAAAACACTAACAACCTTGCAGGGGCGTATTACTGACATCAAAAACAACAACTTTTGTTCTTTGACTTTTTACAAAACAAAAAATAAATAACAAAAAATCACACTCTAAAATGTATGAAACAAGAAAATATGCTCATCTAGAGAATAGCCGTGGTACGTTTAGGTACTTTAGGGCAAAGTGGAATACAACCACGTACCATGGCTTTCCTCTAGTTGAGAAAAAAAATTTTTTTCATATATTTTATAAAGTCATTAATTGTTAATAATTTTTTTGTTTTGTAAAAAGTTATAGAATAAAAGTTGTTGTTTTTGATGTCAGTAATACGCCCTTGCAAGGTTGTTAGTGTTTTACCAATAACCCTGTAGAAGTGATGAAGTGGTTGCTTTATCCCAATTCAAAAGACATAAATAAATATATAATAAAACCTACTTATAAATATAATCTTGAAATGAAAAATAAACATCAACATATTGCCGTAATGCCATTACATCCTTTGCCTATAAAACGACTATAAAAAGTAAAAACGTCAATGTTTTTTTATGAACTACCCGCGGTTATCTCAATAAGTTAGAATTAACTAAGAACTTTTATAATTTATCTCATGACGAAAGTAACATTTTACTTGATATGATTTTAATTTTCTCTTATTCTATCTAATTTTCTGCAATGGTAGCAGTTATAAATAATATGAAGTGGTATCAAATTCGTGGAAATGTAAGTAGATGACCTCTTTGATTTACTTATACCCTAGTACTAGTAGTTAGTTGTAACATATATTGTAATAATCAGAGGCTCTTTTTACCGATATTCAAGATAGGTATCGTTGTTTGTATAACCATATTAGTAGCAAATACATATTATCATACGTAATACATTTCCGTTATTTTTTCAGGTAATATAATAATGGCTCTCAATTTCTCAAACAAAACAAACCCGATGAGAGGAAATATCATAAACACTACGTTACTGAAACCTGAAATAAATTGGGTATTGCATGAAGTGAAAAATATATTCAACAGGAAGGAAACTTTTAAGGCTAGTCATCTAAAGTTAAGGAACAAAATGAATCAAGGAAAAGTGTCCCATCGTCATAAGATTTGCAGCAAACATTGGACCACACCTGTACCAACGCCAACTTCGTTTAACTTTTATAACTACCCACTCGTCAGCGAATGGTTTCAGTTTCAAACTCCATTACTTGCAGTACATACCATACCAGTAATTATACCAACTCCGGCGCCAATATGTGCTCCAAATTCATGTCCATACTCATTACTGCAACCAATATTATCACCAATAGTCCAACCTTACGGACCGGAGGAATTGCCAATAATCAGCTATACTACTGAACAAACTATACATTGCTGTATTGAAAACTACTCAGAACAAATTGGAAATCTGATAAATAATCAAGTATGTTATGGATCTGGAGTGGTCGTCACAGAATTAGAAGATACAGGTCCAATAGGTAATGAATTAGAAACAATTAATTTAGGAAAAGAAACTAGAGATGTACTAGAATGTTATTTATCACTACCAAAAGATTTGTTTCCACCAGCCAGAATGTTGACGCAAGATCCGAATCCGATAATAGATGAGTTCTGTAAGATGTCCAACATCCAACATCATATACCTTGGCTATTGGATTTGGAATTCGGCATCCCCAAATCGCCAATAACACGCCCAATACCAATTTACAACGTGAAATTCAATAGCATCCATTGTAAAAACGCGCCGGATGCTATCCATCCGAGTTTTGAGATGTTTGATCCGGATTGCAAGCGAGTCCTCTTGTTTTATTATGATTGTATTGTGTCTGCGTGGTACAGGGGATATATATCAATGAATTATGACAGATCCGTTGAGAACTTCCAATCTTGGCTGCTACCGCCAATGCAGATGTTGGGCATGTGTTGGCCCTGAAGCATGAATGCATGTTATTTATTGTGATTAGCTACGTCCAGAAGTGTCACATGCCGCGCGAGGAAAATTTTCCTCGCGGTGTTTGACTTGCCTCACGTGAGGCAAATGCGCGCCCTGCCTCACCTGAGCACTCACATTTGCCTCGCCTAGTTTGGCAGTCGTGAGACAGAACGATGTCAAACGTGTCAAACTGATTGATCGGGTATACCTTTCCCTGTCTAGAGTGTCAGTTGCCTCGCCATTTGCCTCGCGCGGCATGCGACTGAGGCAAACGTCGTGCTTCGCGAGGCATGTGGGTGAGCAGCCTCGCGCGGCATGTGACACTTCTGGACGTAGCTATTGATGTATATATTAATTTTTGAGGGTTTTTATCGATATGAATAAATTTGGAATGCATTAATTTTATTTAATATTTTAATCGTACTTTTATGTGCCTCCCTACCTTTTAGATACTTATTAAAATAATTTCATACCCAAATATTCTTTAGCTGTTTATTTGGTTTATTATGAAAAGTGTCTATAACAGTATACTCCTACTTTATGCTAATTTCGGCGTTCATAAATATCTTCAAATTTATTTCGACTTACTGTGTATTTTACAAAAGGACCACAAACATCAACACCTCATTAAAACCAACTTCACCATTCAAAACGTCACGAACATTAAATATCACGATTCAGACAATATTTCACGTCTCAAAATACGACGTTGGTACAGTCAACATCAAAGATAACTAACAAAATCAGTTTAACAAACTTTATAAATTAAATGTGAGTACCGGATTGTAGAATTAGAGTTTGTATTTTATATCAAAAAGGTGACCTTTTTTTATCACTCATAATCATACTCTAGGCAATCAAAGCTTCCACTTGATACACTTCCACTACTACTAAGTCGTACTATGGACTCCGTTTTGGCCAAACTATTTTGGACAATCACGTGTCTCTCTTTATTGGTAATGTCTTCGGTTTTCAGAATAATTTTAATTTTACTTAGTTCTTTCTTTCGATGGTTTGTACCCAGTTTAATTCCCGGGCGTTCCCAGTCTTACCGATTTGTCCCACTATTAGGACTAGTGGGAATTTTCGTCCCAATAGTCTTACCGACAGGGCAAGGTAGTCCTACTTTTTCCCATTAGTCTTACCATGTCAGAACATAGATCTAATCAAAGATAAACATTTTATTCAGCCAGGAATAGGTAAAAGCTAGTAGCCGACCATTATAAAAGTACTAGGGTAGCATGATATTAAAGAGGTATTTACTCCAACCTCTCCCTACAATCACGTTGACCTAAATTTCTTGTCCCTAATGACTTGGGAATGTTGTGGTTGAATGTTCAGCTTGGGGAATTCAATTCACGCCCGGACCTTATTCGTCGACCCTGTTGTGTCTACTTCGGTAAATTCTTTGTGGTAATCAAGTGCGAATATATTTGAACTTGGTACATTCTATGTATTGTTCGCGCAAGTTCTTCTATTAGTTTTGTGTTAATTTGAACTTGTGTAATTAATTCTGTAAGTGTAGAATGTTTGGAATTAAAATGTTCTATGAGGCCGATTTTATTTGATGTGGTAGACAGACTAACGGTTGGCACTCATCTATCAACTCGTCACCCGACCAGCACCGCCTCGTCGGTCGGCATCCACTAACTGAACCGGAAATAAGTGGACCACGAGCTGACCACGCGGCGTTCACTCGTTGACCACGCGCGGTCCACTACCTGTCGACAACGAGTGGACGCCGACCGGCGAGGCGGTGCTGGTCGGGTGCAAAGTTGATAGATGAGTGCCAACCTTAAATGTTAAAATAAATAATAAAAATGGTGTAGAAAGGAAATTGTCAAAAAGAAACAAAGAAATATCTCAAATATTTTAATAATTATTAACAATATTATTATAATCGTGAAACAATCACTGTCAACGTCATCATAAACTATCATTTATAAAATCGCAAAGGATATAACTAATTCAAACAAACAATGATCACTATTGATCGTCGTTATTTTACTAAATGCAGCTAGTATAACAATGCACGTTTTGGTAAAAAATATATTTACATCACTAAAAGTTGTAAGTAAATCAAAACTGCGCAAGTACACGTAAATAAATTAAAATAAACCCAGATGTGTCCACATGAGGTGAGCGGCGCACCCGAGCAATCACTTTTTGACATTATACCTCGCCGCGCTCGCTCGCTTCATAGACGCAGCCAATAGCTGCGTTTACATCATGTGCATGCCGCGTCCGAGAACTCAATTTTGATATCGGAACACATATACATAATGTCATAACATGAGTACTCGGGCAAGGCATGCGATGCATCTCACCAAACCGCTACGAAGCAATTCTGGTCATATTCATTGCTACTGAAGCAGTGATGATTGGAAATACATGCTTGTTAATTTACCGGAAAAAGTTATTGGAGCGACCTTAATTACGACTTTAAATTAAAGCAAGTAACGATAGCGCCTGTTCCGATGTTCGACATTAGCAAAAACAAAAGCCGTGATTGATTTGCGGGGTCCAGAACACACGCATGCCTTGTGAGGCTGCTCACCAATATACCGCGCGCGCCACGCTAGACTGCCTCAGTCGCAAACCACGTGAGGCAAAGGGCGAGCCAACCTACATGATAGACGGTTAATAGCCCTCATTATCTCAACATTATCGTGCTATCTCTAGGCGAGGCAAATTAAAGCGCTCGGGTGAGGCAGGGCGAGCAATTGACTCGCGCGCGGCATATCAAACTTTGCGAGGCAAAGCTGCCTCACGCGGCATGTGCGTGTTCTGGACACGCCTATTTACTTACATTTTTCTCTATTATAACAAATTGTATCTTATACAATACATTTCTTTTATACAACTGTTACTTAAGCGCTAATAGGTACATAACTGAAATATAGTTAATTTAAGAATAAGTACAATCGCTTACAGTAAAATTATTTTAATAAGTGCTTACCGTGATATAAATACAACATTTATGAATATAAAAATGCAACCTTTTTGTTTTACTTATGTAATAATTGATCTGTACCTGTGATTTAAACATAACTATCAAATTTTAGCTACGCCTTTTCACTTTTTACAACATTATTATCCGAATACAGAGTAAATGAATTAAGAAAATACATTATATATTTACAAAACACGCAAGTATAAGCTAGGAAAGTAAATAATACTGTAATTAAGTACCTAACTTATACAGAAACGGCAAGATATATACGCAGATATGTACAACAAGTTTGAGCATAATATAATAATTTACACTAAATGCATAAGAAGTTGGTTCTATTTACAAAGTTGTTATTCAAGTGCATAAGATGATAAGCATAATACCTACATAAGTATCGCAACATGGTCCATAATTATCTGTCAATTGAGTAGTTAAAAATAATATCCAAAATTATAAACAAATGCTTTCGCACATGACTGTACCGACACGACATGACACGTTTTGACAAAAGTAATGTATTACAAATGTTACACATAATGTTGCAATCTGAGGCTGCAAAATATTATTTTGTAACCTCCAATAATAATATTTTATGTTCCATCTCTATTGACACTAAAATTACGACCAAACAATTTGTTGCCAGATAACGTCAAAAACATTCGTAGTCGGGCGTTTATGTTGTCCAAGCCAAAATCACCATTATGAAGCTCCTAATAAGGTATACAGAACCTCTACACGGGGTTCAGCACAGCCTCTGGTGGTCTAATCCATGGATGAAACGCCTCACAAAACGTTGAATCCAATCAACATTTTTGAAGGTAACTTATACTGCACTTGTAACTTCTTTTCGCGAATCACCTCTTCAAGTGCCAATTCTGTTGTTACCAAATCACGATTAAACTAAACTTGACACGTCCAAAAATATTTCTGCATCTCTCATAATGTACGAGCTTTGGTGCGTCCAAACTTACCGAGCAGAGACATTACGTCTCCGTGATCAGACATTAAACTGATTTCTCGGGAGGCGCGGTGTTCAGTCAAGTTTAGTTTGTGAACAAAATTAGCACCCTGCCTCTATCACTTGATTGTCCTGCCCCTAAAACCTTTGCCCTGGTTTAAGAGTTCACTGTTTGTAGTATCCAGGGCACAAACTTGGATATTCTGGTGCAAACGCCGGGTAGGTTCGCCTCGCCGCATCCGATGCCCCAGCTGATGATGCCAGCTAGGAAATAACGCTGATCTTTCCCCTTGACCTGGAAATGAATATAGACATACAACCTTGCACTGTCTTAAGCAAAACCCTGCCCCTGCTGAAGCAGCAACTGATCTGTCATCATCTGTGGCAATGACCCTATTCAGTTCTTTTTGTCTCCCGCTTGCAACCCAGGGATGTAGGTAGATAATCTTCTTGCAACATTTCCTATTCTTTTTTTTTAATTAAATTCATGTAGGTTGCACGTTTGCCTCGGCGCCATTGTTGGTCATACATACAATGGAAGTATGGCCTATCTAGTGGTCCCATTTATAAACAAAATAGAATAGTTAGAATATCCAAAAACAGAAACCAAACAGCCGTTAGCGCAGTCTAACGGCCGAATACTCGCACGCAACACAAATTTAAGAACTGCTTAACTTTGACGTGCCATAAAAAATGACAGATGCAAACTCCTATTTGGAGCGAACATTTGAGTAGCCTTTGAGTATTCGGCCGTTAGTATCATCAATTCTTGAATACAGCAGTTACCTGAAGTGGTCCCCCCGAGTCTCCCTGGCAAGAATCGTGTCCACCTCTCTCGTGGCCCGCGCACAGGAAGATGTCAGGAATGAACTCGTGTCTCCCAGCTCTGAGGAACATTGACTTGCACCGGTCGTTGGACACTATTGGTACTTGTACCTGGAATAAAAGTTATTACTTCAATATAACAGGTCGATTCAGAAGTCTTGATTCTTTTTTGAGTATCGTATCGAGCATAGAACAAAATAGTAAAAAAAAATGTATTTCATAAATCCGTAGCATGATCTTTTTAAGGGATTTGTACCTTAAATGGAAAATGGGAACCTCACTGATGCAAGACTTGCACCTATTTATGTAGCTGTCTCTACTTTTTGACAGCTCAAAATAGAAGCAACAGTGCAAGTCTTGCGTCAGTGTTAACGATGAGCTATGAAATCATTCTTGCATCTCGGAAACGTTTAAATTCGCCATAGTGATGGATCTTAATTTCGTCCTCATATTTATTTCACTGTGAGTACTTGTAAGGCCGATTTAATCAGTTTAAACCACGAAGGAGATATAGAGAGGAGACGGTCTAAGCAACTGTGCACTGTGCCTCAACTAGGTCCTGACGTCATCACAGTAGGCGTGGCTTAAGTCGGTGTACTACCGGCGTTCGTCCGACCGGTAGATAGAAAATAAAGAAGTGGGCGGAATCTAACACCCCTTCACCCGCGCAAATTGTCAAGCCTTGTTTCATAGGGAAATCTAATATGAACATCTCTTATCTCTATGTTACCTATGGTTTAAACATACAAATTATATTTAATTACCTCTTGTAACACTGAAGGCAACACCCCACCTTCCGACAGCCTTCCCCATCCAGTCACTGTAGCATTTTCTCCAACCAGCAAATCGTCACTTGCGGGCAGGCAAATGGGAGATATGTGGGGAGCAAACTGGATCACAGACTCCAACTTCACGAGAGCTAGGTCGTACTCGTAAGTATAGTAGTTGTATTTAGGATGGACGGCCTTGCGGGCGACCCCTCGTTCTACGAACGGGAACTCCTCAGATACGGAGGAGAAATCGTATTCTCCTACTCTGATCCTTATTTGTGATGTGAGGAGACTGAAAAGAGAGAGATATTTTTAATTCATGGCCCACATACACAGACCCTTATTTAAAGAAAAAACAAAAGCCGACTCCATGGAGTACTCAATCTTCTTGCATTAATTACTGAAGACTTTGCGCAAGTGCGCAAACTCCAAATGTGCATTAGGCCTAGGCCGCACCGCGGTTATATCCGCGCTGTTAAAACCGCGTTAAATCTGTGTCCTATGGAATCATATGAACCTATCCGCACTTGCAGTTCATATGATTCCATAGGACGCGGTTTTAACAGCGCGGATATAACCGCTGTGCGTCCTAGGCCTTAATGATTTCTAGCCTTGTAGTGCTCTAGGGTTTTTTTGGAGTCGGTTTTTGTTTTTATATTTTCCTTGTTATAATGTGTCAAACAATTCCTAAGTTCTTTGTAACAAGCATCTTTACCGAATTCCAAACTTATAAATTGAAAGCTTTACTTTATAACTGCATCCTTAATGTTAATAAAAAAACATTATTATTTTAAAAATCCGCAAAAAAATCCCCGTAAAAACAGGTTATCCTGCTTAAGGCAGACTCTATTAAGGAACTCGGTTTTAATCCCTTTTTTACGGTGTTTAGACTATTCGCGTTACTTTGTTTTTACTGTAATCTACTTAAAGCAGACTTAGAGGCGCGGTAATAAAAAATAAATGAAAGGAAGCGACCGGCTGTCCGTATGAACGCGCTAATCTCGGGATTACAAAATGGATTCTGATGAAACGCTCTCCGGAAGGTCCATGATTAAAAGTTGGTAATAAAAATGTGAGTGGTTGAATTAGGCGTTAAGCTGGAAACCCACCGCGGCGCTCGGAGAGGCCACGCACACGGGCAAGCCTCGCTTTGCAAGAAAATGTATGCATGACGTCATTTCGTGCGTAGCCTCTCCGTGCGCCGCGGTGAACACGATTGCATACATTTTCTTGCAAAACAAAGCTTGACCCACGTGCGTGGCCTCTCCGTGCGCCGCGGTGGGTTTCCGGCTTTATTTGGCTTCCCGACTTATTTTAGCGTGGTTTTATAAAGATAACATACTTTCCGGTTCATTTTCCTATTGATGGATACAAGTGTTTTGGTGAAAATATTGTGGATCTGTCTCAGAATTGTCAAGTGACTTTTATCCTATGAAAAAATTTGAAATTTCGACAGTTTTTTCGTAGAATATATGTCAAAACGTCACATTTATTTGGTGGATAAAAGTTATTGCGAAGTTATTCGTATCACCTCGGTTTTCTTTTTTTTTGTAGAAAACATTATCACCATGCAGAGAAGGAGGAAAGTTTGGAATAATACTTCTATTTTCCTGTAAATTTGTATTATCATTATGGCAAGCTACAGGTGAAATTATATTTAACGTGGCCTACTTACGTCAGGGAGAGCATGAGTTAATTAGGTTACAATAACTCGGGGGAAATCCCATTGCACTAAGAAAGCGATTCAAGATTCCCAACGCAAAAAAAATGTTACGCAAATTAAGCAAAAAATCTAAAAAAAATACAATTTAGATACAAGATAAAAAAATTACTATTCATAAATCACACTTCTTCAATTTTAATTGTACGTTTTTCGAGGACGTTTTTGAGAAGCCGTCTAGGAACAAAGAAGAAAATATCATGTTTCCTGAATCATTAATTAAATCATGAGTGCGTCGTTATTGTATTGGGCTGGAGCGAGCGCTATAGAAACAGTCCTCATGTATAGCCTTGTCTAGATGTCACACTTGCCCCGCGAGGCAGCTTTACCTCGCTAATTTTTGACAGGGCGGCGGGGCGCGCCCGAGCCAAATGGCCGCCCTGCCTCACCCAACCCAAGCGCTTTTATTTACCTCTCCTAGTTTGGCCTAGTCATGAGACGGAATGATAATGTAACTATGCATCTGATTGCTCGGCTATACCCTTCTCTATCTAGAGTGTAGGTTGGCTCGCCCTGTGGCTCACCCGAGCATGTGCCTGAGGCTGCCTAGACGCAACCAATAATATATACACTTATAGAATCTGAAGTGTCACTTCTAGCGTAGATATTATGTCCAAACTTACTCATCAACGCAATGTCCAGCGGTGGCGATCCAGCCTTCATTAATGATGGCCCCTCCACATCGATGGGTGGATGAGAAGCCGAAGAAGGAAGTCCTCCTCACGGACACCTGCCACGGCCACCGCCCGAAGTTGGAATCCCTGCCGCCCATGATCCTCGTCTCCGGTCGCGGCCACATTGCGGTCATACCGCATTCTGGAAGAAAAGAAGTGACAAAAATATGAATATTTTATGGTTACAAAATGTCTTAAAGGCTCCCTCAAATATTCCACTCTGGGCAGGTTGATGGATTTCGCTCATCCTTCGAGAAATGTCATTCTCTCAGGATAGGTGTATGTAGGTTACCTCGCGATGTTTTTGTTTTGGAAAAGAATAAGTATTATTTGAGGTTGGACCATAATTTTGGCTTCATATGAAGATTACGAAACCCGTACTGAATAAAGTGATAAATTATGAAAAAGGGGGTTAAAACGAATAATTTGGAAACTGTCAGCAAATCTTGCATTTTCAACGATAGTAGGTACACTGGACCGCAAAGAAAACGGGTCGGTTAGAAAATCTTCAATATCTTAAATAAGTACCTGACCTAGCTTTATGAAATAAAGACTAAATTAAAGAATATTTTACTGGCTTAATAGAAAATAAAAAAAATCGGCCAAGTGCGTGTCGGACTTGCACATTAAGGGTTCCGTACCACCGTAGAATAGAAACGTCAAGAATATAAAAACTTTATTTTTAAATTTTATTTTATTTTTACAATTTGTTGTTGTAGCGGCAACAGAAATATACATTCTGTGAAAATTTTAACTCTCTACCTTTTACGGGTAGTGAGATACAGCCCGCTGACAGACGGACGGACGAACGGACAGACGGACAGCGTAGGCTTAGTAATAGGGTCCCGTTGGCACCCTTTGGGTAAGAAACCCTAAAAGATGAATTGAAGATTTTTATTTTTATTAAATGTACGTTCAATATAATGTAATTGAAGATATTATTGAAGATTTTCTAACCGACCCTTTTTCTTTGCGGTCCAGTGTAGTATGCTTCAGGTTTTAAATTACTTTCGGGTTTTTGTTAATAATTTGCACTCAGCTTATCAAATTGCTGTGCACTATTTTCACAGAACTTCATACGTCATTTCAAACTTTCCTGCGAACAGACCTCGCAAACAAAGGGCACACTCATTTAATCTTGTGCACTCATTCTGATGTGACCTAAATATCTACTCAGTCTGGTGGAATTTCTCTCCGTTGCTTGCAAAGCAAAGCGTGAGACGTAATGCGGCACCAACATACACCAACCTATTATTTCAGTTCGAGCGCAATACACATTAGCACTAAATTAAAGGATACCGTCTGCCTGCAGCCAACCAAATTTTGAAGAACTTACAAGACGAATTGTGGGCAATACTAATTTCTCTTTCTCTCTTATGGGTAAAGTAAGACAGCGACACGCTTTTTAAGCTTCATAGTCTTAAGAAATTTAAGTCCTTAAGACGATCACTGATGACCAAATAAACCAATAGTATTATCTCTATGGCACAGCCTATAGTGTGTCATAGGCGTACCTAGATTTTGGGGGAGGGGGTTGGCAAATTAAGGCTGTAAGGACCTAAAGAACGGGGAGCAAATAAATCATTTCCTGTGACTAAAGATAAGATAAGTAAGACTGAAAAAGGTGCTAGTATAGGCATAATCTCCGAATCTCAAAATCGGCAAAATCCCCCCCCCCCTTGCATACCCCCGCCCCCTATAGTTGTACCCACATGCATAGTCATACCATATTTCTTTCTTTCTTTATGGAACTGAGGTGGCAAGCAAGCGTACGGTCCGCCTGATGTTAAGCAGTTTCCGTAGCCTATAGATACTTGCAATATCCAGGGCATTTGCTTACACGTTGCCGACTGGAAGGGGAGTGGAACGAAGGGAGGGGAAGAGGGGGGGTTAGGCTTATTAAATTAAATCACATACCACCAGTGCTCGTAGCAGCCGTAGTGTAAATCGACGCAGGAGCCGACTGGTTGGTCCTATTGATCATGTTCATCGGATCCTTCGGCTTCATGTAGTACTTGTGTGGTTTGTTCGTGGTGGTCGTGAACTTCTTCGTGGGACTTGGTTTCCCCGCTGGCTTCTCCCACGAGGGTCTCGGTTTTGTGATAAAAGATGGCTCTGTGGTCGCCTGCCAATGTATTGTGTTCAGATTGTTCGGTCTTGATAAGAATTGTGCTGAAATTTTTAATAAGGTTAAATATACCTACTCGTAATGATGGGCTCCTAGTAATACAACTACAAGTAATTGATGGAATCAGGCGTAACTTTGCGGAAATTCATTGTTAAACAATTTTAGATAGGGACCCATCACTCACCCTCGGAATTGTCAACCTCCAAAATTATAAACCAAATGAAATGATCAATAATAGAGGAGGCCAACAAGACCAAACTCCCTGTCAGTCGAGAATATGTCTGTCATTGTCATGCGGAGAATTGCTAATTGTTAGGGTCCATGACAGGCATACTCTCGACTGACAGGGAGTTCGGTCTTGTTGGCCTCTTCTATTATCGATCAATTCATTTGGTTTATAATTTTGGAGGTTGAAATTTCCGAGGGTGAGTGGTGGGTCCTTCTCGAAAATTGTTTTACTACAAGTAAGTAGGTACTTATTGGTAATGTTTCTGTAAATACTTCTACTTACACTGAATTTATGAAATTTTACAGTGATAAGACGAACGCTTAGCGCAGTGAATTGAGTGCATCGGGTGGTTTCGGGTTCAATTACTGCAGAGGCTAATTTCGGAAACGGCCTTTTTGTAATCTGGGCATCGCTGGGATCGTCCCCAGTCCATTGTATGGTACCCATAATTGCTTAGTATGGGACCATACAGTTGTTTGTAAGTCAGGTAATATTCAAATATTATTTTATTGTTTATTTATACTGTCATTAATTATTTATTAATGATCCCCAATTACTTTTATTATCAAAGATGATTAGATGGCCCAGAGGGGCTAGTCGAATAGAATAGAATAGACTTCACAATGTATGGAAATGTCAAACGTCGCTATGTAGATCAACAACAAGTTGCTATGTACATCACGTGACTTTATGTAATTTCCAGTCATGAAGCGTAGGGATTTGAACGAACGCTCGTAGACGTCAGCCACTTCCCCTAGCCCTACACTAGCCCTTCTGTTTCATTGACGCTTCTCTCCTTTTAAAAACGATATTTTTATAAAAATAAAAATAATGCCATCTATAAAATGTTCCACAAACTAGTTTAAATACCAACCTGAGTTAATGCTGTTGTCAGAATGTTGCTCGGACACGGCCATCGGTCGCGCGCCCATAATGCTAAGACTAGACGAAATCTTGTTGTGGGGACTAGCTTCTCCTTCGTTATTGGGCCTATTTATATTTTGGTATTTATTTACACTGTTATACGATATTTTATTAACTATATCACTATTTTGTTCGCTATTTGAATTTAAATTAGAAGGTAAGTTGATTTCTGGTGGACGGTAGCTGTATGACGCAGCGCCATCTACCGTCATGAATGAAGGTCTCTGCGTTTGCCGCGAGATGGCTTGTGTGGATGTCTCAGGTGGATGTGTAGTGGTTGTAGTACGCACTGTACTAGATGGCGCTGTGTACGGCCGCTCCGTGATTGTGGCTGGCGCTTGGGTTACTGAAAATAACATAAAAATAAATTTCTTATAAAAATTCAAATTTTATGGAATAAGATTAAAATAATAAAAGGGTTTATCCCTAATTGTTATTTATTTATTATCCAACTGCCTAAGAAGCCATTTTCTAAGCAGTTTAGTTTTAAATTTCCTTGCTAGATGGCAGGAGTGGTAATTTAAAAATATTTACTGTTGATTCCACTTCTTTCAAAAAGTGCTTCGGTTGTTGAAATTCAATATTCTTATAATAATTCCGTAGTAAAGTGGAATATGTTAAAATACAATGTTATTACGATTAGTGCCGATATTTTATTAATTTACTAAAGTAAAGCAAGTTAGGTACTAAACAGTTTATTTTTAGAATTCATTACTAGATGGCAAGACTAGTACTAATTTCAGCATGTTACCTTTCAATGGGTGAGTCTACATGCCCCGAGCTGCCGCGCCCGAGCATCAGTCATGAAATTCTGTCTGTGTGTTCCGACTGACTGACTGCTCGGTCACACCGCTTGCCACATGTAGACGCACCCATTTAATAAAACTATGCTTTTCATAAAAATAATTCATTTTTACGCACAGATTAGTGGACATCTATTAGGTATACCAACCAATAGTTAATATCTAAGCCAGGCTAAATCTAACCGCCAAATTTATAACGATTTTAGCCATTTTACAATGGTTTTAAAAAGCATTTGTAGGAACAAAGGTGATTTGTAATGGTAGTGCAAGGCAATCATAACTTTCCATGGGGGTATTACTCCACCAAGACAACTAGGAACTCGGATGGAATGCGGCTTCCCCGCCCACATACAGCCCGCACACCCGCCACCACCTGCAGCTTCCCGCCCGCCACACCTCCCGCACACCGCCACCGCCTTTTTGTGCGGATGACGTCACATTTGACAGGTTCCCAGTTGGCTTGGTGGAATAGTAAGTACTTCTACCAACCTTCCACAAGCACCGGCTTGTCGGGTAGTCTGCAGCACGACCCGAACATGAAGCCGTCTACGCAGACCCCGTAGTGGGTGCCACCCATCCGGATACACTCCTGCACCCACGTGCACAGCCCGCGAGCACCCTTCACCTCGCACGATTTGCCTGACATTTGGTAACCTGGAGGATAAAAGAAAAAAAAGCAATTAAAATTACGAATTATCGTGGTAGGTACCTGTTTTTATATTAAAAAGGACCAATATATCCATGTGAGATTTGAAAAGTTTTTTTTTTTTTTTTTATAGCCAAGGATGGCACACTGGCAGACGGTCCACCTGATGGTAAGTGGAAGCCGCCGCCCAGGACATCTGCAACTTAAGGGGAGCAGACGCGGCGCCGACCTTTTAGGGACCTGTAAACATGCCTTTTGAAGAACCCCATGTTGTAGTGCATAGGAAAGACTTTGGGAGGGAGATCGTTCCACAACTTGCACGTGCGCGGAAGAAATGCTCACGATGCACGTACATAAAGTTGTCTAGAATTTAGGAAAGCGTAAGGTAGTGTAATTATTTCGTTCTAGTTGCAACTAATAGATGTCGGTAGCAGTCTCAATTTTAATTTTGCTCTGAATTATCTTGATATACAGTGACAGTTTAACTTCTTTACATTGTTGGATACGTAACGAAATTTTTTCCAATGTTTCGAGACCACCCGAGCGATACTGAGCTTAGGTTTGCCAAATAGCAAAGTTTTATGCAATTTTTATTATATTTTAATATCTTTGATTTCTACTAAAATTATGGTTCGTAGTGAAAAGTGGTTCATGTCAAGTTTGGTTTGAGCTTGAAAATAGGTTTACTAACACCTCAACACCACCCTCATCTCCTCAACTCATAATGTAGGTATCTAGTTCAAAAACCAAATTAAATTAAAGCCTATTGGGCCCAAGTCACTTAGCCATTGCTATTAAGCTGCTATAGTGATCGGCCTCTAATTAGTCGGTCAGAATCAACCGACCAATCTGAGGATCGATCACTATAGCAAAACGCCACAGTGGCGCCACAATGGCTAAGCGACTTAGGGCCCTGGAGGAATTCGTAATTGCAACTACAGTCGGGAACATGTTCCAAATAAATGGCAATAGATTTGCCCCATACATTGGGATGTTGGAACCAACATTGGTGAACAAGATAGAACACACACTTGCCAACCTTCATGAAAAATAAATCTATTTATTAAAAGTAGTACTAATTTATTGTTGCAAATTACGATTTTGATGTTCATGGTGTGATTATAACGGAGAGTGCACACTTTCACAAGCACCGAGCATCGAGCACATTGAGTAGTCGCGTGCGCAGATCGCATCGTTGTAGCCTTCTACAGAACAAGCGCGATGATAGGTAATAAGCTATAAGCGAAGACCGGACACATAGGCAAAGTAAATAACGATTTAGGTACATACAAAAATCTATGGGCTTTATATTGTTGCAAATACACATGGCTGCCATTACGAACCCTACTAAAGCAATAATCAACAATAATCTGTTTCAATCTAATTTCAATTTATTTCAAACGGTTATCCATGAAGTTAGTAACAATATTTAACTTACAACTAGTGTTAGTAATTCACAAAATTAATTAATTTAAATTATAGCCGATTGGTTAAGCACGCGTCTGGCGGGCTTAAGGTCATGGGTTCAAACCCTGGCTCAAACCTCTGGATTTTTCGAAATCTATGTGTGAATCATAACTTTAATATGATTATCATTTGCTTACGGTGAAGGAAAACATCGTGAGGAAACCTGCATGTCTTTAGACATGTGAAATCCACCAATCCGCACTGGGCCAGCGTGGTGGATTATGGCCTGAATCCCCCTCGCATTGAGGGGAGGCCCGTGCCCAGCAGTGGGACGTTAAAAGGGCTAAATTATATTATATATAAATTATTAATTAGGCACTGGACATGTGTGTATTATGCATGAAGTGCAGTGCATGAAGTACAGTGCATGCAGTTCCGAATGAAGGGCCATCCAGCCGATCTGCCAGTACGTTTGGGCTTCTATATTAGCGGCACGTTACGAAGGCCGGTTTGACATGTGGGGGGAGGAAAAAATGAACCTTATTATAACGGAATAAGAATGACAGTTTTAAAATTTAGGAATGACAAAAAATGAATGCTAAAATGAATCTTATTCCGTTGCAATAAGGTACACCCTCTCCCCCCTCTACATGTCAAAACGACCATCATAACGTGCCGCTACTTTAATTTTGTTTGTTTTGTTTTGTTCGGGCTTCTAATTTTGGCAAAATTCCGTAGCAATTTAGGGCCATTACACACCGGGACGCCATTACGACGTCGCCGGCCACGTATCCCAACAATTTGTATTGTTGACGACGTCGCCAGTCCGCCGCCAGGTGTTACCTGTCATACATTTAAATACGAATTAGTTGGCTACGGTGGCTGGCGACGTCGCCATGGAGTGTTATGGCTCTTAGTGTTAAAATCACGGAGGAACGAACGAATCTGAAGCTCCGGGCTCCTGGCTTTATCCCGCAATTATAACCAGGGCAACTATTCTTCCTGATAAGTAAATCTTCTAACTTACACCATCTCCCAACAAACCGGTAGCAAACCCTTCTAGCTCACGATGTATTACTTACAATTTATCGCCACCGGGAAATTATTTCTCTATGAAAATCCCGCCACAAAATACAACGTGAAACCTAACCATTGCAACAGGCTGAGATATAACCAAAGACATTACCAAAAAAGAGGGATACAGGTAACTGTGTTTAGTTTGTCCTACTAAACGGAATCCATGGATACATACGACTCAGTCGTTCGCGGAAAATAATGTCGCCAACATGTCGGTAAAAAATATATATAACGTCACGACTTTTTTATCCCCATTCGGGTGTAGTCAGAGGCTTGAGTGGACATACACCACCACATCGTATCGTATCGTGTCGGTATTGCCTATATAGCTCATCTTCTGCTGAATTTCGCCTTCTTATGCGATAAAAGATGTGTGAATTTCACTGCATGTCCGCTCAGCACAAGTTAGTGATTTCGATGTTAGAAGGTACCATATCTATTAAAATAATACATCAATGGATACAGCAGTGTTTATTGTTATGGGTATATAATGGTACGGTGAATCTGATAATCTGCTATTATATTTATTGGTCTGTTATTGTATGAAATGCCGATTTGTGAATTTGAAATCTATGATCTTCAAATAGAAATTGTTTCTGGTTGCTATTGGAATTTCAATAACTATAGGTGCCTACCGAGGTATGTTGATAGTATTAAAGCTAAGTTTTTATTCAAAATCTTACAAGTATATTCGTTGCAAGAAGAATAAAGCCTAGCCCCCAAATTTATAGAAAGTTATAGCATTACAAATCACTATTGTTCCTAGAAGTAGAAATGCCTATAAAACATTGTAAATCGGCAAAAAAATTGGTCCATGGTATATACGATGCGTCATGGATTGATACATCGCTTTGATCCCCTATCACACCCTTTATTCAAGAAAACATATAATTGAGTACATCTACATCAGGCGCATGCAACACCCGTGGTACCTATTCAAGAAAAAAAAAATGTAGTACGCCTATAAGTACATCTGAAGGGCTAGACAAGTGGCTGACGTCTACAAGCGTTCGTTCAAATCGCTACGCTTCATCTAAGGAAATGACATAAGTTACGTGATCTACACATAGCAACTTGTTGTTGATCTACATAGCGACGTTTGACATTTTCATACATTGTGAAGTTTATTCTATTCTATTCGATTAGCGTTCATGCCACTTGGTTGGCCCACAGGCGCATGCCGCGCTGAGCACTCAGTTTTGACGTCGGAACGCATACACATGTCACCTGGATACACCAAAAGGTTCCAACTGATGGTAAGTGGAAACCACCGCCCAGGACATTTACAACTTAAGAGCGCAGCTCCACTAGTGCGCTGCGCTGGGTCGTCGCAACGGATCAAAGGGTCGACGGGCGAGAGACGAAGCGGGGGAAGGTGATGCGCCAGTACAAAATCTTGCGACGACGCAACGCAACGCGCTAATGGAGCCCGGCCCTAAGGCGAGCAGACGCGGCACGACAGACGCGACATTTAAGGGACCTGTAAACAAACATACTCTAGAAATCCATGAACAATGTCCTCAATTTCAAATCACGCCTCTTCCTTTAAAACTAACCCTTCTCAGCGTTATAACCTTGACTTGGAATTAGAGTAACCCAACTCTCTCCTGCGGGTACCTAAGGGCCACATCAGTCATGCTACTTTTAGCATCGGCGATTTTGCGACTGTGCGAGAGAGACTGTAGAGAGTCGCCAAAACGCGACGCAGCATCGATACAGTCGCAAATTGCCGATCGCCGGAGCTAAAAGTAGCATGTCTGCTGTGGCCCTAAGTTACCCTGTTGTGTTACCCGTGCGGAAGCCTATTTGCGTCGAGATTGCTCTTGGGGGATGCGCCCATTTTGTTTGCGGCACCATTCTGTCATTGTTTACCCCTTTTGTTGGTTTTACTCTTGATTTCCGACGTAGCGATTTCAGAGTTAATTTTTCATTTATCTCGATCTTCTGTGAGAGATTGGCACCACCCCGGTCGAGCCAGCTGCAGTCAATTGGCTACAGCTCGGCTCTACCACCAAAAAGCATATTAGAGCAATTTTAGTTATGATCTATTATGGGAGACATTATAATATCGAGTAGGTATAGGTAAAACCTCGCTATAGCGAATCATACAGTATTTATATTACGTTAATACCATGGTTTACAGTTCGCTGACGGTGAGGGAAAACATCGTGAGGAAACCTACCTATCCCTCGGGATTAGGTAATAGTCAGTTCCTGTATACACGGCGACAAGGTTCACCACCTGTCACGTTGGGTTCTGACTATCTAGTGAAACGTGGGCTTTGATTTGGTTAATACCTCCACAATGTGGTGTATGGTCACTCAAGCCTCTGACTACCCCCGAACGGGGATAAAAGTCGTGACGTTACATTAATACCATGGTTTAAGCGAATCATACAGTATTAGGTATTACTATATTAGGTTAATACTATGGTTTACATTATATCCTCCTGAAAGAAAATCAGACGAATCATTAAAACAAAAGAATACCCGAATATTAGTTGCCAGCCTTTTATCATAATCTCAAAGACGGGATCCAAGGCAAAGGGCCCATTATGTATGTAACCTTTACAAAGAACTTCAAAGGGAATCACAAACGAGTGTTTTCTTAAGACCCAACCCGACGGAAGAAAAAGTTGAATAATTAAATGTCTCATTTCACTGACAGCTTCCGAAATGTTAACTTTTGAGAAAGAAAATAAAAGTTTTCTTAAAAAATCTCAGCATAGCGACCCAAAGGAAATTCCACCTTGTAATCAACGAGTTTAAAGTTCAATCTATAGTGTACCCACATTCTCAATTAAAGCATGTCTTGTCCCTGCCGCATTTGATTTATGAATGAACACGAGAGGAATAAGCGTCGATTCCCTATAGAATAAAAAACTTTCCCTTTCAAACACGTGACTTGGTTCATCCATGTCCCGTCGACATTCATTGCTGGTAATAAATAACGGTCGAGTTACATCATCCAAGATTAGCGGCAATGAATTTGGAATGAAGCGGAAAAGTTATCAAGGGACCTTATTGAATAGTCATGAGGAGACATGAATGAAACTGCTTGATTAATGAGGGGGTGAGGTTATGTTAATAGCTTCGAGAGGTTTCCTTCCGTTGCAAAGCGGGAGACAAAACAGTATAGGCTGATAGCCATAGAAAAAAGACTGTTACAAATGATGGAAGACCAGTTGTAACCCACCACGGATAGTAATTTGACTATATGGACCTAAGCTCGTGAGCTGGTTATACTTGATTCCAATAATACGTATGGCAAAAGCGCCTGAACGCACGGAAGTTCTCCCTGGTTTCCAAAAGGTCCGTATAATATACTGCTCCAGACGACACTTGCAAGGTATTTCATATTGAATTACGCTCTTTTTGCCAGAGACTGCACTCCCAGAGGATGTGATGAGCAGATTGCTCGTGATTATTATGACCTCGAGAGATTTAGTTAACGAATTTAAACCTCGTGAGGAAACCTGGTCTTTTGAAAAGAGGTATGAAGTTCGCCTTCATGCACTAGGAGAGTAAACCAGTGTGCTAGACTATAGACTTAGGGCCACCGCAGACTTGCTACTTTTAGCATCGGCAATCGGCGATTTTGATGCTGCGTCTCGCACGTTCGCGCTCGAAGAAACACGACGCAGCATCGATACGTCACAAAATCGCCGGTCGCCGATGCTAAAAGTAGCAAGTCTGCGGAGGCCCTTAATCCCTCGCAGTGGTGGAGAGTGTGCCTATTCTTGGTAATTCCATTGGTTTCTATTACATTTGGACCACAAACTTCTTCTCTTCTCTGTTGCACTCTGTCTGACTCTTGGCAGAGTGGTCGTGGTTGTTAGGTGTTAGTAGCACGCTTGACACCTTGTATCCACTCCTCACGCACTGCTGCTTTTCTGGTACACTCATAAAAGGGCAGCCAATTTGTAACCCTAACTTGGTCAGTCTACCGCATAGGTGATCTGCTGCGTGCTCTTTTGCCTTCGACATACCAAAATGCCAACGGCATAATGTGAGGGCACTGCAGATCACCTCTGTCTACTCTTTAGACTACATACATACGTAATAGTGTATACTGGACAGTTTGCTTTTACTTTAGATGTATCGGCTTACGGCATGGCTTGGCTAGGGCTTATCAGCTTTCGCACATTTTCAACTTCGCAAGGCTTAAAGTTTCGAAAGGTGTTTGCGAGAGACTCTATATTTTCTCGTATAAAGCGAATAAGTTCTAAATCCCTCAGCCTCTGCTGGGATCATGGACAGTAGACAAAAGTGTCAGGATGGATAGTGTTTTGATATTGTATAAATTCTCGTCTCTTGGCCCGTTAAGTTTATTTATAGGCTTTTGTAGACTTAGAACAGTTTTTATTTGAATTCCTTACTGACCTGAACCTATAACCTGAATGTAATATGAGCATAGTTGAAAAGAAGGGTGTGGATGAAGGTCCTCTCGAGTTCTTTGGGTACCTACCCTAATTCTCACAACACCTGGTTCATCCTAAAAAGGTATTTAATGGAACTAATGTTAAAATACCTCAGACTATAACAAATCAAATGAGTTCAGTAATACAATGTAAATACTAAATCCATACAAATTCTAATTATTTTTCAGTCAAAGACATAATGTGTTTTCCAAACTTTCAGCAACATTTTGGCTAACCATGATTTTCATATGAAAATTCGCTTTAGCGTCGTTGGTCCCTTCACCAACTTTAATGTGGTTTTGTTACATAACTGATGTCTGTGGTAAAAGTTTTCACGTGTTCAGACCACTGTAATGTCGCGGACAAATAAAGGACACAAGTTCAAGGTAGGACCTCAAGGGAACCGCTGTTTTGATATTACTCGGCTATTGTGTCGTTAAAATGCTTGTATTTTTAAATGAAACTGTCTACCATCGTTATTATCTTTTGAATTCAAAGGGCAATTATAATTTTCTGTGGCAAAACCGGATCCTTGTGTAGCTGAAATTTAAACGCTGTTGTACCGAGAAATAGGGAAACGTATCTAAATAGTATGCCCTACTAAACGGAGTCCATAGACACAGTAAGACTCTGTCATTCGCGAAACATAATGTCGAAAATATGTCGATATTGTCAATGCGGCTCATCTTCAGTTTCTCAAACAAACAATGAAACAAGTCCTAATCAATGACGTTTTATATAATAGACGACATTAGACACGAATATTAGTGCTCTAAAACATCACATTAAATACATACCTACACCTACATATCAATAATACAAGCCGTATGCGCCAGGCCTGTTGTTGGAAAGAGATGAATATACATTGTTACGTTATAAGCTACATAATCAATGGCGCTCGTGCAGCCGTGCTGCCGCGTCGCTGGGTGGTGCGTGACTAAGTGGATGTCGGGCAGTTACCTTGCATTCATGTTGCCAATATAAGCGCGGTAAGTCGCATCTACAGTTTTAATACATCTTTGGTCCTAAGTTCTATAATAACAGTAATCATGTTCCTATTTCTTTGTTACTTTAATCATGATGTCATCATAATCAAACAACGTCTCCCGAAAATGTGACTCATATTACAAAACGGCCACAATTTCATTACAACAATAGCCAAATCTGGAAATTCTTCCGAACTGGACCGTAAAGTTACTGCGACCTTAATAACTCTTTTTATGTACATTGAAGATCTTTTGTTATATTGTTTTAATAGCAACAATGGGCAGCGAGTGATGAAACTGTCCTATTGAAATATTTTCGGCGTGCGTTTTATGACGTGAAAGGACAATGGTTTTGCGGTTTTTTTTTTTGTTAAATGAGATGTTTTGTTCGCAGGTGGTGGGGAGATTGGATTTTCTTGATGTCGAATGTTCCTACCTATAGGTATACCGTCTTATAAGTCTTATGTTTCAGTATATTCTTTTTCCTTGTTCTGTCTCGCAATCATGTAAAATGTATTGAGGTGTTATCTTTCCTCGGGATTCTCTGTAATGTATATTTATCTATAGTAATAATTTAGTTTTGATAAAGTAAAAACTTGAGACATCAGTAATCCTACTTGCATATATTAAATATTGTTTTCGCGAGGAGGCGGAGTCTCGCGCACGAAACTTTAATAAATCTGTACCCACATGTAATGTATATTTTTTTTTCATATTTTTTTTTTTTTTTTACTGTAGGTTCATGAATAAAAAAGTGAGCTTAAGTAGTTATTCGGTAACACATCGGAACACGCAACAAGCGAACCGACTTCCTCATATTGTTGTTTGAAAGGAAGCAAATGACAACAGTTCTATTGTTTCAATCCTAACGAGGTAACTTTATGAACGTTACATTACATGTTGGTTATGTAACGTTACTTTGAAGAGATTAATGCTTATGTTACCAGTAAGTTTTGTTACTTCACCGCAAACTCAATTAAAAACTTGGTAGGTACCTAACATCGACCACATAACCAGTAGACGCCTAATACCAATTTGTTCCCAATGCAAACTTTTCAGTCAACTATCTGAGGTGCGCGGGCGCGGGGTACTGAATGTTAATTGGTCCAAACAAGGTCACGACACACACGCACACAGGCATAGATCTATCGTTACAGCACTAGTAGCACAACCAACCGTGAAAAGACAAAACGTGAGATAAATCCATTTGTATCATTCTCCTATGCATTAAAAAAGAGAGAGCGACATAATGTGTGACAAAAGTCTTATTTTGGCACGTGTGCTAGCCCCACTGGTGGACGAGTGGACTTGGATACATATATTAGATCAATCTTCCTAATGTGGTATTTGAAAACGTTCACCCTATGGCCGATTTTCCACTGGCCAGCACGGCACCGGCACCGGCACAGTGACAGCTTTTTGCGGAGTTGTCATTGGTCAGTAACCAATGACAACTGGTAACTGACCAATGAAAAAGCTGCCGCCATGCCGGTGCCGGTGCCGTGCCGACCAGTGGAAAATCGGCCTATAGGTGTCTACTGAATATGAAGTCGATGGTACCTCATAATATTCTTTGTCCTTGATTTGCACACTGACCTCTGAATCTTTATTACTTTACTTACATACATTACTATGCTATTCACGCGATAATACAATTTAAGGTTATTACACCGATTCGTCAACATTATGTATGTGTTCCGGGGTGGAATTATATCGATGTGATTTATCAAAAAAGATTTCACCGTAGCTCACGTGAGGTACATAAATAAATAAGGCAAGACGTCACTATCTATTACTTCTTCTTCTTATCGTACAGTTAGTTAATTAATATGTAGCTAATAATACAATGTATATTCATCTCTCTCCAGTTCACTAAAGAGGTATTAGACGTCTACAGGTTTTGTGGTCAATGGAAATAAACTAAGATTCGACTCGACTAGCGTGCGACTAGCCAACCAGTCAGAGTTGTTCAACCCGAATGCCTCTGACAAGGGTTAACTGCTGCCTAGATGACAACAACCGGGACCGACTTTTTACGTGCCCTCCGAAGCACAGATACGCCTCCAGCTCTCACTCATCGTACGAACCGCAGCTGTGATGGCTACTTTACGCCGATTTTTATGAGAGGGTGACATTACCACGGTCGAGCCAGCCCATATATGAGCTGCAGTCATTTCATTTCCTGTATAGGTTCTGTTAGAAGAACTCCACTTGCGATAGAAATGTCTCCCAAGAGCGGAAGTATGCACAACGCTTTAATTAACCAAATGCGCATCCCGCCAATAACGCGGCGTAATTGTTATAATAACAGTTAAAATAACAGTTACCGATAAAACGTTACGCGAATGCGTAAAAGCAGGGTTGCTCAATAGCAAAACTTTGTGAAAATTGGGATAATTTTAGCTATGAATAGCCCTTATCTCTGTGCCTCTATTAATTCATTATTCAATAGCTAACATCCTGCTTATGTATCCAAGATTTCTTTTCCTAAAAAAAATCTTTTACAATTGCGAATCTTTAATATGATTATTACTTGCTTACAGTGAAGGAAAACATCGTGAGGAAACCTGCATGTCGCAGAAAATCTATCAAATTTTCGAAAGACATGTGAAATCCACCAATTCGCACTGTTCCAGCGTGGTGGATTATGGCCTGAATCCCCCTCGCATTGTGGGGAAGACCGTGCCCAGAAGTGGGACGTTACAAAAGGCAGATATTACTATATAATTTTCTTTCCACCATTTTCTAATAGTCAACCCTGCTAGTAATATTGGCAGCCAGCCATACCTTAGTTAACTTGTGGTCATAATTTTAATGCGTCAGAACCAGTAGCTATTAAGATCATAGATGCCGCTGAATGTAAAGGACGAACGCTGTTCTTGCGAGTTCTACCACGAAACATCGATTGAGCATCGATAGTAAATCGATTCTGAATCATTCGAGATAAGGATACCTCCTAACATTGCAATCACCAGATTGTGCACAGCGCATCACTACATGCAGCGAAACTTACACATCTGTTAACGCACTCGCGCTTCGTTTTGGCAATACCGGCATGTTTTCTGCGAACGACTGAGTTGTACTGTGTCCAAGACCTCTGTTTAGTTGGACATACTATTTTGGACAGTCACGTGGCTCCCTCTTTCTTGGTCTTTGACTCCACCTCAAAATGTTGCTGCTCCATGGTGCAAATCAGACAAATAGGTTAAAAAATAAGTATAAAAATAAAATAATATCCTGGGACATTTTTACACACGGCTACCTGATCCCAAACTAAGCAGAGCTTTTACTATGGAAACCAGATAACTGATATTAGTACATATACTACTTTTTTATTTGTAAATACATACTTAATCTACATATACACCCAGGCTCGGGACATAAAGACATGTTCATGCACACAAATGCATGTCCCGGGTAGGAATCGAACCTACGACCTGCAGCGTGAAAGGCGCCATCACGCCAACCACGCCAACGGGCCCGTCAAACCAACCAACCAACTTGTCGTTCAACATATCGACCAACTTTTATCCAACTGGACCCATAGTAAGGGTTTGCGGCAACTGATGGAGGACCTTAGCATCCGTATTCTTAAGAGGAGGGTTCGAAATTTGGTTGATTTTCTATTCTACTTTTTCTTTAAGTAAGTATGTGGACTAGGAATCTTATATTTAGATGTATGATTTTTGACTATATTATCTTGAGTATCTTTAAATCCAAATCATGATTTGATGAAATTTTCTCGATAAAAAAAATTTATGAAATGAGCTCTAATTATTTACAATTTTCCTTGCTACCACGATGTTTTTACGATTTAGATCACGAAATTATTTCTAAAACATAGCAAATAATGATATCTAAACTACCCTTCAACCATATTTTAATTCATGAAGTAGTTTTTTTTTAATTCAAGTAAATGTGGTTTGGCGCTTACGTTGTTTATTTCCGAGCGCGCGCACAATATCGCCATCTCACATTTTAAGTACTTGAACTAACCATGTCTCTCTCTAACTTTGTATTGTCAGTGTCCGCTCGGACTTGTTCGACGTCGGACCTGTGAAGGATTTTTTAAAAAATATTACGAAAAAATATTACGGTCGTGCCACATTACAGGTACAGTACAGTATTTACAGTCCGCCGACGCCTATGATAAATAAATAAATATCCTTGGAAATTCTTTTACACATGACTACCTGATCCCAAACTAAGCAGAGCTTGTACTATGGAAACCAGATAACTGATATTACTACATATACTACTTTTTGTTTGTAAATACAAACTAAATATACACTTAATTACACCTAGACTCGGGACATGCGGACATGTTCATGCACACAAATGCATGTCCTGGGCAGGAATCGAACCTACGACCTGCACTGCAGCGTGATTTTCGTTTGCTTTTCCTTGTCTTGTGTAATTTCTTTTCATCTCTTGTCATTTTGTGTCATCTCTTGTCATTTTGTGTCATCTCTTGTCATTTCATAGTTATTCGTGTCAGTTCTGTAAAAACTCCCTATTTCGCTTACTGTTATATACTTGCAGCATGGTCTTGGGCCGACAGTGGGAATACATTGCTTGTCAAAACAATGGAGTCGCTTTATTGCGTTTGTTGTAGGTATGGATGGGCAAGTAATAAATATATCATACATCAATAAATTATCGTAAAAAATAACATTACAGATATGGATAGGAAAATGTTTGTCCGTCCTATTCAATCTATTATATTATAAACGAAAGTAACTCTGTCTGTTACCTTTTCACGGCTAAACCGCTGAACCAATGTTGATGAATTTTGGTATGGAGATAGACTGGGTCTTGGCGGAGAACATAGGCTACTTTTTAGGGTTCCAAAGGGTGCTAACGGGACCCTATTACTAGGCCTACGCTGTCCGTCTGTCTGTCTGTCCGTCTGTCAGCGCGGGCTGTATCTCACGAACCGTAACAGGTGGAGAGTTGAAATTTTCACTGAATGTGTATTTCTGTTGCCGGTGCAGAACAAATACTAAAAATATAATAACATTTAAAAATAAATATCAAGTCTCAAACTTGATATTTTTGATGTGTTTATTCTACGGTGGTACGGAACCCTTTATGTGCGAGTCCGACGCCTTCAGATCTTATGAATGTTTTCTTGAAATAAATATAGTGTATTTTAAGTAATTAACTGGCCAACCCTCAGGTCCTACCTACCATGTTAGGATCTTTTTCGTTCTAGCGGGTGTAAGCCGTGATTTAACGAGTTAATGTGATAATTTTTGTATTTAAATTATTCAATTCAATGTATTTGTTTCAGACATAGTCCAATATTGATTATTAAAATTATTATAATTTCACAATAAATATAAAACAATAAATAAAAGTAAAATTAAATTAAAAAAAATAAAAAAATATTTTTTATTTTTCATGTTTTATCATTAAAATACAATATAATATAACATAAATTAAAATAAAATACAATAAAATAAAAACCTACCCCTAATTAAACAAATACCGTCCGCGTGGGATACTGGCTGCATGTCCTCCCTGTATTCAAGCTGTTCCTGTTGTCAAGCGATTTTTTTGAGCAAGGAAAGAGCCAGCCCTCTTGTCACCTGTGGCGGTAACCAGTCTAAGGGTGATTTTGATAGATAAAAAAATAAAGATAAAAAGATAAACAATAAATAAATGCATGGTTAAATCAATAAAATTAATAAAAACTGAAAATTAAATTAAAAAATAAATTAAATATGGTAAAAATAAATATTATGACACCGCTGATGACTTCATGATCGGCATCGAAGTTAAGTACCAAAGTATTCCTTTGCCTACGAAACATGAAAAAGATACTCATATCCGGCAGTCAGTCACTGACACAGAGTATGTACATTTTTACCCGACTACGGTGGGCGGAGGGTTATGATTTTGACCGATATGTATGTATGTTCATCTGCTCCCGTATAACGTCCAAACTATTTTTATCATAATAATTTGACTAATGAGATATCGTTGGACGCGTCTGGATCGTCCGCTGGTTATAGGCTATTATACGATCGAAATATTGTTATACGTATCTATCAGCATATTGTAGGTATCGTTTGTCTTCTTTTGACTTACTTTGTCTTCAGCAATAAAAACAACATAGAAATTAAATAATTTTTTTCAAATACACTCGACATAAAAATCCCATATAAAACGAAAAAAATATATTTGAATATTTTCATCCATTTCATCTATTTTAAAAGGTGCACTGGGACATATTATTTTAATTGTACGAATTAAACAATATTGTTCCTTCAAAAAATAACTATACTATAGTCTACTCCATAGCTGTTCTGTCCTAGCTAAGCGAGAGGGATATATCCTTCGGCAGCTCACGCGACGCTAGCCACACCCCGAAACTAAAATTCATTTTTTTCTTGTATCGTCTTAATCAATGTTATTCCGCTGGACTGCTAAGTAAGCGGCCCTCGGGGTACCGATTATTCCAGGGTGGGCGTGGAGCAACGCATAAATCTTTAATTATTACATGTTTATTTATGTTACAGCCGCCATAGACTGACTGCTAAAGGTACGGTTTCGTAGAAAGCGGCAGACGCGGACGTCAGTCGGTCTTAAGCGCTGGTTTCCTCCAAAAGCGGTGCCGTCATATAACGGCCGTACTAGAACATTGGCTACGTAAACAAACCGTTGTTTATGTTCTAGTGCGGCTGTTATATGACGGGGCCGCTATTGGAGGAACCCATAGCTTTATAGAAATTGCAATGCCGTCTGCCGTCGCGGCAAATGTCATCACCACAATTTGTATCACACCAACTGACGTCTGCTGTCTGCCGCGTTCGGTGAAACCGTACCTTTAGAGCAGTCGTGTTGCGGTCGGAGTCGGTATGATTTGAAAGGTACAATGACAAAGACGGACAAGGAATTCAAAAAATGATTTTAATCACTGAATATTTTATGAAAGAGTATATCAAAAGGATCCTTGACCCAGTTCGGGGGGGAAAAGTCTTTAATGAGTTCCTCCCTTTGTTCAATCAGTGGAAACGTGGGTGGGCGTTCATTCCCACGGGTTTATTTCCCACTCGATCCAATTTCCAGCTGACAACGGCAGTGACGTGCCTTTACGACTAATTTATAATCTAAGGACAACGGCTTTTCGCTGGTTTTCATACATTTTCTCTTGGAACACTATTCGAAATGTAAAAAACACAGATAATTATGTAGTTTTTTTAAAAATAGGTACCTACCATTGACCATAAGAAAGATAGAGGACAAGCCCTATGTGACGTCATCTGGAGCCAAACCCGAGCAAACGACCGTCCAATATGGCGCGACTCCGCCCGCAGCAAAAAGTGTTGTACTTTTAGATAGTCGATAGTATCCATATCGATATACCCAACGATCATGTCGCGGGAAAAGTGCTGGGTCTTGATTAGGTAGGTACAGCTATGCTGGGCTAAATCAAATAAGGCAAAAAAGGGGGAGACAAATCTGTAAGGGTCAGCGGGGCTATTATGTATCTCAGTTGACAGCTCTTCACAACTATTGGCAAAGTTATCATCGATTGGCTGTCAAACAATTACAATTACATTACAATTCAAAAATTAGTATCCAAAAATCAACTTGTTTTCTCTTTCGCGCATCTTTATGTTCTTGAGTAGTGATAACAAATTAAAAAACAATTTTAAGGCGACGCAGTCACGCACCTTCCAAAACAAAAATTATCTATTTGTGGTCGGTCACCCCGGGGTAACGGCGCACAGCGGATCGTCCCCATACAAGAGGTTGGACATAGGGGATTTAAAAAATCAAAATCGTAATTCCACCAAACTATATACACCATTCGATAGCTATATAAATGGACAACAAATATAAATCAGACTTATTTTGCGATTGGACTTGTAGTTTAGGAGTAAATCACGAAAAACCGTTTTTAATGTATGGGAAGCTACCTATAAATATGAATATCTCGTCATTCCCGTCCATTTTCGTTCTGAAATTTTTATGACAGTATCTTGTCATTATATGCCACATTTTCACCAAAGATACATGGTGCTCATCTTGTGCACTTTTTGAGATATAATGGAAAACCTACGAATTATTATAAGTTACGGGTCCAAGTGAATATTTGTAGATTTTTATATAAGCTATCAACTAAAAACACATTAACCGTATCATAAACTATATACGGCCTTCAGTCTTCACAACATTTTTATCCATGGACCTCAAATAGTGGAACATTTTTCCATAATTCCGATCTGAAGAAGTATCAAAAGTATTAAAAACGGTTTTCATGATTTACTCCTAAACTATAAGTCCAATCGCAAAAGACGTCTCATGTATATTTGTTGTCCATTCATATAGCTATCGAATGGTGTATACAGTTTAGTGAAATTACGACTTAAATTCCTAAATTCTTATTTCTGGCTTTTGATGCTTCTTCAGATAGAAATTATGGAAAAATGTTCCACAATTTGAGGTCTATGGATGAAAATTTTGTGAAGGCTGAAGGACGTATATAGTTTATGATACGGTTAATGTGTTTTTAGTTGACAGCTTATATAAAAATCTACAAATATTCACTTGGACCCGTAACTTAAAATAATTCTTAGGTTTTCCATTATATCTCAAAAAGTGCACAAGATGAGCACCATGTATCTTTGGTGAAAATGTGGCATATGATGACAAGATACTGTCATAAAAATTTCAGAACGAAAATGGACGGGAATGACGAGATATTCATATTTATAGGTAGCTTCCCATATATTAAAAACGGTTTTTCATGATTTACTCCTAAACTATAAGTCCAATCGCAAAATACGTCTGATGTATATTTGTTGTCCATTTATATAGCTATTGAATGGTGTATATAGTTTTGTGTAATTACGACTTTGATTTTTTAAATCGCCTATGTCCAACCGCTTGTATGGGGACGAACCACTGTGCGGCGCGGCCCAACGTGTAGGTGAATAGAATTTGTATCGATAACTTTGAAACATAACATGTAAGAACAACACTACGTTTTTATGTAAACATATCAAATATTTGTTATTTCTATTTTAGTTGAAAATATGAATTGGAGAGTAAGATTATAGACGAGAACACAATTAAAAATTAATATTATGTACACGAAATGTATTTTCACACACTATAAATACACTTAAATATGAAAATAACACAACTAATCTGAAAAATGACAATCCTTCGAAATTCTTTCGAGAATCAGAACTGCATGCCCTAACGCAACACTAAACTATATTGCTTTTTCCTTAATAATCCTAAATAATCTAATAAAGAGTCTCAAAATACACACAGTTCAGCGTAAAATTTAAAATAATTTGTATAAGACGCTGACATGACAGAAGAAGTACTAACCATAGTGACCCGACCATAGCCGAAAACCCAATATGGCGGCCCAAAAAGGCCCTCAGGGAGGCGGCTTACTGACGGAACTAACCAAAAACTTCCAGAAAAAAGAAATATATTACATATATTGTACTGTTTTACATAGCTAAATTGTGACGTGTAAGAATGAGACAGATATGTTTTCGTTAATGTGGACCATATTTGCATCAAATATGTATACCATAAACAATAACTTCCGATCTATTACTATATATCTATGGTACCTACTAACAAAAAATACGAAAAAAATATAAAAGTTGTCTTTGATATCTATGTCTACATCTCGTCTAAATTGAATACAGGGTGGTTTTTTTTAGTGTCGATTAGATATTTACAACATTATTTTATGACTTTACTTTTGGTTTCATACTGTAAGTACTTATTCCAATATTTATAATAGGTACAGTTGAACAATTAAAAAATACGGTGTATCATATTATAATGTAAATTAATCAGCATGTATTTTGTATTGCTATGTATTTGTACCAAAATTACTGCAATGTCCATGCTAAACTAATATCATATAGGTACTACTTGGTAAGTATCTACGATAAGGACAATCAGGCGTAGCTATAATTTAATTTTAAAGGGTCCTTTCCTTCCGACCTTCATTAGGATACGAATAACCGTATTTATGTATAGACACTAAACTAAATTGATTTCATGTTCACTTTAACAATAGCTACAACAAAGTAGATATCGATTCAAAATATCGATACATAATAGCTAACGGCGAATCGATTTTATTATATTTGAGCATTGATTAATTTTTTCGATACGAGAAAAAAGACTATCATAATGGGACAAAAAACAACAAGCTGTATCAATTAAGACTGGTGAACATCCTTCCTATCATTACACTGCCATTCACATCAAAAATACAGAGTATTGTAGATCTTAAATATTCAGTGATAAAGCTTAAGTTAGCATGTAGTTATTCAGATAATAGTGTTAACATTACTTCGGTGTTGTACTATGAAGAATGGATGACTTCAAAGAGGAAATAATTTATCAGTACATTTTCTATTGTTAGTTTTGGCAAACAATGGAATATGGTGTGGGTAGATTTAATACGACTAATGCGACAAAGAATGTAATTTTATATACAACATATTCAAAGTTAATTGTCATACAAGAGAGCTTGCGATCACAAATAATCTTCATAAAGCCTAATCTTTAAGCTATGATGGATCCACGTCTATGTCATTTCCATAGATGAAGCGTAGCGATTTGTAGAAACGCCGGTAGAAGAAGCCACTTGGCTAGAGGGGCTGGAGCCATCATTGTGTTGCAAAATATAAAATATGTCCATATTTTTATGCATAACTAGCTGGTGCCCGCGATTTCGACTGCGTAAAATTTGTACTTCGAGTAGCCTATTTTGTCTCTAAGCTTTCATTTATCTCCATACTCATTGGCGGCGTCTTCATCAGGCGCATGCCTCGCGCGAGCACTCACTTTTGACGTCGGAACGCATAGACGTAATGTCATAATATGAGTGCTCGGGTGAGGCATGCGCGCCATATGGACACATCTATTCAATAGATGTGTCCATATGGCGCGCATGCCTCACCCGAGCACTCATATTATGACATTACGTCTATGCGTTCCGACGTCAAAAGTGAGTGCTCGCGCGAGGCATGCGCCTGATGAAGACGCCGCCAATAAATAAAAAAAACTTGCGAAATTATCGGTCTCCCATATAAACTTAAAACCCTATTTCACCCACTTCCAATTTTATTTTCGCAACAAAAGGCCAATGTCCTTCTCCAAGGTCCCGCCTATCTCTATACCAAAATTCATCAAAATTGGTCTAGCGGTTTAGCCGTGAAAACCAAACAGACTGACAGAGTTACTGCATTTATAATATTAAGTAAGATAGGTATATCTTCAAGGTTTAGTGCGATATCGCACGAGGCAACCATGGTTGAGCCACCAGCGGGTGATTCGATAGCCGACACCGAATTGGTTGCGCCCCCTCTATACAGCTCTATATATTTTGTTGGTGGAGCGACTGGTTGCGCTACCACTGGTGTCCTCGTGCGATATAGCACTTAAACCAACAGGATTACAGACGCAACTCATATTGCGTTCATGTTTCTCTCACAAAAACCGCAGCGGTGCGATGACTGATGACATCATTACATCTGATACTCAGTACCGTACACATCGTACATACTAAGCGAATGGGGGTGAACGTGTTACGCCCAAAATTAATAAGCCTTGGGCCAACGGGGCAGAAAGGTTATTGAGTGGCGACCACGTAGGTACCGGAAGACGCAGTGTGGGTACCCCACAAGGTGGACCGACGACCTAGTGAAGGTCGCGGGAAACCGCTGGATGCAAGCAGCACGGGACCAGTCGTAAACCAGTGGACGTCTTTAGGCTGACATGTTGATGATGATGAAGTCTTGAATACCAAAACTTGGATCAGGACTTGGATTTGACAGTTCAGGAATTCAATCTGTCGTAAATTTTCTACATAAATGAGGGGTGCAAACAGCGTCATATCATAATGTACGGTTCGTTCGCATAGTCTGTACACGACTGTCCTTGTGGTTTGGAATATATCTCAGGTGATTATATCGTTGGAACTGTGAAATGCTATTATGCTGCTAATAATAGCTTGGATGAGGACAAAAAAATGCTTAAGTAGTAAAAACTAAGAACATCTATTCTTTATGAGTGCTATAATATTAAGTGGGTACTCTGTTAGCTGTAATCGTTAAATAAAATCTGAATATCTTAAAATCGAATGGTGAAAGATATGGATCTTAAAAACTGTACTTATCTTAATGGAAAAACAGGATTTTTGTCAGAAAATTGACACCAAACTTAATGATCTAAATTAACATGCACAGTTAAACTTTTAAATGTTAATGGATTTTAAATGGAGTATTAATTGAATTAATTATACAATTATCTCACAAGGTATCGGGTGACAAAAATGTCTATTCCATATAATATCAGTTTAATAAATAAATATCGACAGACTAACATACAAATGCTTGTACGATGGCTACCGTACAATGGTCTGATTTCAGTAATTTGAATCGGGAATCGAACCCGCAACCACCCGATGCAGTGAGCCGAGCGGCCTACGTTCGAACCACTGTGCCTAGCGATCGTCGTCGTTTTCTCATAGATTTATGAAAGATTCCCGCGCGCACGTTAACGCCCTCACGAAGTCCAATCATGTATCTAAGACTATTCTTATTTTTTTTTAGGGTGAGGAATTTGAGTTTAGAACTCGATCAACGTGATTTGACAAATTATATAATCAAGACATGATAGTAATTATGAAAAATATTTTACTTGTCACATCAGAAACCTAACAACATACTCTTGTGTCACGTTAATTTATAGAAAGGTTTTGTATTATAACGGAATAAGAAACAGCTCATCAAACAAAACTGTCCCAACTCAAAAATGTTACATTCGAATTTTGAATTAATTCTTCTCCCCGTTATCATTATTCCATAATGGTATAAGATTAGACAAACAAGCAAATTGCAAACGTCAACTCGGTAACAAGCCCCGCGTATTGTTGGTAAGTGTAAAATTACATTAACAGTTATCCAACCGACGAGATTGAATCGACTGACATCACGAATCACGATTGACGGATAAAAAATATTATGTGATTGTTGTATAACTGTTACATTGAACTTTTTTACGAGACTAGCCCACCATATACTCCCACCACTGTTGCTCCTGTGTTCAATGTACGCCGAAGTTAAATCCTCGTCTTGGGGAAAACATGAATTACCTGAATTTGGGAGTTAGCGGACATTTCCTAGTTAGTAGCAAAATAATTCGTCACTAGCTTCCTACTAATAATAGTACAATTTAGTAAATAAAATAGCTGTCACAAGGCACCTATTACAAACCCGGACCATCTGTTTCGTTCGTTCGTGATCTTGACACTACTTCACTACGAAAATGTGTCAAAATTAAAAATTAGAAGCCCGAGCGAAACGGATTATTGCTTTCGTACCGACTTCGTAGCAGATCGCCTAGATGGTATTAAAACAATACCAAATAAAACCGATCGCGAATGTTAATTTGCCATTAATTATTACGACGCAACAGTAAAAGCATATAAATTATAAATTAATTAACATTTTTATGTACTCAAAGGGTCGCTCAAATATTGCCAATATACCCGCGGTGAATATAAAAGTTAATGAGTATCCATTCAATTAGTTTTAATCAATAAAATTAACACGCATCGGTGTTTTCTCTGTTGGAGTTAAGTATCTAGTTTGGATAATCCACTCAGTTTAACTATAAAATTTTATGGTTATCTAAATCTTGGGATAATCCAATCCAGTAATATTAACTCTGTCAACTTTAAAGGGTTTAATTAAAGTGAATTGTATACTAAAAATAACCTAATAATCTGCCGCGTTGGGTTCTGACTATCTGGTGAAACGTGGGCTTTGAGTTGGCTTAATACCTCCACAATGTGGTGGAGTATGGCCAATCAAGCCTCTGACTACCCCCGAATGGGGATAAAAGTCGTGACGTTACAGTAAAAATAAGCTTTCAGTTGTAAAGCTACTTCCCTACCAATTCCAGCCTCGCATATGGCCAATTCCCATATAGGTTTGGCAGAAGGGTTAACCTATAGTAATTAATTTCAGATTAATTTGTCAATTATACCCATAGACTTTTATGTATATTTCTATAATATTAGAAATCTTTGAAAATGTTACTTGGGTACTTCTGCAAGTAAGGTGTCGAAGACTGCTGCCATCAGCGCTAATTTCGACGCTGTGATCGAATTATTCTGTAGGCACGATTGAACCAAGAATTTATGAGTCTTTTTCTTTTTCTTATCGTATGGTTAGTGGCCAACCTGGTGTCAGAGCAGTTCAAGCCAACCGATGGCCTCTGACAAGGCTGAACGACTGCTGCATAGTAGACAACAACCGGGACCGACTTTTTACGTGCCGTCCGAAGCACGGTAACACTCTGTTCAAAATTCAAATGCCACTAAACGGTCGCCCATCTCTGACTGACCTTGCCCAGCGTTGCTTAACCTCCGATTTACTGATTAGTGATTGCAGCTGACTATGAGCACCTCGGATTATTAATAATACCTTCAGACCAAGTTATTATGGTATTCCCATATCAGTTGGTGTTCTATAAAATAGACTATAGACAACAGGGGGCTTACCACAAACTCTTATTGCGATTCAATTACCGGAACGTATTAACGTTTCAGCGACTTTTTGTGCAATGACGTACCTTATTGTCATGACAATAAGAAACGTCATTAAAACGTCGTTAAAACGTTCCTATAATTGAATCGCAATAAGAGCTTGTGGTAAGCCCCCAGTTCGATTAGACCAGTTACGCGTTTTATTTACTTAACCATGTATGTCACAGCCTGGCTATAAATATCAGCAAATATAGGCCTAAAAACAACAAACATACGAGACAAACGCGCTAACAAAGCTTTGTATTATTCATACGAGCAGAGCAAATTACCGCTCTAGTTGTTTGCGAGGTGTACAGTCAGCAAAAAAACTTAGAAAACTGTTACCGGTTTTTTTTTTATTCAAAAACAAATGAATTTCATTAATTTATGTTACTTGGAAATGATTGCTGAAAGTAGGTATTTTATCATGTAAATTTTGGTTCTAATTTTAAGTTTTTTTGCTGTCGTACAGTTACCATAAAAAGTAGCTTAGTATATCAAATGTCCAAATGATTCACATTGTTAAATACTTCATAATAGTATGACACTAGAAATACTCTAAAGTCTAAACCCAATTATTTTTTAACGTAATGACGGATTTACACTAGCATTCTTTGACTTATGATTAGTTAACCAATCTTAAATCTAAGCTGGCATTACAAATCACTTTTGTTTCAAGAAATGCTTTGTAAAACCATTATAAACTGGGTAGAATCTCTATAAATTTGGCAGTACGATATTATTAAACCGACTTCAAAAAAGGAGGAGGTTTCTCAATTCGACCGTATTTTCGTATTTAAATCTACTTTTGATGTTGACCGTACATACAAAATATCTACAATCCGTACAAAAGTTGCTTGTACGTGTTTAGCGAAACAGTTGCGGTATGAATTCACTTTAATTTCGTAACGAAGCGAACGAAGCAAATATTTTGAGTTAATCATTTCAAATATTGTATTGCGGCTGTTTTTAATATGGTTCCTCTGTACAAACACGTGAAATTATTTGGGGGTAGAACTAAACCAACAAGACAATAATGAACATCATACTGACTGAGCGATCATCTCCGCGAGGCAGCCTCACGGTGATAAGATGAGATATGCCTTTTAATACGAGGCATAAACTCGCTGAGCAGTTTGCCTCGCTCTCCATACGCTGCGGCTTTTCTCCATTTATGACAACATCGCGAGTCACAAGAGTCTACTTAAAATGTTTGTATGTCAAATTGTTAGTTCCTCGGCTGTACTAGCAAGTGTATGACATGTATAAGGGTGCGTTTCCTTTGATGCGGAGCGGAGCGGAGTGGAGTGGAGCGGCGGACTTTGATTGGCCAACTGTGATGGGCCAAGAGCGGAGTGGAGATTTCGAGCACTGTGATTGGCCAATTCACGGTCCGCTCCGCTCCGCGTGAGTGGAAACGCACCCTTAAACTAGTGTTTAAGCATAGAAATATCATTATAATATTGATAGCGTTACTATTCACCAGTTAGTTCGGTCATTTCTTCGTGATGCAAAATTATTCATCACCGTAAAACGGGTCTGCCTCGGTCGGAATGTGTCGAGGCAGTTCAGCTAGTGAGAACGCGGCTCAATGTGTACGAAAACACAATATCGTATTTCCGTTTCGTGTCGTGTGTGTGACCTTTAACTCCGGAAGCTTTGAACCTTTCCGGAAAACGAACCCTTAATTATATACTACTGTTATGTTTGTAAGGGTAACAAAGGTTAACAAATGGGTGTTTGTGGACCGTGTTGTCAAATACAGGCCCTTCCTATTGGAATGATAAGCTATAATAGATACGATGCAAGGGTTCCAACTAAGGGCCGAAAATACGCGGTGGTCTCTCTTTTTTTTATTTTTTTTATAGGACTGCGGTGGCAAAAAAGCGTACGGCCCGCCTGATGTTAAGCAGTTACTATAGCCTATAGATGCTTACAATACTAAAGGTATTGCTCGCACATTGCCGACCTGAAGGGGAGTGGGATGGAGGGAGGGGAAGGGGGGGGTGGGCTTACGGCTCTGTCACTCATCGTACGAAACGCAGCTGTAATAGCTGCTTTACGCCGATCTTCTGTGAGAGGGTGGTACTACCCCGGTCGAGCCAGCCCGTTTATGAGCTGCAGTCAATTGGCTACAGCTTGGCTCTACCACCAATAAAGCTCTGCTTAAGTAAAAACAAACCTTATTTACTTCCTATGCGCACATATTATAAAAAATACGCAAAAATATCCAACGCATTGCCGCGTAAAATACGCAAATATGCGGGTTTTGCCAGAAATAATATTTACCTATTTAAATTTTACAGTATAAATTTTCCGACGCTCGTTTTGTATGTTGCAGTGCGTTGGATATTCTTACGCAGTTTTTTAGAAAACAATGTTTATGCGGAAGCACAGCCTTTGGTCACCCGATGAACTATTTTTACGTAGAGTGTTTAGCGACTCTAGCAAATGTATTAACTCTTAATAGAACTATAGAGTCGCAGGCGGAATTGTAGACTAAAATCTAAAGACGTCTTAATCAAATTGCTCATGCTATCTTTGCTAACAAAAAATACGACTAATTTGTCTTCCTTCCGTGTAATACCGTCCATAATTTGTCTCGAAACGGTACTTCGATGTTCTTGGGGAGTATTATTCGGACATAATATTCGAAAGGGACTCAAGAATGCGTACAATTAACGTTTTTTGGCATTCAATTACGTTGTTAGCCGGTTTGCGATACGTTCGCGATGTTAAAACTTTTAATTGACACGGAATAAAGATCTCAGACTTTTTTCATGAATTGAATTGAGGAAAATGTTTCGTGAGTTTTTTGGTAGAGTTGATATCGTGTTTCAATAATTTTTACAAACCAAAAAGAATTACAGCAATGACCAAGAAAGAGGAAGACATGTCTTAAATAGTTGGTCCTACTAAACGCAGTCCATGGGCTCACTCAGTACCTACTTACGGAACATCATCTTGAACACATGTCGGTAATGTCAATTCGGCTCATCATTAATTTCACTTTCTGGTAAATAATACGCATCACCTTATGTATTTAATAGGGGACTTTTTAAACCCAAGAAACAAAGAAATTATGTGCTAATTTCGCTACATGTAATGGTGCAAAAGTGTAGTTGGAAGGTACCCATATATAGCTAATCTGGGATTACAATACTACTTACTATAACAATTTTCCTCAAACAAACAAGATTATTCCGAGTAATTCCACACTTCCCGCAAATTTGTCTACGACTTTAATCCTACCTTTAATGCTCTAAGCCTAGTAATTCTATTTTATGGCGGCCTATGGCACTAATCTTTTAATATTTATGTCCACGCGTTAGCTGGCTATAATGTTCGCATTCATTCTTGCGCGAATTTAACCGTTGAGCCGGCGCGAAACTAATTGCCACCCTACGTTACCTTTTTGTGCGAAACTTTTTGACGAGCGTCAACGCTCCGTCATAATTTGAATAGCCTAATAAAACGGAAAGCACTTTATTTTAAAACAAAGACTAATATTAATATCCTGGGACATTTTTGTGATCCCAAACTAAGCAGAGCTTGTACTATGGAAACCAGATAACTGATATTATACTACATATACTACTTTTTTATTTGTAAATACATACTTAAGACGATACAAGAAAAAAATGAATTTTAGTTTCGGGGTGTGGCTAGCGTCGCGTGAGCTGCCGAAGGATATATCCCTCTCGCTTAGCTAGGACAGAACAGCTATGGAGTAGACTATAGTATAGTTATTTTTTGAAGGAACAATATTGTTTAATTCGTACAATTAAAATAATATGTCCCAGTGCACCTTTTAAAATAGATGAAATGGATGAAAATATTCAAATATATTTTTTTCGTTTTATATGGGATTTTTATGTCGAGTGTATTTGAAAAAAATAATTTAATTTCTATGTTGTTTTTATTGCTGAAAACAAAGTAAGTCAAAAGAAGACAAACGATACCTACAATATGCTGATAGATACGTATAACAATATTTCGATCGTATAATAGCCTATAACCAGCGGACGATCCAGACGCGTCCAACGATATCTCATTAGTCAAATTATTATGATATAAAAATAGTTTGGACGTTATAAGGGAGCAGATGAACATACATACATATCGGTCAAAATCATAACCCTCCGCCCACCGTAGTCGGGTAAAAATGTACATACTCTGTGTCAGTGACTGACTGCCGGATATGAGTATCTTTTTCATGTTTCGTAGGCAAAGGAATACTTTGGTACTTATCTTCGATGCCGATCATGAAGTCATCAGCGGTGTCATAATATTTTTTTTTACCATATTTAATTTATTTTTTAATTTAATTTTCAGTTTTTATTAATTTTATTGATTTAACCATGAATTTATTTTTTGTTTATCTTTTTATCTTAATTTTTTTATCTATCAAAATCACCCTTAGACTGGTTACCGGCACAGGTGACAAGAGGGCTGGCTCTTTCCTTGCTCAAAAAATTCGCTTGACAACAGGAACAGCTTGAATACAGGGAGGACATGCAGCCAGTATCCCACGCGGACGGTATTTGTTTAATTAGGGGTAGGTTTTTATTTTATTGTATTTTATTTTAATTTATGTTATATTATATTGTATTTTAATGATAAAACATGAAAAATATTTTTTTTTTTTTTTTTTAAATTTAATTTTACTTTTATTTATTGTTTTATATTTATTGTGAAATTATGATAATTTTAATAATCAATATTGGACTATGTCTGAAACAAATACATTGAATTGAATAATTTAAATACAAAAATTATCACATTAACTCGTTAAATCACGGTTTACACCCGCTAGAACGAAAAAGATCCTAACATGGTAGGTAGGACCTGAGGGTTGGCCAGTTAATTACTTAAAATACACTATATTTATTTCAAGAAAACATTCATAAGATCTGAAGGCGTCGGACTCGCACATAAAGGGTTCCGTACCACCGTAGAATAAACACATCAAAAATATCAAGTTTGAGACTTGATATTTATTTTTAAATGTTATTATATTTTTAGTATTTGTTCTGCACCGGCAACAGAAATACACATTCAGTGAAAATTTCAACTCTCTACCTGTTACGGTTCGTGAGATACAGCCCGCGCTGACAGACGGACAGACAGACAGACGGACAGCGTAGGCCTAGTAATAGGGTCCCGTTAGCACCCTTTGGAACCCTAAAAAGTAGCCTATGTTCTCCGCCAAGACCCAGTCTATCTCCATACCAAAATTCATCAACATTGGTTCAGCGGTTTAGCCGTGAAAAGGTAACAGACAGAGTTACTTTCGTTTATAATATAATAGATTGAATAGGACGGACAAACATTTTCCTATCCATATCTGTAATGTTATTTTTTACGATAATTTATTGATGTATGATATATTGATTACTTGCCCATCCATACCTACAACAAACGCAATAAAGCGACTCCATTGTTTTGACAAGCAATGTATTCCCACTGTCGGCCCAAGACCATGCTGCAAGTATATAACAGTAAGCGAAATAGGGAGTTTTTACAGAAATGACACGAATAACTATGAAATGACAAGAGATGACACAAAATGACAAGAGATGACACAAAATGACAAGAGATGAAAAGAAATTACACAAGACAAGGAAAAGCAAACGAAAATCACGCTGCAGTGCAGGTCGTAGGTTCGATTCCTGCCCAGGACATGCATTTGTGTGCATGAACATGTCCGCATGTCCCGAGTCTAGGTGTAATTAAGTGTATATTTAGTTTGTATTTACAAACAAAAAGTAGTATATGTAGTAATATCAGTTATCTGGTTTCCATAGTACAAGCTCTGCTTAGTTTGGGATCAGGTAGTCATGTGTAAAAGAATTTCCAAGGATATTTATTTATTTATCATAGGCGTCGGCGGACTGTAAATACTGTACTGTACCTGTAATGTGGCACGACCGTAATATTTTTTCGTAATATTTTTTAAAAAATCCTTCACAGGTCCGACGTCGAACAAGTCCGAGTGGACACTGACAATACAAAGTTAGAGAGAGACATGGTTAGTTCAAGTACTTAAAATGTGAGATGGCGATATTGTGCGCGCGCTCGGAAATAAACAACGTAAGCGCCAAACCACATTTTCTTGAATTAAAAAAAAACTACTTCATGAATTAAAAATATGGTTGAAGGGTAGTTTAGATATCATTATTTGCTATGTTTTAGAAATAATTTCGTGATCTAAATCGTAAAAACATCGGGGTAGCAAGGAAAATTGTAAATAATTAGAGCGCATTTCATAATTTTTTTTTATCGAGAAAATTTCATCAAATCGTGATTTGGATTTAAAGATACTCAAGATAATAATATAGTCAAAAATCATACATCTAAATATAAGATTCCTAGTCCACATACTTACTTAAAGAAAAAGTAGAATAGAAAATCAACCAAATTTCGAACCCTCGTCTTAATATACATATACACCCAGACTCCGGACATACAGACATGTTCATGCACACAAATGCATGTCCCGGGTAGGAATCGAACCTACGACCTGCAGCGTGAAAGGCGCCTCCGCGCCAACCACGCTAACGGGCCCGTCAGAATATATTGAACAATGCAGTATACAGCCGTGATAGCCGTGATAGCAGTGATAACTGATTGGTTAAGCACGCGTCTTGCGGGCTTAAGAACCAAGGTTCAAGCCCCGGGTCGCAAATCTGGATTTTTCAAAAATTCTGTGCGAATCATAACTTCTGAGCACCACCAACACAATTTTCTGAACACCATTTTGTCCCTTTGGTAATGTATCCAGATAGTATTCTCAAAGGCCGTAATAGGGACTTGTTGTCCCAATTTCGATATTCAGTAACAGGCAGCCCTTTTCTGGGCCATTACATCCAAAGTTAAATCCGCTTTAAACTTGGTCTGCCATTAATTTAATCCGTTCGGCGTTCGATCCTTTGGGGCATTTGATTTGGCCGGATTATACACTTAAGCCCAGGTTTTAGAGGACAAGGCTTGAAAGGGCACTTTAAAATAGGTCTATTGAAGGTGAAACCTTTTCGTTTATTGCAACATAAAGGTAGGTTATACACGTTTTGCAGAAATCCAAAGACATTACCAAGAAAGAGGGACACAAGTGATCGTCCATAATAGTTTGTCCTACTTAAGGGAGTCCATGGTCACATTACATTTCATGGATAAAAAGAAAAAGCCCAAAAATACGGTTGTACTAGAGGTTACGTGGTGGTTATACTTACATTTCTAATTAATTGTTTTTTAGGAATAAATTAGCCTACTAATTTAAACTATGACTGTTACCCTAAAGTAAAAACTTGACTACAAACACGAATATTTAGATTCTTTAATTAAATAAATTCGCCTCTTAGGGCCTCCGCAGACTTGCTACTTTTAGCATCGGCGACCGGCGATTTTGTGACGTATCGATACTGCGTCGCGTTTCTTCGAGCGTGAACGAGCGAGAAGCAGCATCAAAATCGCCGATCGCCGATGCTAAAAGTAGCAAGTCTGCGGTGGCCCTTATAAATAAACAATAAGGAAGACAATTCAAGAAAACAGTGTAGAAACTCGGCCTAATATTAGAACCTAACTTCTACGGACCTAGGCTATAACTTAGCTTTATAAAGGTCCATTACATTACATTACGACCTTTTTGCGTATCATGTTTCATCTTGTTTATAGATACCAGCCCTGATACTCTTAAAGGGCATGACATGTTCTAAGCACCATACTTGGACGGTTGGCTCCTTGGCAAGACGCGAATGTCGTTCGTCACAGACCAAAAGAGGTTAAATATTATCCAGACCATGTGTATATTAACAAGAGGTATGGGAATTGAGTGTTGTATGCAGATAAATCCACTGTCTGTAGTTTTTTTAACCTCGCACCAACTGTATGGTCCCAAACTAAGTAACGCTTGTACTATGGCTACCATACAATAGACTGGGGGCGATCCCTGTGACACCCAGACTAGGGCAAATACGAAAAGGCCGTTTCCGAAATTTGCCTCAGCGGGAATCGAACCCGCGACCACCCGATGCAGTGAGCCGAGCGGCGAATGCTCAAACTACTGCGCCAAGTGGTCGTCTAGTTTTTTTTTTCAAGTGCGATAACATGTGTAAATTTCACTGCATGTATGTAGTAGTGTGCTGAGCACAAGCTTACTGATTGCAATGTTAGAAGGTACCATATCTACTAACATAATACATCAATGCTACCAACCTACTGAAAGATTCAGTAAGAGCCTCCGCAGACTAGCTACTTTTAGCATCGGCGATCGGCGATTTTGATGCTGCGTCTCGCTCGTTCGCGCTCGAAGAAACGCGACGCAGCATCGATACGTCACAAAATCGCCGGTCGCCGATGCTAAAAGTAGCTAGTCTGCGGAGGCCCTAAGTTTTCTTTTCGAGTTAAACTCATTTCAAACACTTACTCAAAACTTCCCGCGAGAGCAAATAAACTGAAACTGAAAAAGTTTTCACTTCGCGCAAGTTTATTATCGTGAAATGGGGTAGAGATGTTTCTTAGGGTTCCGTACCCAAAGGGTGCCAACGGAACCCTATTACTAAGCCTCCGTTGTCCGTCCATCCGTCCATTCGTCCGTCTGCCAGTAGGCTGTATCTCACAAACCGTAACAGGTAGAGAGTTATTATTTTTACAGGATGTGTATTTCTGTTGCCGCTATAACAAGAAATACAAAAAAAATAAAGGGTGTCATATAAGAAACATAAGAAAGTTGATATTTTAGACGTTTTTTGCTTCTAACTTCTACGGTGGTACAGAACCTTTTAGTATTTGTCAGAAAAGATAAAAAGTTACATAATTTTAAAGAGAATTTATACTACCACTAGAGTCTAGACGGATAAATGTAGCCACTTTATAACACAATTTTATCTTGAAACGGGTTTTGTTGATGTTAAATCTTAATTTTTCAGCCTAAAAGGGACTAGGTTTTGAATTTATTTACTTTATTTTATATGACTTTCTGGAAAAACTAATAGGATATTTTATATACCTACATGCTGATGATATAATATTGGGTTATCATGAAACATACGATAAAATTGGTTATTTTAGAAAGCAGAAACAGATTATACTGGGTGAAATCGAAATCGTGGGCAATATTTTAAACGGTGATTCTACACATGATTCAGAATATTTAGGGAATATTAATTAACAAATCAATTGATAAAAATTTATTACCCAGGTAAGGTATAATAGTTAAATGGTTTGATTATTTGCTTACCCAAGCAATATTTTTTATCAATAGAATTTTTTATTTGTTTCCCAAAATATTCTGAATCATGCGGTGATTCATATTTTAAAATATTGCCCACGGTTTCGATTTCACCCTGTATTTATACCACGACAAAGGTTACCTAAATTGGGAGTTCAGCTACCAAAATTGTGTACTACTATCTAAAAAAACATCATTTTCACTCAGCAAATAATTAAGTTACTGAAAATTTCTACCTAAGCCACTAACGTATATCAAGTAAATTAAATTATGAAATTATCCTTCCGAACTACAACAAAATTTTGTCAAACATTTCAGCTGAAATAATATAACAATACAAAGTTATCCTCTGATATTGTTTTCATAACAAATCCACGAGTTCTTTTTTCAATGGATGAATATAATAGAAAAAAACGTTACTAAGTAGTACTTTATGCCAAATCCCTTTCAGTAGGTACCTAGAGCATGCTTATCACCTACTTAGATGTAATAAAAACTGCTAAAGAAGCCTCCTCATTATAATATTAAGTTATAATTCACTGATTTCTACTGGGTGAAATCGAAATTGTGGGCAATATTTTAAACGGTGATTCTACACATGATTCAGAATATTTAGGGAATATTATTCAACAAAACAACTGATAAAAATTTATTACCCAGGTATATTTGCTTACCCGAGCAATATTTTTTTATTTGTGTTCCCTAAATATTTTAAATCATGTGTTGAGTCATATTTTAAAATATTGCCCACGATTTCGATTTCACCCTGTATAATTAAGAGGAGGGTTCGAAATTTGGTTGATTTTCTATTCTACTTTTTCTTTAAGTAAGTATGTGGACTAGGAATCTTATATTTAGATGTATGATTTTTGACTATATTATCTTGAGTATCTTTAAATCCAAATCACGATTTGATGAAATTTTCTCGATATAAAAAATTTATGAAATGAGCTCTAATTATTTACAATTTTCCTTGCTACCACGATGTTTTTACGATTTAGATCACGAAATTATTTCTAAAACATAGCAAATAATGATATCTAAACTACCCTTCAACCATGTTTTAATTCATGAAGTAGTTTTTTTTTAATTCAAGTAAATGTGGTTTGGCGCTTACGTTGTTTATTTCCGAGCGCGCGCACAATATCGCCATCTCACATTTTAAGTACTTGAACTAACCATGTCTCTCTCTAACTTTGTATTGTCAGTGTCCGCTCGGACTTGTTCGACGTCGGACCTGTGACGGATTTTTTAAAAAATATTACGAAAAAATATTACGGTCGTGCCACATTACAGGTACAGTACAGTATTTACAGTCCGCCGACGCCTATGATAAATAAATAAATATCCTTGGAAATTCTTTTACACATGACTACCTGATCCCAAACTAAGCAGAGCTTGTACTACGGAAACCAGATAACTGATATTACTACATATACTACTTTTTGTTTGTAAATACAAACTAAATATACACTTAATTACACCTAGACTCGGGACATGCGGACATGTTCATGCACACAAATGCATGACCTGGGCAGGAATCGAACCTACGACCTGCACTGCAGCGTGATTTTCGTTTGCTTTTCCTTGTCTTGTGTAATTTCTTTTCATCTCTTGTCATTTTGTGTCATCTCTTGTCATTTCATAGTTATTCGTGTCATTTCTGTAAAAACTCCCTATTTCGCTTACTGTTATATACTTGCAGCATGGTCTTGGGCCGACAGTGGGAATACATTGCTTGTCAAAACAATGGAGTCGCTTTATTGCGTTTGTTGTAGGTATGGATGGGCAAGTAATCAATATATCATACATCAATAAATTATCGTAAAAAATAACATTACAGATATGGATAGGAAAATGTTTGTCCGTCCTATTCAATCTATTATATTATAAACGAAAGTAACTCTGTCTGTTACCTTTTCACGGCTAAACCGCTGAACCAATGTTGATGAATTTTGGTATGGAGATAGACTGGGTCTTGGCGGAGAACATAGGCTACTTTTTAGGGTTCCAAAGGGTGCTAACGGGACCCTATTACTAGGCCTACGCTGTCCGTCTGTCAGCGCGGGCTGTATCTCACGAACCGTAACAGGTAGAGAGTTGAAATTTTCACTGAATGTGTATTTCTGTTGCCGGTGCAGAACAAATACTAAAAATATAATAACATTTAAAAATAAATATCAAGTCTCAAACTTGATATTTTTGATGTGTTTATTCTACGGTGGTACGGAACCCTTTATGTGCGAGTCCGACGCCTTCAGATCTTATGAATGTTTTCTTGAAATAAATATAGTGTATTTTAAGTAATTAACTGGCCAACCCTCAGGTCCTACCTACCATGTTAGGATCTTTTTCGTTCTAGCGGGTGTAAACCGTGATTTAACGAGTTAATGTGATAATTTTTGTATTTAAATTATTCAATTCAATGTATTTGTTTCAGACATAGTCCAATATTGATTATTAAAATTATTATAATTTCACAATAAATATAAAACAATAAATAAAAGTAAAATTACATTTAAAAAAAAATATATATATTTTTCATGTTTTATCATTAAAATACAATATAATATAACATAAATTAAAATAAAATACAATAAAATAAAAACCTACCCCTAATTAAACAAATACCGTCCGCGTGGGATACTGGCTGCATGTCCTCCCTGTATTCAAGCTGTTCCTGTTGTCAAGCGAATTTTTTGAGCAAGGAAAGAGCCAGCCCTCTTGTCACCTGTGGCGGTAACCAGTCTCAGGGTGATTTTGATAGATAAAAAAATAAAGATAAAAAGATAAACAATAAATAAATGCATGGTTAAATCAATAAAATTAATAAAAACTGAAAATTAAATTAAAAAATAAATTAAATATGGTAAAAATAAATATTATGACACCGCTGATGACTTCATGATCGGCATCGAAGTTAAGTACCAAAGTATTCCTTTGCCTACGAAACATGAAAAGATACTCATATCCGGCAGTCAGTCACTGACACAGAGTATGTACATTTTTACCCGACTACGGTGGGCGGAGGGTTATGATTTTGATTTTGATTTTTCCATCAGCATATTGTAGGTATCGTTTGTCTTCTTTTGACTTACTTTGTCTTCAGCAATAAAAACAACATAGAAATTAAATTATTTTTTTCAAATACACTCGACATAAAAATCCCATATAAAACGAAAAAAATATATTTGAATAATTTCATCCATTTCATCTATTTTAAAAGGTGCACTGGGACATATTATTTTAATTGTACGAATTAAACAATATTGTTCCTTCAAAAAATAACTATACTATAGTCTACTCCATAGCTGTTCTGTCCTAGCTAAGCGAGAGGGATATATCCTTCGGCAGCTCACGCGACGCTAGCCACACCCCGAAACTAAAATTCATTTTTTTCTTGTATCGTCTTAAATACCTCATGACGCAAAGGGGCGTGGTGTTGGACTTCCTGCTCTCTCACTCATTGTACGAAACGCAGCTGTAATATCTACTTTACGCAGATCTTCTGTGAGATGATAGGTACTACCCCGGTAGAGCTAGCCCGTTAATGAGCTGCAGTCAATTGGCTACAGCTTGGCTCTACCAATTGTGAAATGTGGGTGCACTGCCATGTTCCTGCCTACCCCTTCTCATAATACGGCCGTGGTGGTATATGTTTATGTTTGATAAATGACCAAGCGCAGGTGCTACAAACAGCTAGTTAACTCGATAAATACAGCGGTAACTAGCCTCAGTCCAGTTTACCTATCTGAAGAGATCTCAGTGAACAGCATCGTTTAATTTCACGCCACTCGCTATGATTCGGCTGTGCTCGTTGTGGCGCGAGAATGACGTGCATTTACGAGTTTGAATGAAGGATTTTCATCTTATGTAAAGTGAGCAGTAAGAAGACTATTGATTGAAATAAAACCGGGAGCAGTGTGGGTACGTATTAATTTAGTTTTAATAGAAAATAAATAAAATCTACCGAATATACGACCGCTTGGCGCAATGGTTCAAGCGAAGGTCGCTCGGCTCACTACGTCTCGGTCGGGAGGATTCTACTCCTAAATTGCAGTTACCTATTGATGACATTAATCGCAATTACTGCTAAAGGGGTTATTACACTTAACAAAATTTAGGCTACTTAATTTAGTCGTTACTGAATTTAGGTAAGTGTAATCGCATTCAGAAGCTAGAATGGTTTAAATATTTAGAGCTTCTGAATTTAGGCTTCTAAATTTAGCCAAGTGTAATAAGCTCTTAAGCATTCATTTTCTGTTTACACACACACACACACACTTCCCACACACGCACCTACATTCACGTCCTATTTTGTAAACAGAAAATGAATGGTTATATAAATAAGAGGCAAAAGTAAAACACAATAAATAACAACCCGCCGTATCAGTGACCATGAAAACAGTAACTACTTTGTACCACCCGCAGCCGACACGGCTGTGCCTAAACAGAGTAAGCAAACCGTTTCACTTTCGTTCGCCCAAGTACAGTTACCCGGGCGCCCCGTTGGGCCAACATCTAGCTAGCCAGACTGCTCGACTACAAAGTTATGGAAGACAGAATAAAACCAGTTAGAAAACTAGAACCAGGAAAGTGGCAGCAAAAAAATATCCAATATTCAACAATTTATTTTATCAACACAAGATGATAGTACTGGAGCAACTTGCACATTATAGTACGTTTTTTTATACTTGTCCTATTTAGTAAGCAAAGATGGCGTCCAGCGGGGCAATTGCGTAACTTATTTGTCAATGTTTCAATTGGTTTCGTTCATCCTGTGTCAGTTATATACGAAACCAATTGAAACATTGACAAAAAGTTACGCAATCGCCCCGCTGGACGCCATCTTTGCTTACCAAATAGGACAAATATAAAAAAAACGTACTATACATCTACTAGTTTGACTGAGGATTACGCAAAAATTACTGAGAGAGTCGGTCCACCTGATAATAAGTAGAAACTGCTGCTCAGGACATCTGCAACTTAAGCAGAGCAGACGCGGCGCCGTCCTTTTAGGGACCTGTAAACATGCACTTTAAAGAACCCCATGTTGTAATGCAAAGGAAAGACGTCGGTAGGGAGAACATTAAGGAGGAGAGACGCGTGAGGAATGTCAGTTAATGATACGTAAGTCATGTAAGGTAGATCGATGACACACAGAGAATCACTCCAGATAGATTATCATGGATAGGTGAGATTAGCATGAAATACATATAGTCCGCGACAGGTCGAGATGACATTCGGGTTATGAGCTTTTTGCAGAATAAAATCCGAATCAAAATTAGCGGGATCCGCAACGCAACAGAATAAATTAATTTAATAATTTTGTGGGCGATTTTAATTGTTTATCGGGTCCTGCTAATTTTGATTCGGATTTTATTCTGCAAAAAGCTCATAACCTGAATGTCATCTCGACCTGTCGCGTACTATAGGTATAGTCGCGAAATAAAGGATGCTTATTACATAGCAGTGGATAGCGAAAAGTTGTTGGATGACTTCGATGAAGAATTATTAACAGGAAAAAGAAAAACAATGATGCAATTCAAAAGTAAGAACACTTATCATGTGACTAATGGTATTGCAAAGATAAATCATAAATCTTACGATGTCTAAACTTTTCGGATATTTATTTCTGAAACCTCCTAAGACAGTTGAAGTCTAAACCACAGAGTAAAGACTAAAGAAAGAGGTGCCCTTATTAGATATATGTATGAAAAAAAGCGTGGTCATTGTTTTTTCATTTTCATTGTTCTATCTACCGGTAAATAGTTGAACTACGCGCATCGTTTTATGTCGATGTTAGTACTAGGCCGACCACTCGGCCAAGTTGCTTAGGACCAGTCCCCTTAGTAATTGGTCCATGGTCTAAACAGTCACATTTTTATCTCGTCCTACTTTGTCAAGTCCCATTTTTAACCCTTTCCGTATCATTCAACAGTTAAATGCCCGTTGCGGTAACCTAAGTGACCCGAAGGTTGCACTATTAACCCGTTAAGCATCTCGTCCCAACGCTTGGTCCACGAAAACCGACGCTTTCGCTATCACTGACTTTACAGTTAGGATGATGCACCGTTGTAACTACTTGCTGTTATGACTGGTCGGCTACTATCGGTATCGGTCGGTTTTGCAGCAATTTTATTTTATAATTAAGATTATCTAGACTCTAGATCAGGGGTCGGCAAGTAGTTTTAGGTGGGGTTCCGGATACTGTGGGAAAATTTTAACGAGGTCCAGAAAAAACAACTGATAATAATTAAATCACATCAGTTATAACTAATTCGCACAAACACACACACACAGGCTAGATAGGAAACGAATCAAACCATATCAGTTGCAGGTACTTGTAAAACAGGTTAACTAGGCAACTTAAAATAGAATAAGTAGGTACTAAGCTAGTTTTCTATGTGGCTTAAAAATATTATGTCAATTAAAAAAGGTATAGTGAACCTTATCTACGTATTAATTTATACTTGGTATACATACATTACAATATTTGGCGGTCCGAGGTTCGACCTTTCGCGGTCCGCAAACGGATCGCGGTCCGCCTGTTGCCGACCGTTGCTCTAGATCATGGAAGAAGAATTTATTGGACATAGGATAACATGAATATGACAGGAAAGCCAGATGAATAGAAGAAGAAGATATATCGCCGACCCCTAATGGGAAAATATATTATGATGAGGTATAGTATCAGAAGTGGAGTCTATATTAGGTTAATTATTGTTTTAATAAGCACATTAATAGTCGTAAGGCAAAAAAAATATTTTTCATCAGAACCATCATAGTTTCACCATGTCCAGGCACGCCGATTTTCTGTGAGAGAGTGGTACTACCCCAGTCGAGTCAGCCCGTATATGATCTGCAGTCAATTGGCAACAGCTTGGCTATACCACCAATATATATTATGTACCAGACGTAATAAACAAGATCGTACCTAATAATTCTACAATAATATTCAATCATAATGGAATAGATACAGCTAGTAAATAAGGAAATAGACAGCAAATTAACAATAGCAATGGCATAGTTAAAGTGCATCGCATGAGCGGTCGTGGAAGTAGAGTAAGCAAACGACGGAGGTTTCACTATCGTTCAACTGATTACAGTTAGCTAGGTGGCCGGTGGCAATCGGCGGTAGAATAAGGCGAGTTTTGCATGATATTGCAAAGTTAAGACTGGATCGGCACCTAACGAGGCATGTTTAAAGAGTAAAAATTTTTAAAAAAATATCACCCTATTTATAGAAGCCTCATCTTTAAAAAATAAGCAAAAAGTGCTACATGCTCTTTTTTCTTTTATTGAGCGTACTAAAACGCTGTTAGTTATAAATTACTAATATAGGATAAGTAAAATGTTACTAACACAGTGGATCTTTAGTTGTCTAAATAAACAAATATATTATTATTATTATTATTATTTTACTATGTGGAAAAAATATCAAAGTGAAGCTTTTTTCGTCTTAAATCTCCTTCTAAACGGCTTGGAATTTTTAATTATTTTTTTCACCAAAATATGGAGAAAGATAATACCTAAAAAAGTAAGTTTAAAAACTAAAACCCGACTACGGAAAAAACGCGCTCTAAAAAGTATGAAACAAGAAAATATTCTCATCTAGAGGATAGCCGTGGTCCGTGTAGGTCTTTTAGGGCCAAATGGCACATGAACACGGACCACGGCTATCCTCTAGATGAGAATATTTTCTTGTTTCATACTTTTTAGAGCGCGTTTTTTCCGTAGTCGGGTTTTAGTTTTTAAACTTACTTTTTATTTAATTATTTTGGAGTTATAGGTAACAATATATATATTTTTGAAATGTGCTCATCAAGCTCTTTCATTTGATACCCCACACGGTTTCATTAAAAAATGTTTTTTTTTTTAGTTCATGACATTATGTCCTCTAGAGGGCGCCATATGCAATTTTATGTGACGTCACATAGCCTATAACCAGCGCGCCATTAAGCCGCTTCTGACGATGCCTCATTTGTCAAATTACGACAAGTAGTTTGGAAGTTAGGTGGGAACAGATGCACATACATACATACATACATACATACATACATACATACATACCGGTCAAAATCATAACGCCTCCGTAGTCGGGTAAAAAAAATAAGTTCGATTTTGGTGATGCAATAGTTTTTCACGTCACAAGTAATGATTTTCGATATTTTCGCAACAAAAAAGTAAGTTTAAAAACTAAAACCCGACTACTGAAAAATCGCCATCTAAAAAGTATGAAACAAGAAAATATTCTCATCTAGAGGATAGCCGTGGTCCGTTTAGGCCCTTTACATCAAAGTGGCATATGACCACGGACCACGGCTATCCTCTGGATGAGAATATTTTCTTGTTTCATACTTTTTAGATGGCGATTTTTCAGTAGTCGGGTTTTAGTTTTTAAACTTACTTTTTTGTTGCGAAAATATCGAAAATCATTACTACTACTTTTTATTTAATTATTTTGGAGTTATAGGTAACAATATATATTTTTTAAATGTGCTCATCAAGCTCTTTCATTTGATACCCCACATGGTTTCATTAAAAAATGTTATTTTTTTAAGTACGTGACATTATGTCCTCTAGAGGGCGCCATATGCAATTTTATGTGACGTCACATAGCCTATAACCAGTGTGCCGTTAAGCCGCTTCTAACAATACCTCATTTGTCAAATTAAGACAAGTAGTTTGGAAGTTAGGCGGGAACAGATGCACATACATACATACCGGTCAAAATCATAACCCTCCGCCGTAGTCGGGTAAAAAGTGGGCGGGGTTTGTGCGCTCTCGACCAATCAAGACGGCCAAAACGTTCGGCCGGGAAGCGGGGCCTTAATGATGAGGTTTTAACTTGGTCGGCGGTCTAGCCTCCTAGGCTCGTATTAATAAATGCATCTGAAAGTTGGGATCGATCTTGAGATGCTGATTTTGACAGATGTTCCATACATTAAACGTCAAAACTGCATCTTAAGATCGATCTCGACTTTGAGATGCTTTTATTAATATGAGCCCTAGAGACGTAGAATCCTAGGTTCCCTAAGAAAGCTACTGTAAAGATCGTTATACAGAGTGGCAAGAAAAATCTTAGATGACTAAGGGCCTCCGCAGACTTGCTACTTTTAGCATCGGCGACCGGCGATTTTGTGACGTATCGATGCTGCGTCGCGTTTCTTCGAGCGCGAACGAGCGAGACTCAGCATCAAAATCGCCGATCGCCGATGCTAAAAGTAGCAAGTCTGCGGAGGCCCTAAGTTAACTAGTCGTGTGTGAACTATTGTAGCGGCCTATTGTAGCGGTCTGAGATAGCGAAGGATTTTTTTTTTAAATTCATATCGACAATCAGAAGCGACCATAGAGTTAAAATAAGTAGGCGACATGATGACACGACGCCCACTTTTCTAGGAAATGGGTGTGCCATAATCTTAAAGGAAGTAGAAGCTTTTAAAATGTTAAAGTAAGAAGTTCAGCACTCTGATTGCACAGTCGCGGACAGATAAAAGTTGGGTATAAGGGCTATATCGCACAAGGGCACCAGTGGTAGCGCAACCAGTCGCTCCACCAACAAATGTAAGAGCTGTATGGAGGGTATCGCACCTTGTCCGCTTGGTAGCGCAACCAATTCGGTGTCGGCTATCGAATCACCCGCTGGTGGCGCAACCATGGTTGCCTCGTGCGATATCGCACTAAGATGGCTATCATTAGTTTACGTGCGACTTATCTGATTATAATTCTCACACTCTCTCACCTAATTTTATGACAAGATATGTTATAAAACCCACATCTTTATTCATAAATATATTTAGATTCATAATTCTCACAGAAGATCGGCGTAAAGCAGCTATTACAGCTGCGTTTCGTACGATGAGTGAGAGAGCCGTAAGCCCACCCCCCCTCCCCTCCTTCCATCCCACTCCCCTTCAGGTCGGCAATGTGCGAGCAATACCTTTGGTATTGTAAGCATCTATAGGCTACGGTAACTGCTTAACATCAGGCGGGCCGTATGCTTTTTTGCCACCGCAGTCCTATAAAAAAAAAAAAAAAAAAAAAAATTGGAAATAATCTGCGTTATATTTTAAGCAACGTTCGTGGGAAAGGAAAATTGTATAGCTGTATACTGTTAATTAGCAAATCAATGAAGCTTAATAGATTTTCGCTACTAGACAAGATTCTCACGGTATTTTAATTTATTGCGGTAATTTAAGAACTTTTACAAGTAAATCCTAAAATGCCAAGACGTAAATTTATGTCTTAGAGCTAATATTTAAATTGTAAATCACTCAAGTTGTTCGCATTGACATTGATAAATTGTAAAGTTCGGAAATACAGACTGCTGGAAATATTAATTCGGAACAAAATTTTATGGAAGTAAGATTGGTTTGGCAGAATATTTAATATCTTAACAAAACTTTAACAAACCAAAAGTTATTGATAGGTACGAAATTAAAAGGGCTTTATTATTGAAGCAAATTTTATAGTTAAAATTATTAATTAGCTTGACAATACAGCGAGGAAATGCAGCCAGTATTCTTGCCACCATCCTACGCGGACGGGATTTGTTTGATTAGGGGTAGGTTTTTATTTTATTTTATCTTAGTTTTATATTATGTTATACTTTATATACACAATTAATTTGGTTATACGTATAACATAATGTTAATAAAAATAGGCTCCAAAATGACGAACTCGAAATAAAAATGGCATGTATAGTACTTACAATATCTTTGTGAATTAAAAATGCATGCTTTACAAAACAATTAAAATGCATTATTTAGTCGCCTTTCATTATATTTTTTATTTATTGGTGGTATAGCCAAGCCGTAGCCAATTGACTGCAGCTTATATATGAGCTTGCTCTGGCGTAGTACCACCCTCTCACAGAAGATCGGCATAAAGCGCAGCTATTATTAACGTTTCGTACGATGAGCGTGAGAACCGGAAGTCCTACCCCTTCCCCTCCTTCTATCCCCTTCAGGTCGGTAACATGCGAGCGATGTCTTTGGTAACTGTGGTAACTGGTGGTAACTGCTTAACATCAGGCGGGCCGTACGCTTGTTTGCCAATTTAGTAGCATAAAAAAACTGAGAATGGTGATTTAAATCCAATACTATTTCAAGCATCAATTATACATAAATGTTTATGAATCCTACCTTAGGTATAAAGACTATTAAAGTATTTAGTACTTGAAACTCATAGTTCTCTCAATTTACCTCCTTATCCCCATAAGAACCACATAAAAAGCTTACAAACAATCCTCATTTATCGCTAGTATTATTGCGATTTGCAAAACTGGGGCAGATATTGCCTTTATAGTCTACGCTGCCATTGATATCAACCAAGCTGTTGTTCTTAGAAATTCAATTTGTTGGTGGATTAAATGAAGGAAGTTCTTGATTTGCGTTCGGCTGTGTAAATGAGAAAAAAATAATTAAAATTGGAGTCATGATTGCTTTGTTACAGCTGTTTCTAGATTGTTTTTTTTAATATGACGACCGCTTGCCGCAGTGGTTTGAGCGTTGGTCGCGGGTTCTATTCTCGTTAGAGGTCAATTTCGGAAACGGCGCTCTCACTCATCGTACGAAACGCAGCTGTAATAGCAACTTTACGTCGATATTCCGTGGTACCCCGGTCGAGCCAGCCCGTATATGAGCTGCAGTCAATTGGCTACAGCTGGGCTCCACCAATAATCTGAAAATCCTAGAAGTTTGAACCTTAAGGTGCTCCCTCACCGGGAGCATTCGCCTGTAAAGTAACATTTCTGATTCAATTTTGAGCATTACGTTACAATACGGCGTCCCCGACTGACGAGCATTCGCTTGTAATGTAACGTATTGATGTTAAAGTTTGTATCAAAATTGCGCACTGTAATGCTCGGTTTTCCTCTTGCACTGATTTAATGCTCGAATGTATCATTACAGTTTGCGCACTGTAATGTTCGGTTCGTGTCTCTCACTAATGTAATACTCGACTCTGTAACGTTACATTACAGGCAAATGCGAGGGAGCTCCTTAAGATGGAAACTAAATGACAACAAACGATATTAAATATCACGTATACTGTGTACCTCTACCTACATATAGCGTGTTAAGTTAAGAGCGTGTGTAAAGAAAGACATCCGGTGTATGAAGAGATTGCGGTTGTCGTCGAGAAAGCACAGATGAAACTGGAATATGATGATAGCATAATAGCAATGAAACGCTACTTATATGGGATCTACCGTTCGAGGCGATTGGAGATCTCTAAGGAATCACCTTATTCGTTTAGTAATTTGCTGCCGTAAAATTATTAGTATTTAGGCAGGGGGTATACCATAAACCAATTACTAAGGGGACTGGCCCTAAGCAACTCGGCCGAGTGGTCGGCCTAGTACTAACATCGACATAAAACGAAGCGAGTAGTTCAACTATTTACCGGTAGATAGAACAATGATAATGAAAAAACAATGACCACGTTTTTTTTCATACATATATCTAATAAGGGCACCTCTGTCTTTAGTCTTTACTCTGTGGGGTATACTTAGTTTCATAATTTCAGAGATTTATTGGTAATAAGTTCCAATATTGTGCTTTAAGTGCTGAAATTTCAGGTTTTTTTAGTATTGTGGTTTTTTATGATAACGAGCACATCTTGCTTTTAATTACAATAATTTTAGATTAATTTTCATTTCAGTAAAAAATACTTATATTACTTTATTTGGTGAATAAAAGTTATCCGACGTTTCTAACACAAGCCCAGAGGATAAAAAAGCCATAGGAAAAGTTAACCCCATTTAGGAAATCCAGTCTCCTTAAGCAGCATTGCATAACCATCATTGACAGGCATCTTAAATAACTTATCTCATCGGGTCCATTAATCATCTGGCAATGATCAATCACTGGATTAGTCGCCCACTGATCGGAAGTGTCGCGCCCTATAAGCGATCGTCATTAATTAAAGTTGAACGACCTCCGATTGTTTGAGTCGGTAGTACTTAAGTTTGATTTGCGATAAAAATGCTTTATTGTTGTATGATCATTTTAGGAAATTAGTCCATCCGAAGTAGTAGAAATTTTTAAGCAAATAATTTGTATATAATCTTATGTACTGTGCCCCGCGGCTTCGCCCGCATGATAATTGATGTGTAAGATTAGTCTATATCTTATTCCAGAGCCTACACTATCTATGTTTCAAATTTCATTAAAATCGGTTTACTAGTTATGGAGATACGTAGTAACAAAAATTCACACACACACACACACACTTACTTTCGCATTTATAATATTAGTAGGATTTGCTCTCATATTTAGTTTTAGTTTAGTTGTTGTACACATATTTACCACTCCAACTAAATTAAGTTCAATGGTGTAAAACGCGTAATAAAATTGCGCACCATTCACGCCATTTTTTCCAAACTCTTTTACCAAACAAAGAAACTTGCTCTACTAAAAAAATAACGAATATACTATATCCAAAGATAAATACAGATAATTTACAGTTCGCTAACGGTGAGGGGAAACATCGTGAGGAAACCTACCTATCCCTCGGGATTAGGTAATAGTCAGTTCCTGTATACACCGCGACAAGGTTCACCACCTGTCACGTTGGGTTCTGACTATCTGGTGAAACGTGGGCTTTGAGTTGGCTTAATACCTCCACAATGTGGTGGTGTATGGCCACTCAAGCCTCTGACTACCCCCCGAATGGGGATAAAAGTCGTGACGTTATTTTTTTTTTTTTTTTTCAAACTCTTTTACCAAGCTGTAATAACAAACAAAGAAACTTGCTCTACTAAAAAAATAACGAATATTCTATATCCAAAGATAAATATCCAATTCCTATTAACATCTTGGTGATAAAAAGCTAAGCTATCAAAATCGTGGAGTTCACAACTCATTAATACGAAATAAAATGTTAATTATATGAATTAAGTCCGAAGATGGGCGTTATCAAGCCGTCTGTCAAGTTTTCACGTTATAAAAAAACATTCATTATTATAATCGCGATAATATATTTTTTATCTTTAAAAAACCAGCCATGTGCATATCCATGTCATAGATGTAGGGTTCCGTAGCCATTTTAATAATGAAAACACATCGTATTCTATAACTAAAAAGTCTTGATATACAGGAAACAAAGTTGTATTTGCGGTTGAATTCGGACTCGAACTATTGAATTTGTTCAGAAAAACGACAGGGTTGGCAAAATCGCAACTTGGTTTTAGCTTGGTCGACTATATTTCTTGACCTAGTAAACCCATAGCTATCGCGATAATTTCAGAATTATGTTAACACTTTGTGCTAGTATCGTGATTTGATGGACAGACGGACATGACAAAATTATAGTGGTTCCTTCGTTTTATTATGGAACCCTAAAATGTCGATTTAACGTTTCGATGTTAAGTTTAGAGATTTTATGATATTTATAGACGTTCGAAGTATTATTATTTCCTTATTAGCGCTGCTTATCATCATAAGAATCTCGTTTGAAATAGATGATCTTGGATTAGACGGACAACCATAAATCATTTTTTAAAGATGCGTAGATTTGCTAGTCTTTGACACGATTGTGACGTACACACTATTTAAATATGAGATCCTGTTTGTCACATACATAAGTTCAAAATATTCTTTTTTTTATAGGACTGCGGTGGAAAAAAGCGTACGGCCCGCCTGATGTTAAGCAGTTGCCGTAGCCTATATATGCTTACAATACCAAAGGCATTGCTCGCACATTGCCGACCTGAAGGGAATAACAGAAGAATAAACTTTCAAATTGAGATATCATAGACGACTCCGACGCGCAGTGGTACGAGTGTAGGTCGCTTGGCTCATTGCATCGGGTGGTTGCGGGTTCGAGTCCCGCTGGAGGCAAATTTCAGAAATAGCCTTTTCATTATTTGCTCTGGTCTGGGTCACATTGGGTTCGCCACCAGTCTATTACACGGTACCAATACTACAAGCTTTGCATAGTTTGGGGCCATACAGTTGTTGTCTGTAACAGATAAGTGAAGATATTTTCTGTATCTCTATTTATTTATTTTGTAAAAAGGCACATCCTCATCTTTTCACTTTTAACTAAAGGTAAATTTACATTTAACTAACTACTGAACACATAAAAGGGCGTCTCACACTACTTATAACACGATGTTGAGTTAAGCCGCTACAAATAGGAACGCACTTTCCAACACTTTCCACTTATCGCTAAGAGAAATCACAAAATAATTTCATAACAGTTTTACAAGAGCATTTAAATAAATAAATAAAATAAATAAATAAGAGCACTAAATTTAGCACTAAATACTTCGTCACTAACATTTTCACTAAAATTCAAACACACTTGAGCGCAGTTTATCTGTTTAAACTATAGTTCAACATGGTGCGTTAGCGATTAGGAAGCGATGCGATGCGAAGCTATATTTTACTTTTATCAAGCTTTATAGTAGCGGCACGCTATGATGGCCGTTTTGACATGTGAGAGGGGGGAGAAAATGAATCTTATTATAACGGAATAAGAATGGCAGTTTTAAAATTTAAGAATGTCAAAAAATGAATGCGAAATTGAATCTTATTCCGTTATAATAAGTTTCATCCTCTCCCCACCACAAGTCAAAACGGCCATCATAGTGTGCCGCAACTATAGGTGTCCTGTGGGTATAGTATGATACAGTGGGTAATTTCAATCTTGAGAAATTCAAATTCAATCTGTTTATTTCCTTTAGGCCAACCGAGGGTATTTACAAATTGTCATTTTAATTTTTTACTTAATTCTACCGCCAGATCAGAAACGCGACCTCGACTGAGAAGATCCGGCAAGAGACTCAGCGGGCTTATCTTTTAACATCGGTTTTTAAGGCAGTCTGTTTGAACAGGGGGTTAATAGCGACGCTATGCAACATTGCCAATGCAATTTATTTATCTGATTCTCTGAGGAATGTATCTGTATTTCGGATATTCCGCAAAATTTCTGTAAAATAATATTATTTTTCTTAATTCTACCACCGGATCAGAAACGCGACCTCGACTGAGAAGATCCGGCAAGAAACTCAGCGGGCTAATAACGACGCTATGCAACATTGCCAATGCAAATATTTTTTCTGATTTTCTAAGTAATCCTTAGCAATTCCGGAAAATTTCTGTAAAATTTTACGCCTCTGTAAAATTTTCACATTTTACGCCATTCGTTTAGCGGATTCTACTGGAGGGTCGTAAAAATGAATTGCTTTTGTAGAATTTCAGCAATGTTGCATAGTGTCGGTATTAGACCCGCAGAGACTATAATTACACTCAATTATGTTTTGTGTTAATGATAATCAAAATTAATGATTATTACACAAAATTAATTGCCTGGAACCGATTCAGTGGTGATGAAAGCCACAATTGCTTAATGAAGCAATTATTGGAAATCCATTAAACTTCTAATATGTTTGCTTTTACTGGAAATATTGAGGATTAAAAGGTTAATAGAGATTACTGGTGAAGCTTTACTAATGACTCTATTAAAAGGAACTCTAACAACTCAATTTTTTTCAAAAAACCCTTTACTAGATGTGTTGATGTCGTGATAAAATTAGAGAATTGTTAACTACTGATGGACCAATTTCGACGGGACTTTCACCGGCAGATAGCTGATGTTATAAGGGGTAACGTAGGCTACTTTTATTTTAGCAAACATTAACAATATTTTTTATATAAATTCCTCGCGTAACGAAGTCACGTGCACAGCTAGTGCGTAAATTGAAAGGCGAATTCTAATTACGCTCTCTTAAAGTAAACCACCAAGCCAACTAGGAACTCGGATGGAATGCGGCTTGCCCGCCCGCATACCGCTCACACACCCGCCACCGCCTGCGGCTTCCCGCCCGCCACACCTCCCGCACACCGCCACCGCCTTTTTGTGCGGGTGACGTCACATTTGACAGGTTCCTAGTTGGCTTGGTGGAGTAGTACTTATTAATCTCATTCTAAGTACAAGAGCGTAAACACAATGTATAAACAGAGCCAGTTGAATGCGCTGAAAGTGTGCCACCTGCGTCTGCGCACATGTTCAGTGAGCCAACGAAAGCGACATCTGACACAGTTCACGCCACCCAGTGAGGTAACTACCAATGTTTAACAGTACCATAATGGAAATGATAATGATAGTTGGATGATTGGTGGAAAGGGATCGTGCACTTATACCACTTATGAATCGTGCACTTATCCCTACAGATAGGGATGGGTGGAATATAGTCCTGCACTTATCCCTACTGCACCGGTAGCACAGCTTTTTATCTCATTCTCTTCCATGCATGATGCATGTAAGATAAAGAGTGGCTCGGTTTTTACACGACTGCCCAAAAAAAGGAGTGTATATGTGTTTAGGGTTCATGTATGTATGTTTGTATGTATGTGAGATTCTTTATTCCCCCATAACTTATAAATGCCTGAACGGATTTGGATGTATGGGGTATCGTTAGAATCCTTACATCGTTCCGGGTAACACTGGGTACATTATTATTGAAAAAAAAATAGTATGGCGGCATTATGGCATAATTTTGAAATGTGAAAAAATAATTGTTTCTTCCGTTATTACAATATGGGTATCAAATGGAAGGCCTTGATGAGCACATTCTAAAACTGTAGAATTTATAGGCATAATTTAACATAGGTAGGGTGTACATGCAAAACAAAGATTTCATTTTTGGCTGTTGTCACTAAAATGCATAAAATAAAATTAAAAAAAATATTAAAAAACACGACTGCCCTGCCAAAAAACGAACTAAAAAGTATAAAACAAGTGCAGTGTCATTGCACCCTCTTAGATTAAATATGTTCCACAGAACGGTCCCCCGACTGCAATTACACTGCACTTGTTTAATACTTTTTAGTTCGTTTTTTGGCAGGGCAGTCGTGTTTTTTATTTTTTTTATTTATGTTCCTAAGCAGTTACCGTAGCCTATAGATGCTCGCAATAACGATGGCATCGCTTGCACGCATTGCCGTCCTGAATGGTAGTGGGAAAGAAGAAGTGGAAGGGGGGGGGGATTTGGCTTCCGGCTCTATCAATCATCGTACGAAACGCAGCTGTATAATAGCTACTTAACGCCGATCTTTTGTGAGAGGGTGCTACTACCACGTATTAGCCACCAATATCGGTGTGACATAATGCGTGACTAGAGTATTGTCTTGGCGAGTATGCTAGCCCTTCTAGATAGATAGAAATTTGGTTATGAAAAAACAATTTTTGAAACGTACCGTAACGTACGAATTTGCATTTTAGGACGGGATAAAATCATGAGGTTGAAAAGGGTGAAATAATATGCTTACATTACGTTATGTAAAAGGGTTCGGTTTACATTTTCAAATAAGGTTCCAAAAATGTTATTTCTTAAAACAACTGCCCAGTGTTATGACAATAGGCCTACCCCATACACACCATAGGGACATAGGAACATAGGTATGTCGCCCTTATGACATGGACGACCGCTTGGCGCAGTAGTTCGAGCATCAAGCGGGCCGTACGGTTGATTCCCACCTTATCTATATACAATCCCTATTTCCGTTGTCACGACTTGACGCGAGAACGGCTGGACCAACTTAGCTAATTTTTTTCTAGATTATTCCGTGAAGTTCAAGGAAGGTTCATACATTTAAAAAAATTGGAAAAGTGGCCCGGAAAAAGTAAAATCCCCAATTTTCTTCAAAAATTATGATTCAAATTACTTTCAATAGATGGCGTAGTACGTGAAGGAACTATTTGACAGCTACGCCGCAATTTTATCATTCTGTACGGTTGTGTGAAATCGAATTTAATTATCATTCTTTGAAATTATCAGACTGGGGTAACAGCATTTTTAATATTTGACCGGAAAGGGAGAGAACGGACGACGAACGTGGGAAAGGGGTGTTTATTTTTTTTCGGCTAATAAATTAATACAACATTTATTAATGCTGAGGCGGTACGGAGATCGCCGGGACAGCTAGTATTCACATAAAAAGTAGCAAATGTTTTTTACAACAATATAGCCACAATACAGCTTAAATGAAAAGGGTTCAGCAATGAACAGATGAGGAAAAAGCTCTACCATAATACCTCACAATGAAGATGAAATATGTAGGCGCTAAAACGGTCGCGTTAGCCGCCTCATTTCTCCCGACCGTTGTAATGTTTGCGCTAACGTACAATGGTGGATGGGTGAGAATGTTTGCACATGCGAAGGGCCGGCGTTAACAAAGTTGCGAGTTGCGAGCAAGCAGATAAGTCACAGGCTTAGTGATTTAGGGAAAGCTGTCAGCTGTTAATTTTCTTAACTATTTTGGGATGCCCAATGCCGTTTTATATTAGACCAGACATATACAACATTAGTGCTCAAAATACGGTGCGGTGAGGGAAAAAATCTTGAGGAAACCTACCTATCCCTAGGGATCAGAGTTGCAAAAAAACAGGAAATTTAAAATGAAAACTGATTAAAACGTGTTTAAATCATTGTTTAAAACATTGATTTAAATCAGAAGGAATAAATCAGCGTGTTTAAAACATGTTTTAAATGATTAAAACATGTTTTAAACATGGTGTTTAAAACAAGATGATTTTTTCGTAACAACCCTGTTCGGGATTAGGTAATAGTCAGTTCCTGTACCTATACACGGCGACAAGGTTCACCACCTGTCGCGTTGGGTTCTGACTATCTGGTGAAACGTGGGCTTTGAGTTAGCTTAATATCTCCACAATATGGTGGTGTATGGCCACTTAAGCCTCTGACTACCACGAATGGAGATAAAAGTCGTGGCATATATTTCTTATTTTTTTTTGCTCAAAAATATAGCATATTAAACTATACTTGCATCAATAAATACAAGCCATATACGCCAGACCTGTTGTTAGAAAGAGATGAATATAAATTGAAAAGTTTTTTTTGGTAGGTCACCCTATCTTCCCTACTATCTCTACATAGGTACACATTATCACCTAAAGATGTCGTCTAGATAAACGCGTTCCCATCGGCTATCGACGCCGAAGATCAGTGAAACTACAACACGCCGATAAATAAACAATCGTGACTTAGAAAGAGATAGCTGTTTTTGTGTAGGCTTTTCTCTTTCCGTCGTACATGGATCTCCCTTCCTATAGATTTTTGAACTACTTGTCTAGTACCTTTTAATCGAAGCTATTCGATAGGTATCCAGAAGGGCTAGACAAGTGGCTGACGTCTACAAGCGTTCGTTCAAATCGCTACGCTTCATGTATGGAAATTACATAAGTCACGTGATCTTCATAGCAACTTGTTGTTGATCTACATAGCGACGTTTGACATTTCCATACATTGTGAAGTCTATTCTATTCTATTAGCGTTCATGCCACTTGTCTAGCCCTTCAGCTCGCAACCCTTGAATTTTATCAGTTTAGTAGTTAACTTTAAGACAAGAGGCATTTAGGGCCTCCGCAGACTTGCTACTTTTAGCATCGGCGATCGGCGATTTTGATGCTGCGTCTCGCTCGTTCGCGCTCGAAAAAACGCGACGCAGCATCGATACGTCACAAAATCGCCGGTCGCTGATGCTAAAAGTAGCAAGTCTGCGGAGGCCCTTAGGGATATTATTTGCAGAATCCCTTATATCCTTCGGCTTGGGGTGGCAAACATAAGTATCATGTCATACGGTAAAGACAACAGCTTTTTCCATACATTTTGCAGACTTTAACCGACCATTTTGACAGATTCCATACATTTAACAATTGTTTTTGCAGTGTACATGACAAATAAAGATTTTTAAAAGTGTAAAGCTCATTTTCAAATATAATTTATACTTGCTAATCTGTAAATGTATACCTGGGTAAGTATATCTACAATCTTTTCACCACGAAGTTATTACTAAGAAGACATTAGTCTAAAAACGTAAGTCGTTTCTATATGCTATATAACAATTTTCCACGGTAGCGCAAACCCCAGCCGACTGTCCGGTTGAGGTTTCACCTGCAATCCAGTCCAGGATAGGGACGTTTCGAAAATATCGATAAGGTTGTCTATTACAAGGTATTATTACAATGTTAAGGTATTGGTAGGTAAGGTTGTAGAAGGTTGTCACAATTTTCTTATTCGGAATATTCACTTTTACCAAAATTTTATTAGATATAGTTCGAATACACGATAGCTAGTAAGCAAATCGCCGCGAGCATAAAGTTTCTTAAATTTTTCAGAGCCCCGCACACTCTACCATCGCCTGTTACTTCTGTAAACCAGAATCTATGATTCGTCCAACGACAGTATGAAATGACACATGACCATTTTAACAAGAAAAAAATATTGAACCCTGAAACCAGGATTTCATATCTGTGGAAATCGATCGATATAATCGATTTTATATCGATCGATATAAAAGAACATATCGATATCGATACCAATAACTCGTCCCAGCACCAGCCCATCGTTCAACTCGTCTCCCCAGACGAGATGGCGCGTTTCTGCTTCTCACTTACTGTTTATTGGTATTATTTTCTAACCTGCGCAGACGCACCCAATTACTGTCCCCGATTATTAAGATTCAAGCCCTACACTTAATATTTATGAAGTCGTTTTCCGATCATCGATAATGCTTAAGTATTACTTTCATACTGTAGAGTAGGTTGTTTAGATTATTAATAACTAGCTCTGCCCCGCGGCTTCGCTCGCGTGAAAATTTATGTGTGATGTAAGGTTAGCCTATGTCTTATTCCAGAGCCTACACTATCTACGTTTCAAATTTCATTAAAATAGGTTTAGTGGTTATGGAGATACGTAGTAACAAACATTCACACATACACACTTACACGCATTTATCGCGGGTAGGTCAAGTCAATTATGTAAGTTTGGAATAAATAGTCAAGCCTTACACCCGCGTCTTACTAGAAACACTACAGTGGCAACGAGGACGAAATTCAAAACCACGCGTGCGAAGCAATTAAATTTTAACAATTTTTTACTAAAGACATAAGGGCCTCCGCAGACTTGCTACTTTTAGCAGCGGCGATCGGCGATTTTGATGCTGCGTCTCGCTCGTTCACGCTCGAGGAAACGCGTCGCAGCATCGATACGTCACAAAATCGCCGGTCGCCGATGCTAAAAGTAGCTAGTCTGCGGAGACCCTAACTCAATAACGCTAACTTTGTCTAGCTATAGATATCAAACTATTTTGGATAGTCACGTGTCTTCTTGATAATGTATTTGGCCGTACTACTCGACCAAGCCAACTAGACACTCGGGTATACAAATCAAATGTTTATAAGTCAATGATTCCGCGTTCCGTCCACAACCTTGCGCCTGGGCACTCCTGTCACAGTAATAATATCCTGGGACATTTTTTTACACACGGTTACCTGATCCCAAACTAAGCAGAGCTTGTACTATGGAAACCAGATAACTGATATTACTACATATACTACTTTTTTATTTGTAAATACATACTTAATATACATATACACCCAGACTCCGGACATACAGACATGTTCATGCACACAAATGCATGTCCCGTGTAGGAATCGAACCTACGACCTGCAGCGTGAAAGGCGCCTCCGCGCCAACCACGCTAACGGGCCCGTCAGCTTCAGTCACGGCCCGTCAGTCAGTAGCTCCCACTACGTGGTGGACGGACCGCGGAATCATTGACTTATTATCATTTGATATTTATACCAGAGTGTCTAGTTGGCTTGGTCGAGTAGTATGTATAATATCGTACGCCCACAAATTGTACTTGCTCTTGCCTACAAGGGTCACATACCAAACGTGCGTGTATCCGATCTCATCGCGTGATTGTTTGAAAGTGAAACTATGGTTTCACTTACGTTTTCATATACGATTCTCTTTCACGCTATTAATGTTTTGGAGTACTATCAATTTAAGATATGTAGTGTTAAGGAAGATAATAATTCCCTTCAAAATTCGAACACCGAATGAGAGCGTTTTTCAAATTACATCGATATTTAATAACTGCGGTCGATAAAACGGATGCATGATGCCGATGCACCAAAATGGCGTGCTACCTACCATGAATTAGTCATGCACCGCACTATTTTATCGAGCGCTACAATATTTAAGTCATATTCACAACCTATTAATCCAATATCAGGCAATATTAATATAATAATGTTTTAATTAATAATAGTAGGTACCTACTGTACATTATGTTAACAGACATGAGCCGAATAAGCAGAACCACGAATATTAAAAATATATATATATATGTTATTCAATTGCTGCGTTCACATGTATCGAACATGCACTACCGGGCAATCAGTTATGACGTTTATGACAGACGTTAAACTTCATTGCTCAGGCGTACTACTCGGTAAATGATGCACCTAATGAAAAAATAATATCGCCAGACTTACACATCAACTGTATGGTGCCAAACTGAGTAATGCTTGTGCTTTGGCTAACGTACAATAGACTGGGGGCAATCCCAGTGACCAGACAATTCTTGTCAGACGGCAGACCAGAGGACTGCTAACAGATGGCCGGCAAATATCGACCGCCAAGCGGTCGTCAAAATTACTTCTTTTTTAGGGTTCCGTACCTTAAAACGAAAAACGGAACCCTTATAGGATCACTTTGTTGTCCGTCTGTCTGTCCGTCTGTCAAGACGTGCACAGCCCAAACCGCTGGAGTTACAAACATGAAATTAAAACAGTAGGTACCTTTTACAGTGTAGAAGAAGAGCATGGACAGGATTTTGGAAAATTCCACCCCTAAGGGGGTAAAATAGAGGGTGAAAGTTTGTATGAAAGTCCCTCATTTCTGAAGTTGGAAACATGAAAATTTGTATTTAAGCTATTAATTACAAATAAGAAATAATAATTTCAGCTATTTCGGAAATTCCACCCCTAAAGGGGTAAAATAAGGGGTGGAAGTTTGTATGGGAGTTAAAATTTTTTTTTGAAGCTAGTGACCTGGATATTTGTATTTAAGCTACTAATTATAAATAAAAAATAGTAATTTCAGCGTTTATGAAAATTCCACCCCTAAGGGGGTAAAATAAGGGGTAGAAGTTTGTATGGGGGTCCCAATTTGTATCGGAACCCTCGGGGCGCGAGTCATACTCGCACTTGTCCGGTTTTGAAATTACATACGTCAGTAAGTATTGCGATAGCACCTCCATCTCTCCCGTATTCGCAATCTTGCGCAGACACCGTTAAAGGCAGTAAAACATGACGTCATCTTTTACGAGCCATACCAGTCTGATTAAATGGAGCGTGATAAGGAACACAGTACCGTCATATAAAATGGTGGCGGTAAACAAAAGAAATTACCAAGATGGAGACATGTGTGTCTGACAAATAAGTATTATAATTGTTATAATGTTAAAACTTGTAGGTTGGTGGTAAGTATTAGGCACCTATTTGGAAGTTAGACCTGTTGTAAGAAATATTTTGGTGGACCTACACGAGCACCAACATACCTATTTGTCTATCTTTCTGTAATAATAATTATTGCCAAATTCTTACGCAATACTTAATACAATTACCTACATTGTTCTTTGTGTGAAACATTACAATACATTGAATAAACAACAATGAAATAGCATGTCTTAAACTGAGACCATGGACACAGTACGACTCAGTTGTTCACGAATAATGTTGGAAACATGTCAATGCGGCTTATCTTGAAAAATGCCTTGTCGAATTGCGAGTGCGATAGCAGATAAGAATTTCGCTGCATGTAGTGGTGCGCTGAGAATAAGTATAGTGATTGCAATGTATGAAAGTACCATATCTGCTAAATAATACATCAATGCAGTAAACACTTTTATTACCAATGACCATTAAATTATGGACGGGCTACCTTCATACTAAAGCTGTGTCCACAAGGTCCGAGCAGCGCGCCCAAACAGTCGGTTTTCACGTCTGACCGCATGACATAACGCCGGAACTGATTGCACTGGCGCGGCAGCTCGGGGCTTGTAAACACAACCACTGGCATTCAAAAAAGTTATGATTTGATTACAACAAGAAATTATTTTTGAAAATTCAGTCTGATATCGCTCGAGGCAACCATGGTTGCGCCACCAGCGGGTGATACGATAGCCGACACCAAATTGGTTGCGCTACCAAGCGGACACCAGCTGGCCCACTCCGAAATACGAACCTAACGTTTCGGCTGACGGATTGTCGTGGATTTGACATTTCTTCTTTCGTTTTTCTCTACGATTTGACATTGTTTTGATCGTAAATCAAATCCGTACTTCGGACGATCCGTCAGCGACGTATTTCGGAGTAACCCCCCAGGTGCGATACCCTCCATACAGTTCTATTCATTTTGTTGTTGCAGCGACTGGTTGCGCTACCACTGGTATCCTCGTGCGATATAGCACTTAGGGTATGAAAAAAATTTATGGAAATCCCATCAGGCAAACGGCAAGTATGGAAATAAAAATACGTCAGCCATAAATTAACGATTTCCGCGAGAACGTGCGCGATCTTTTATAAATCTATTTCTTCAGCAAAAATATTTTATGCTTATTCAATTTCCCCTCATTTCCAAATCAACACAAGAATACAAAGGAGGACGAAAATAAAAGGATTCATTTTGTTTCTTCTCTGAAGATGTACGATATTACGCTCGACTCAACATGAATAGCTTCAGCATTAAAATGAATGAGATAGATCTGTTTACGTTGCCCAATTCCGAAGGTTTTGCGTAATAAACAGAGAGTGATGTCTAAACAGTACACGATTTATGGGTATTTTTTGGATACAATAATAAGAACCTAATATTTATGAAGAAGAATTTGAGATATTTCTTACTATTAAGCACGTTGGTATTATTAATACGAATGATAATGGCTTATCTAATCGCCCCCAGTCCATTGTATGGTATCCATACATTGGACTGGGGCCATGTCTATGACCATACAGTTGTTGAAGACTCAGTCACAGTTCAAATTTCTGGTTAAAAATTATGAACTTTAACTGGATTGTACGAAAGTTAGGGGGCGTCCATAAATTACGTGAGGCATTTAGGGGGGGAGGGGGTCGAGAAAAATCTCACCAAATATCACGTGGGGGAGAGGGGGGGTCTCGGCAAATCTCACGTTTTTTTTTTACCGCAAGATACAGTGTAAAATTGCAAGAAAACTGGGTTTAATTAAGTAAAACATGTTTCTCCTCTAGAATATAGCTTTTGAAAAATCTCACGTGAGATTATTGGGAGAGGGAGGGGTTCGAGCAAAATCTCACGAAATCTCACTAAAGGGGGAGGGGGGGGTCGAAAAATCTCAAAAATCACCTCTCGTAATTTATGGACGCCCCCTTAATACTATTTATAAAGCTCTATTAAAAATACGACTGACTATAGCAAAAAATTCTACTCAAATATGTAAGTTCAACTCATGAGACGTATGACGTAAGAAGGTCTTAAATTTGAGTACCGTTTCTATAATCGGTCTAGGCCTACGACTAGTTATATAATAATAATTCTTAAAAACACAGTTTTCTCCTCCCTAGCAACCTTGCCAACAAAAGAAGTCTCCACGAACATTTTCGAGGAAAATGTTATATTACCTGGCTTGATACCATCGCCAGCTCTTTGCATAATCTTCATAAGCGCTGGGATTTACGGGTAAGCACATTTTCACGAGTTTTCTTCACCTAGTAGTCCCCTCTACCTGCCCTTACTAAATTAACTTAAAGGTCACAGCTCACCTCACCTCGTGAGGTTAATATTCTTTATATGGAATTCTATGGACTTACGCTGACTACATCAACTCCGTAGCCTCACCGGATCGCTTCGCTCGCAAGCTGTCCACGCGTGGACAGCGCGCTGCCCGCGTGAGGATGTTGCGTCGACGATACACCGCTCCACATCGAAAATTAATAGACCACGTGTCGTCCACCCGCGGACCAGCTGTCGACAACGGGTGGACGCCGAGCAACGAGGCGGTGCTGGTTAGGGCCTCCGCAGACTAGCTACTTTTAGCATCGGCGATCTCTCTCGCTCATTCGCGCTCGAAGAAACGCGACGCAGTATCGATACGTCACAAAATCGCCGGCCGCCGATGCTAAAAGTAGCTAGTCTGCGGGGCCCTTAGGTGTCGGGTGGGCGTAATGAGCGGTGACCTTTATTTTTCATCTCTGTCGCTAAGATAAAACTTTATCTTGGATCTTTCTAAGAGCATTTTATTTCCCTTAGCTTTTTTCCAGATTTCCTTCCTGCTTTTGTGAGCTGGTAGTCCCTTGGTGTTATTGAGGAATTAGTTTGAATATCAGGAGACTCAGGGCCACTTGCACGATCCATCAATACGTTAAATCTTTAATCGAACTGCGTTTCTGACCCAAATCAAGCAAGTTTCTTGCACCAAAATACGTAATGCGCTAAATATGTTCATCCAGCATACTTCGGTGCAAGAAACGTGCCTGATTTAAGTCAGAGACGCCGTTCGGTTAAGACTTAAACACATTTAAGAACAATTATAGGGAGGGACCCACCACTCACCCTCGGAATTGTCAACCTCCAATATTATAAACCAAATGAATTGATCGATAATAGAAGAAGCCAACAAGACCTAACTCCCTGTCAGTCGAGAGTATGTCTGTCATGAGTCATGGACCCTAACAATTAGCAATTTTCCGCAGACAAATCGAATCCTAAATAAATTCGACACGTGTTTCGCCTCTAAACGAGGCATCCTCAGGAAAGCTGGACTGCGACTGAGCCCAGCTGAGCAGCTGAGGTTAAGAAGGATGGTGCAAGAGGCCCTTATTGTAATTGGTAAAAAAAGTACCTACGTCATATTTTTTGACTATTGTACCATTAAATAGATCTCAACTAACATAACATAATTTCATCACAGTCAATAAGAACGCTAAAAATACTTCTGTGTAGAAAATCCCAGACAATTTATATTACTTTCAAGCGAGCTCATATGTTTTCACTTTGGAAACTACCTCCAGTCCTTTCCCCATATCTCAGCGATTAATTAGTAATTGCACATTGCTGCACCTAGTTACTGGCGAGTATTTACTGGCCAACCATAATCCGCGACTAATAACTTTTAAAGGAGGATTCTAACTAGTGTGTCCACGCACCAATTTTTGTTAAGACCGCTGAAAGACTAGCAACATTCGTGTGTGACGTAATCACTTGTAAAATCCAATTAGTTACCTATGATCCCATACTTTAAAGTTATAAATTCTTGATGCAAACACTTGTTTTATACTTTTTAGTTCGTTTTTTGGCAGGGCAGTAGTGTTTTTTAATTTTTTAAATTATTTATTTTTATTTTATGCATTTTAGTGACAACAGATAAAAAATGAAATCTTTGTTTTGCATGTACACCCTACCTATGTTAAATTATGCCTATAAATTCTGCAGTTTTAGAATGTGCTCATCAAGGCCTTCCATTTGATATCCATATTGTAATAACGGAAGAAAAACATATTTTTTTTTACATTTAAAATTGAGCCATATGCCGCCATACAATTTTTTTTTTTGACACATATACACTCCTTTTTTTGGGCAGTCATGTAATTACCGCGCCGCTGGGGGGGTGGATCTCAGGCAGTTGCATGAATGTTGCCAAACGTGATAAGCCGCCCCTAAGGTTCAATCATGGACCAGTTACTAAGGGGACTGGCCCTAAGCAACTCGGCCGAGTGGTCGGCCTAGTACTAACATCGACATAAAACGAAGCGAGTAGTTCAACTATTTACCGGTAGATAGAACAATGAAAATGAAAAAACAATGACCAGGTTTTTTTTCATCCATATATCTAATAAGGGCACCTCTTTCTTTAGTCTTTACTCTGTGATATTAACCAACCACTCGCAATCTGCGAGGCGATATCTTTTAAATACGCGACAGTTACAATTTGTAGCCGTTCCAACGGCGATATAAACATGTCAGCTAAGTGCGGGTTAAGCGAATGCATCTGAATCATTTGATTACCAACAGTGTTGCAATACAACAGTTACAATTGAAATAATAATAATATTAATAAATGTTGTAATTAGTGATGGGATGTTCTCGAGAACATTCTCACCCGCGGAAACTTACGGAAACTTACTCGTGAGAATTTTCGAGAATTTATCTTCTGAAGCATGTTAAACGTGGCATAAACCTCATTAAACATGCAAGTATGGTGGTTTTAATTGTTTTTAAGATTGAAAGTTAGGATACCGTCACCCAAAATAAAAAAATCTCACGCGTAAGTTTCCGAGGGTGAGAATGTTCTCGAGAACATCCCATCACTAGTTGTACCTAATATAAACACAGACTAAAAGCATTATAGACGCCACTTACCTCCACTATAATTGTATGATACATGGAGGGAGGGGGGGGGGGGGGGGGGTTATGTTTGGATGTTATGCAACGGTATAGTGTAGTCATGGCAAGTTTTTGGTTGAGACAGTCCGTTGTAGCGTACCCATAATACGAGTGCTTAGTTCGGGACCATACAGTTGGTGTGATATCTATATATAATATAACGTCACGACTTTTATCCCCATTCGGGGTAGTCAGAGGCTTGAGTGGCCATACACCACCACATTGTGGAGGTATTAACCAACTCAAAGCCCACGTTTCACCAGATAGTCAGAACCCAACGTGACAGGTGGTGAACCTTGTCGCCGTGTATACAGGAACTGACTATTACCTAATCCCGAGGGATAGGTAGGTTTCCTCACGATGTTTTCCCTCACCGTCAGCGTACTGTAAATTATGCACATAGATGAAAATTCATCCATTGGTGCATACCCCACCGGGGATCGAACCTGGGACCTTGTGATTGCTAGCCCAACCTGTTCACCCCTAGGCTACAGTCGCTCATAGTTGGTGTGATAGTCTGGCGATATTTATTTAATATCCCTTTAGGTACCTAGGTCATATAACAATTAAAATATTTTTAAACACCACTAAACTACCTACCATAAAATAACACACCTGCCCTTAACCACAGTGTGGCCATTAAAACCGCGGCAACATAATCCGCGGATTTATGACCCCGATAAGGACGCGCGAACGAGAGGGCTATAACTGTCTTTGTTGCCCCACCATGACAGCCGTTAAAGGGTTTTAAAACACTGTTTGATGAACCCTAAAGTTCCAGTCTATCTAGACTGAGCATTAATTATGTAGGTATTTAGCTAAATGTGTTGGGTCTCATCCATATCTCGTTCACAGATCTTCAATTGTTTTCAACAGCGGGGCCAGAAGGCTCGCATACCGCGCGAGGCTGCTCGGTCACATGCTCGGGCGAGCCAAAGATCGAGCCAACCTACACTCTTGACAGAGAAGGGTATACCCGAGGGTATAACATTATCCATCTGTCTCATGACTAGGCCAAACTAGGCGCGGCAAATTGCAGCGAGATCGGGTGAGGCAGGGCGAGCATTTGATTCGTGCGCGCCCTGTCAAACTAAGTGAGGTAATTGCTCGCGCGGCATGTGAGTCATCGGGACACAACAAAAAGGACAATTTCATAGGTTTATGCGTAAAAAAAGAACAAAATTACGCCCGGCAATCCAAACCAATACCTGAATTAAGTTTTTTTTTATACATTTACTATGTGTTCAGCCTTATGAAACCCTATTTAGGGACAAAAACAGATAAATAAAACTCGCACACCTCTTTTGATGTATCTCTTTCAAAGAAAAATGTACAACATTTTATCTTAGAAAGTAATCAGAAGTGTCTCAAGTACCTAACTTTGACGTACGAAGATATCAAAGTAGGCCTGATGTCGCAATTTGTAAAATAATTGTTACACATCTCAGAAGTAGCGCTGCCTAAATTCGCTCATTTTTCTAATTTTCTGACGTCACAAAATGAGACAATGCCTTTAAAATGAACGATTGCTATTATTTGTTCGTTATTCCGAATTAAATTCCGAATTCTTCCTATGTAACCGCTAAGCTTTTCTGCAAAAGCGATTCATTTTTCAGATTTTCTAGCCAAACCTGAAAAATGAATTGCTTTTGCAGAACTGCTATGTGGCGTTATTAGCCCCTCAGCATTACACAATCATAAAACATAATTGAAGTTTTCAAGTACGTCTGAAGGTGGCATTAGGTCTGTCAGTAATAATAAAGTTAAAGTAATTTGGCTTATTTTATGAGCTCTTTTGAATTTATGCGAGCATTTCAATGATTATAGTAGTGTTAGATTGTTTTTTAAAGATAATAATCCTGATTTATGTTGGTACACAACTAAACTTAACTGTATTGCCATCTTTCTCATGATAATAACGTATGAGCAAGTCAGAAATAATTTAGTCGTTATTTGTAGCCAACATAATAAACACCATTATTTATTTATATTTGCTTACCTAATATAGTTTTTATTACATGCACAAAAAAAGTTGTGATGTAAGTTTGAATTAAATGTGCAGGAGAAAATAAACAAATTATTTACCACCAAATTTACAGAGATTTTTACGCCGTTTACAATAGTATTACAAAGCATTTCTAGGAACAAAGGAGACTTGTAATGCCAGTGTAAGTCTATCAAAACTTTCTGTTTTGGGGGTTAAATGTGAAAATTTCGAATAAAATATAGAAGAAGGGTAAGTACACCAATTAAAGCTACCTAAGTAACTTCTCCAAGTAAGGTACGTGAACAGCTGCCGTTGCGTTGAAACGCAGAGCAAACGCAGCAGCGACGCAGTACCATCGCTGCGTTTGAGGTGCGTTTAGAGATCACAACTTATTGGAAATAGTACGAATCATTAGTAGATCACAAGGATATTATAATTCTATTTCTGTAACATTTTGATATTTGTACCTACTAAACTATCTAACTTTTAAGTTCTTAATATTTGGCTTTGATACCTACACAATCCTTGTAGTTTGTAGGTAAGTACTTATTTATAAAGGTTTATTTTCAATGTATCCTTAACTACAAGAAAATGATATAAAAATCAGAAAAAGAAAACTTCGGATCACATTTTCAATATCCGAAGGGTGAGGAAGCCAATATTGCGTCACTAATGTATTTTTGAGTACTACTGAGTTCATACGTTTACAATAAGTCTAGATCCCCAACATTGGGCGGGAAATAGTGCATAATGGATGCTCACTGTAAAATAGCTCACCGTTGCCCGCCCTGGGTGCGGGGCGGGCGGGCGCCAGTAGCGCGAGCAGCGCAAGCGCCCACCACCATGTCATCACAACCACACCTGAAAAAGAGAAAAAAGATTGTTTAAAAAAAAATGATTTTTCCTTTATAGGAACTACTTTATAGGAACTTTCTTTTATACCACTTCACCAAGCAAACTAGGCGCTCGGATGGCATACGGCTTCCCCGCCCTCATACCCGCCGCCGCCTTTTTGTGCGGGTGACGTCACATTTGACAGGTACCTAGTTGGCTTGGTAGTACATAGAACCGCAGTTTTGTCTGTCATTGAAAATGCTTCTTTATCATCAGGAATATTATCGATCTGTGAAGATTTTCTCACTTAAATGATGAATAAAGACCTCATTACTTTAATAGATAGGCAAGAGGCAGCCCTATCCTGGGGGCTTACCACAAGCTCTTATTGCGATTCAATTATAGGAACGTTTTAACGACGTTTTAATGACGTTTCTTATTGTCATGACAATAAGGTACGTCATTGCACAAAAAGTCGCTGAAACGTTAATACGTTCCTGTAATTGAATCGCAATAAGAGCTTGTGGTAAGCTCCCTGGTCAAACATTAAAATCTCATAATATTCGGAAATTTGTTCGTTTTTCTCAGTGTGACGATAAAATTATTATTATTAACGACAACATTCGCAGATATTGCCAGTGCAAATTAAAAGCCATATAATTCACAACATAATAAGGCCGCGGGCACTAAAACCTTTATACCCAGTTGTACATATTTTTGCTGGCCTACTTTTGATACGGTCGGCTATTAAAGTCGCTCCGGCCGATAACGCTTGGAAAGCACTCGGCTCTTTAATATTTATGAACACTGTTACCGTAATAAATTTATATTATTAGTGAATTATGAGTCGAGCTTAAGGAAGAATTAAGACGTTTTATTGCCGACAACGAGAGCATCTACCCTACGGTGTTGAGATTGCGTCGTAAATTCATTTTGAGTGTAAATAGTGTCCAAAGCGCAATCTGATTACGTTGTCGTATAGTCATCGAGATGACATTCTGTCACCGTCCAACTTATCTATAGTACGTTTTTTTATACTTGTCCTATTTGGTAAGCAAAGATGGCGTCCAGCGGGGCGATTGCGTAACTTTTTTGTCAATGTTTCAATTGGTTTCGTTCATCCTGTGTCAATTATATACGAAACCAATTGAAACATTGACAAAAAGTTACGCAATCGCCCCGCTGGACGCCATCTTTGCTTACCAACTAGGACAAGTATAAAAAAACGTACTATAAGAAATCTGTAATGTGAGCGGGACAGACCAGCCCCCTAGACAAGTGGCATGTACGCTAATCGAATAGAATAGAACAGACTTCACAATGTATGGAAATGTCAAACGTCGCTATGTAGATCAACAACAAGTTGCTATGTAGATCACGTGACTTATGCCATTTCCATACATGAAGCGTAGCGATTTGTAGGAACGCTTGTAGACGTCAGCTACTTGTCTAGCCCTTCATAAGACTTTCGAGGTGTCAATGTTGGTCCGTGCAATGTTGAGACCAAATATACTAGCTTTTGACCGCAACTTTGTCCGCGTTGACTTTAGAACGTCCTGAAGTGATAATCATACAGGAATGTAAAAAAATACGGGATAAAACGTAGCCTATGTCCTTTTCAAGGCCCTTTCTATCTCTACATCAAAACTCTGCAAAATTGGTTTGGCGGTAGTCGTGAAAACGTAACAGAGAGTTACTTACGCACATATAAATATCAGCATAATATATCCACCAGATTGTTCAATGGACCTATTTGTAATCAGTAACTCAATGGACCTATTTGTCAGTAATAGGTTTGTAATCAGTAACGCGTGAAGTTCGTTTAGCTCTAAAATGTTAAAGTTAAAACTAAGCTAGAAGACCTACACAGTAATCCATTTCCCTCGGCAATATAACTTTAGCCAACGATGTCAATCCCGAACAATTCGTCGTTTGGGGGCGTCCATAAATTACGTGAGGAATTTATGGGCGGGAGGGGGTCGAGCAAAATCTCACCAAATCTCACGTGGGGGAGAGGGGGGGTCTCGGCAAATCTCACGTAATTTTTTTTACCACAAAAAACAATGTAAAATTGCAAGAAAACTGGATTAAATTATTTTAATTTTTTTAAAACTATAAAACATGTTTCATCTCTAGAATATAGCTTTTGAAAAATCTCACGTGAGATTAGAGGGGGAGGGAGGGGGTCGAGCAAAATCTCACGAAATCTTACCAAGGGGGGAGGGGGGGTCGAAAAATATGAAAAATCACCTCACGTAATTTATGGACGCCCCCTTTCTCGTTGTTCCCAAAACTTCAAAAATTGCTTTCAAATCTCATAATGATAGCCCCCTAACTCCCCTAAATCCCCCTTTCATCCCTCGTCACACGATGTCAACTAACAAACAAGTCGAAAAACTTTATTACGCAAGTACTGTGTTGAAACTTAGATTCGGGCCTATTTCAGAATCGTCAGATAGCTTTTATCCACCAGATAAATATAGCGTTTTGACAGTTATTTATAAGCCGACACCGAATTGGTTGCGCTACCAAGCGGCCACCAGGTGCGTTATCCTCCATACAGCTCTATACATTTTGTTGGTGGAGCGCCTGGTTGCGCTACCTCGTGCGATATTATAGCCCTTAGTACTACAGCTTTCCCACTTGTTTTGGATCTGCCTCTGGGTTTCACTAAATGGTATAATATACAATAATATTTGGGACGAATTCGTTAAAATAGTACAAAAGCAGCTAAAACGAAGTTAAATAATGATGAATACGAGTAAAATCAAAACAAACTCCAGTCAACTTTACAACACGCAACAAAAGTTTTGGGCCATGACAGTAGGGAACACGAAGGAGCCATCAAAACATCGTTTGTGGGCCCTTTATCATTCCTGACCCTTCGTTAAGCTGTCGTTAAAATATTTGCGATAAAATATTTCACTTTGCTGCGATAACTTGCTTACTTATCAATTTGGCCTTTGTAGGACTACACACTCCCACTTCTGCAATGCTAAGTCAGGGTCGACAACGGTACGCAACGAAGTCATTAAGTTTTGACCCTGGATGAGCCCGAAGAAAATTTACTTGTCAATTTAGCTACTTCCCTTTTAGTCAAAATGCTTAGCTCAGGGGTTCCCAAACTGTGCGCCGCGGCGCCGGTGCGCCGTAGAAATTAAAGAGGGGCGCCGTGAGTCGATCCTCTATCTATCATTATCCGAAACCACAAATATTCGCGGGTACCTTTTTTGAGCGCTCGCATCGGTAAAGACAATAGAGGGCCTACTCTGTTTCAAACGAAAACGAAATTTCGGACGAAATACGCGTATTTTCTACTACGTTTCTCATTGATTCCGACATTTATTACGAACGAAAATTGTTTGACGTCTTCTTCGTCGTCGAATCTAAACGTCAAACAATTTTCGTTCGTAAGAAATGTCGGAATCAATGAGAAACGTAGTAGGAAATACGCGTATTTCGTCCGAAATTTCGTTTTCGTTTGAAACAGAGTAGGCCCTTAGGTGCGGACGTCGCAGTCACTCACTCGCCGAAAAGTACCTTGAAACCGTATGCGTATTTGATTGAGAACCGTTGATACTAAAAAAACTCAATTTCATACTGTAGATGTTTTAATTTTTGTTCCTATCTACCTTACCTAGTATTATTGCTAAGCTAAGCCTTGTGTAACAGCTAAGCCTTAGCTGTTACACAAGGCGAGTCAAGTTGACACGCTACTTGCTAACTTGAATCGTGTGAACTGGACATAGTACACAACTCAAAAGTAGCTTCGGCGAAATTTACAAACCCCATCACTTCCGCACAATTAACCACGCAATAGGATTTTTGCAGGATATTTTCGCTTAATTTGTCATTTCGCCCGCGAGCGTTTCGCCCCACGGTGCGAATGACCGAAGTGTACCTTTTGAACTGGCTGTTTCGGACCACGGTGCAAATTAGCGAGTTTTTTTTGGTATATTTGTTCGTTTCGTGAATAACAGCACAGTTGATTTTAGAGCTACCTACGTATAGGTACTGTAATAAAATCGAATGTACCTACTAACATTGAATGCACAGGTTGCCTGAAAGAAATTTGTATAGGGCTCCAAATGCAATGGACCTATGTTTCAATTTTATTCTCCTTTTAATAACGTATCATTATTCAATTTGTATGCAATAAAGAGTATCTTTCTACCAATTGATATGTTATTACGATGTATGACCTTTAGATAAATCCAAGTTCTTGAAATGTAAAGATTAGTTTGAGATGATCCCACAGTCAGAGATACAGGTTTTACGAGCAGCCGGCGCATTACCAGATACTATTTTCCTGTTTCGTAATAAGATTCATAGGCACTTAAGATTTGGGCCACGAAATATGAGAGAAAAAGGCAGGTAGCGGAAGCGATTTCAAATAAAACTACTTAATTAAAATAAAGTGACAGAGCATGACAGAGAAAAGTGGAGAATTGTATAGGAGACCAGCAGTGGGACAGCGTAAGTTAGAAAGTAATAATGTATTAACCAAAACTTTTATTTGCGTCGGTCCATGTTTTTTTTCAACATTTAATTGTCATCAAAATAGGCCCTGAAGGTGTGTGTTCCCACATCAGCAGAAACGAATAATGAAACTCAGCATATATAAAGATAGCTCCATATTTAAAGGTTATTCTTCTGTTACGTACAATTGTTACAATAACATTAATACCATATACACCAAGAATTATTAACCACAATTAAGATTAAATTAACATTACAAGCGCCATTGTTCATACAATAAATCAAAATGAAACATTGTTGCGAGTTCATTGTTATTTAAATTCTCTCGTATTTAATGGTTAATGTGCTCTTTATCGGTAAAGAATAGGGTAAGCCCGCAACCTGTCACGACTTACGAATAAATCATCGAATATATTAACTTTATACCTATTGTATTTGGTAATAAATAATCACCGATATAATCGAAATACTCGTTGCTGAAATCGGCACAAGTTAAAGTATTTTGTGATGTTCTTTTATGAAGAAAATGTGCCAAGTAAAACGCTATGGGGAATGACAAAAGGGTATTAAAAGCATTGCTAACAATTCGTGATAATCTAATCAACTCGGTAAAATTACAGAATTTTTAACACGCAAGTTTCGACATACCCAAAAATACATCACAAGAATCGAAGCAAAAAAAACTTAAATAATTTATAATAATTTAGCCCTTTTAACGTCCCACTGCTGGGCACGGGCCTCCCCTCAATGCTAGGGGGATTCAGGCCATAATCCACCACGCTGGCCCAGTGCGGGTTGGTGGATTTCACATGTCTAAAGACATGCAGGTTTCCTCACGATGTTTTTCTTCACTGCAAGCAAGTGATACTCATATTAAAGTTATAATTCACACATAGATTTCGAAAAATCCAGAGGTGTGAGCCAGGGTTTGAACCCAGGACCTTAAGCCGCAAGACGAGTGCTTAACCAATCGGCTACCACTGCTTTAAAAAAAAACTTAGTCAAGCTTTAACACCGTGATTGTTTAACGCATTACATAACCTCTCTCGCTTGTTTTTTGGCCCTACGGCACTACACATCTTGTAAACTGATCCATCTGTCAATACGACTTTTATTGGAAGAGAGAGTTCGATGGATCAGAGGGGGGACCTCCCTCTTAACACAACCAAAATATGTTGTCCCAGTCCATTATCTGGATTTTAACATAGTGGAAATGTGTGGCTATCCTTCATTTGATGAGACTTAATAAAGTATCTCCCAGGTTCGATCCCCGGTGGGCATGCACCAATGGCTGAATTTTCATCTATGTGCATAATTTACAGTTCGCTGACGGTGAGGGAAAACATCGTGAGGAAACCTACCTATCCCTCGGGATTAGGTAATAGTCAGTTCCTGTATACACGGCGTCAAGGTTCACAACCTGTCACGTTGCGTTCTGACTATCTGGTGAAACGTGGGCTTTGAGTTGGTTAATACCTCCACAATGTGGTGGTGTATGGCAACTCAAGCCTCTGACTACCCCCGAATGGGGATAAAAGTCGTGACGTTACATTTTTTTCATTTCATTTTTAATAAAGTATCATTTTGTAGAGTCAAGCTGAAGCCAATTGACTGCAGCTCATTATACAGCCTAGCTCAACCAGGATAATACCAATATTTCACAGAAGATCGTCGTAAAGTTGCTATTATGGCTGCGCGAATCCCAACCCTTCCCGTCTCTTACCTCTTGCTCCGCTCTCCTTCAGGTCAGCAAGGTGCGAGCAAGACGACTTTGGTAATGCAAGCGTCTATAGTCCACAGCAACTGCTTAATATCAGGCGGGTCGTACGCTTGTTTGCCACCTTAGTCCCATAAAAAGCAAGATATTAGAGGTGAGTCGTATTTACTAGAACAGGTGCGAAGACTAGGTATTTTACGAGACTAGGTGGCACCTATTCCAATTTTGACAGTACTTAGTGCACCTAGTATTAGCGATCAACACGTCCGCTGACGCACCAAGTACCAAGTACCGTACCGTACTACGAGAGCGTGACGACGCAATCAATATATTATGGAATAATTTTAAGCTAAACAAGTTTCTCTACATAATTACTATGGAGAATGACATATTGTAAGCAGTAGCGACATCTGAAGTGAGCAAAAGGCAGTTTTTGTCCCCATTTGATCTCATGTATCGAGTGCTATTATGGATCTAAGGACTAAGTACGTGAACCATAGCCGATAAGTACTTGAGACTAGGTGGAACAGGTGTTTGGATCACGTATTTTTAAATACTAGGAATAGGTGCACCTAGTATCAAATTTACCTAGTACAACCCATCTCTACAAGATATTAGACTAATGGCTATACAAATAGCGTTCAATATCTCCAAAGCATTAGTCATCAATCAAGAGAAATTGTACTTTCATTGGAAAACGAGCAAGAAAATCGGAAGCGTATCAAACGTTTAGCATGACAGCCTGTTCGTGTAATTAGAGATACGTATACCAGTGTGTTATGGAGGGAAATTGCCTACAATTATATGTCATTACTAGCTGTGCCCGCGACTCCGTCCGCGTCCAGTCGGTGAAGCCCTTAAATATAATTTTGTCTATCGTCTAAACTGTATTACGTCAGTCTGCATCAGTCTGAGTTCGTCTGTCCGTGGCTGTCTATCTGTACCAGTCTATACCAGTAAGGTGGTAGAGTCTGACCAGTAAGGTGGAGATCGGCATTCAAGTAGCTAATTTACCTTCGTTTCGTATGATGAGGGAGAGAGCCGGAAGCGCAACCCAGCCACCTCCCCTCCAGATTTATGGTTTAAGCAAGCAGTTACCCAGCAGCATCATTCCTGAGGGGTTGGAGTTCAGAGTTCAATGTCTGTGTTTCTATTACTACTTAATTCAAAATCGGCAGGTCCTCTAGACTCACTTCTTAGGTAGGTAGCTTCCCTACGGCATTAGTACTGTGGAGATGAATTCCAGAGTTAACGTCTAAGATTCCGCGTGATACAAAGACCCGCTTAATATTTTTTATACGTAATTAGGAATAAAAAAACTAAATTTCTTGAAGCAAGGAAGATATTAAATTTTGACATGTGGTGCAAGGCAGGTATTGTCTGATTTTAAGTATAGCGACATCTAGTTAAGAAAAACGAAACTTAAGATGGTAGAACGCAGCAATAAAATATTTATTATTATTATTAAAATTAAGATTATGTATTCCAAATAGTGTCGGATCACACACAACGTAGGGCTCCGTAGGGCTCTGCTCTAAATAGACGTATTTCAATAACTAAAACTTATTGTTGGCTAGAATTTCCGTGTGGTCATAAAAATTTACAATCTAATATTTTTATAAAAAAATATCCTAGATGTTAAGTTGGACTATTAGTCATATCCATGTCAAATTTCACTGAAATCAATCCACTGGATTCGAAGTTGTGCGTGTTCGAATATTTAGGTAGTTTTTGAATGTTTTGTGGCAACCCTAAACTTTACCGAAAAAAAAAATATGCTAGATGTTAAGTTAGACTATTAGTCATATCCATGCCAAATTTCATTGAAATTAATCCGGTGGATTCAAAGTTGTGCTCTTTCAAACATTTAGATTTTTTAAGTAGTTTTTTGAATTTTCTCTGGCAACCCTAAACATTTTCGAAAAAAAAAGTATCCTAGATGTTAAGTTAGACTATTAGTCATATCCATGCTAAATTTCATTGAAATCCATCCGGTGGATTCGAAGTTGTGCTCTTTCGAAAATCTGAGCAAACATACAAACATACAAACATACAAACATACAAACATACAAACATACCCACAGACAAAAATTCTAAAAATGATAAAAATGAATTCTGCTGGTCAATCCAAGTCCCCCCCACTATTTTTTTTCCAAATATTTCGAATGTACAGACGCGACCAATTTTACATTCTTATTATATGTATAGATGGATAGGGTTCTATAGCCGTGACTTGATTCGTTTTAACACTGATTATGGGGTTGTATAGTATATTATGGAGAGTTCGCGAAATGTGAAAGAGAATCGGTTGTTTTATTACCCGACTACGGAGGCGTTATGATTTTGACCGGTATGTATGTATGTATGTATGTATGTATGTATGTATGTATGTATGTATGTATGTATGTGCATCTGTTCCCACCTAACTTCCAAACTACTTGTCGTAATTTGACAAATGAGGTATCGTCAGAAGCGGCTTAATGCCGCGCTGGTTATAGGCTATGTGACGAAACATAAAATTGCATATGGCGCCCTCTAGAGGACATAATGTCATGAACTAAAAAAAAAACATTTTTTAATGAAACCGTGTGGGGTATCAAATGAAAGAGCTTGATGAGCACATTTCAAAAATATATATATTGTTACCTATAACTCCAAAATAATTAAATAAAAAGTAAGTTTAAAAACTAAAACCCGACTACGGAAAAAACGTGCTCTAAAAAGTATGAAACAAGAAGATATTCTCATCTAGAGGATAGCCGTGGTCCGTGTTCATATGCCATTTGGCCCTAAAAGACCTACACGGACCACGGCTATCCTCTAGATGAGAATATTTTCTTGTTTCATACTTTTTAGAGCACGTTTTTTCCGTAGTCGGGTTTTAGTTTTTAAACTTCCTTTTTTTTGGTATCTATCAAACTTTCTAACCTATTTGTAAAAGATTTGATCCTATACATTATGCAACAAAAATAATATCGCCAGACTTACACACCACTTGTATGGTCCCACACGGCCCAAACTAGGCAATGCTTGTAATGGGTAGCTGCCATAGAATGGACTGAGGGCGATCCCAGTGAAACCCAGAATAGGGCAGATTACGAAAAGGCTGTTCGAAATTTCCTTCCGACGGCAATTCGTCGGGAGGTCGTCAAACGTTACCACATACGTGAAGTCAACCGTACTTATGAGTTAGTACAAAAATATACGACATTAAATATGATACAATAACGCCATTGCTGATTAAATTAATATAAATAAAATAAATAAATAAATATAACGTCACGACTTTTATTCCCATTCGGGGGTAGTCAGAGGCTTGAGTGGCCATACACCACCACATTGTGGAGGTATTAAGCCAACTCAAAGCCCACGTTTCACCAGATAGTCAGAACCCAACGTGACAGGTGGTGAACCTTGTCGCCGTGTATACAGGAACTGACTATTACCTAATCCCGAGGGATAGGTAGGTTTCCTCACGATGTTTTCCCTCACCGTAAGCGAACTGTAAATTATGCACATTAATAGAACTGAACTGTTAACCCTTAAATATGCCCTCTGGTAAAGCTTACACTCATACAAAGTAGCATATTCGTTTCATTTCTAAAGTAGGTAAATAAGCCCCTCATCATGGAGAGTGACAGTGGTCGTTACTGTAATGCCCTGCACCTGACGTAGGCTCGTGTGCGTCCCTTCAGTAGGTCAGTGCTTCACTAGCTTTCTGACATGTACTGTTGGCCGCACAGCGTTTAGTGTACTCTCCACCAAGCCAACTAGGAACTTGTCAAATGTGACGTCACTCGTACAAAAAGGCGGTGGCGGTGTGCGGGAGGTGTGGCGGGCGGGAAGCCGCAGGCGGTGGCTGGTGTGCGGGCGGTATGCGGGCGGGGAAGCTGCATTCCATACGAGCTCCTAGTTGGCTTGGTGGTGTAGTACGAAATCAAGTAAAAAAATATCTGCAGTTGTCATAATAATCCTTTTAACATCCCACTCCTAGACATGGACCTCCCTCTACAAGAGTTATTTTGAAGATTTATAAGTTGTATGTACAGTAAATATTACTAAAATGCTATTGAAAGAACTAAAAATATCCTTAGTAATAAAAGTTTCCATTTTGCTTATAAATGTCGTGCAAACTTTAGTCCGACAAAGAAAACGTGAAAATTATTTCAAGAAGGCTGCAGATGCAAATGTTTTGTTCAAAATTTAAAATGCAAATACTGAAGTTGGAATAAATAATCCATTGAAATACAAAATGGTTCGCGCTTTGAATTAAATCCGTTGCACTGAACTACGGATTGATCTGAACATTTCAATGTTAACCAAAAATATATAAAATATAACGTCACGACTTTTTTATCCCCATTCGGGGGTAGTCAGAGACTTGAGTGGCCATACACCACCACATTGTGGAGGTATTAACCAACTCAAAGCCCACGTTTCACCAGATAGTCAGAACCCAACGTGACCGGTGGTGAACCTTGTCGCCGTGTATACAGGAAATGACCATTACCAAATCCCGAGGGATAAGTAGGTTTCCTCACGATGTTTTCCCTCACCGTCAGCGAATTGTAAATTATGCCCATAGATGAAAATTCATCCATTGGTGCATGCCCTACCGGGGATCGAACCTGGGACCTTCTGATTGCTAGCCCAACGTGTTCGCCCCTAGGCTGCAGTCGCAATGTTAACCAGTAGCTATTTAATTAATTATAGTGATTTAAAAACAACGAGACAAAAACAATAGTAACATAAAAATTGTTTTAAAGAGTCGTTAATCAATTGTTTAAAACAAAAGAAAGACGCAGCGTAATCTTCTCAAAATGCCAACCGTCATTCCCAAAAGCTGAACACGATAATAGCGAAGAATAAAAGTTCACAAAAAATCGGTCGCACTTTAAAAATCGCCTCATCACGACTGACCTAAGGGCATTGGAGTTCACGACAGTACCTTGCTTTCTTCGAATTCGTCATATGTTTTGACAAGTAAATTTGCTCAGGTGCTTTAAGCCCACGCTTTCTCGTCTCGTGATGATTGACTGCTGTGTATATGTGTACTATGCTACATCTCTGCTATGTATGAATGGGTCGCCGCCGTCACTTTCGCCTGATTGGCTGACAATCGGCTTTGTTTGACAGCTGTCTTCTGTCAGAATAACAAGGTGAGATAGAAAATGTTATTTCAGAACATTTATTTATTAAATTAAATAGCAACTCTTTACCAACAGCAACGACAGTAATATTCATGAATGATTTGACAAATCTAGTAAAAGTTACTGTCGATTTCGATTGCGATAATATTAAAAGTGAATTTGAAAGTGATTTCGTAATTTATTCAATTTCACTCTTTCATGTTTCAACTACTTTGAAACTTGAAAAGATTAATGTAACTCATGTGAAAGTTATTCAATTACTTGACGATTGTAATGACAAGATTTAGTGTTAAATTATTCAATTCAATCAAAATCTTATTGCTGGTAGAGCTAAGCTGTAGTCAATTGACTCATATACGGGTTGGCTCGACCGGGGTAGAGTACCACCCTCTCGCAGAAGATTGGCGTAAAGTACCTATTACAGCTGCGTTTAGTACGATGAGTGGGAGGGGGTCCCTCCATCCCACTTCCCATCAGATCGGCAATGTGCGAACAATGTGGTATTGCAAGCATCTATACGCTACGGTAATTGCTTAACATCAGGCGGGCCGTACACTTATTTTCCACTTCAGTTCCATAAAAAAAAAAACAATTCAAATAAACACCCTCTGAATACGATAAGGAAACAAAACACAAACGCAAATAGAAATAAAGAAAACAAAAGCTAGTGAGATATACGACTTGTCTAAAAAATAATTGGTCCCAATAGCGCACTCACCTACAAGATATTACTCACAGAATGTTGGGACGAATGGGGAGGCTATTGCAAGGGACCATCGGATAGTCCCGGCTCACGGGTGACCTACATCCGTGAAACAATTTGCACTTTTGCAAGTAATAGGCTATACAAATTTACGTATGCCTCAGGGTAACGTTTTTGGACCATCTCTATAAAATGTAGATGAACAAAAGTGTTCTTAATAAGTAATACAATAATAATATCGCCAGACTATCACACCAACTGTATGGTCCCAATCCATAGTACAGTACGATGGACTAGGGGCGATCCCAGTGACACCCACCAGTACCCATAGTACAAGCTTGACTTAGTTTGGGACCATACAGTTGGTGTGTTTGTCTGGCGATATTTATTATTTAAAGGATATTTATTATCTAATAGCAGTGGTAGTCGATTGGTTAAGGACGCGTCTTGCGGGCTTAAGGTCCTGGGTTCAAACCCTGGCTCACACCTCTGGATTTTTCGAAATCTATGTGTGAATCATAACTTTAATATGATTATCACTTGCTTATATACGGTGAAGGAAAACATCGTGAGGAAATCTGCATGTCTTTAGACATGTCAAATCCACCAACCCGCACTGGGCCAGCGTGGTGGATTATGGCCTGAACCCCCCTCGCATTGAGGGGAGACCCGTGCCCAGCAGTGGGACGTTAAGAGGGCTAAATTATTTTATGTTATGTTATAGGCCACCGACGCCCCATTTACACATAGGAAAACACACACAGACAACAAACAACCACAAAAAATATCAACAAATCGTTCTCCAGTCACTTCGTGTGAACGATGCAAGTACAGTCAGCAACGAAAGTCGCTGAACATTCTGAATTTTTCAAATCGGTTATACTCTTTAATCTACAAACGTTGGTAAACCTTTATAAAACCAAACATTAGCAACATGTCTACATTTTGTTTCGATAAAGAAAAATTATGGATTTGATGCAAAACAAAAGTGTGCAAGCTATTTGAAAAACTGAGAATGTTCAGCGACTTTCGTTGCTGACCGTACGCAGCAAAAACTTGATACAGCTAATTATCGAATAAATACATAATCGTCGCTATTAACTTGTTCGCGAGTTTCCATGTAAACTGGTCGGATGTGGGTTACTGGTGCAATGATATCCATCTTTGTAAGAAGCTAGAGCTGTGATGGTAATGATTGGTGATGAGAGTTTTGAAAGGAAGTGCGTTAGAATAGAAAAGTCTCATAGATCATTAAAATAGATGATATTTAATTATAAAAAAATGACATTAATCTTAATGCATGTAACTCCATACAAGTAGGTTGCCAAGATACAGGCACTCGCCTAGTTTGGCCCCCACAGAATATTGTATTGTATAGTACGTTTTTTTATACTTGTCCTATTTGGTAAGCAAAGATAGCGTCCAGCGGGGCGATTGCGTAACTCTTTGTCAATGTTTCAATTGGTTTCGTATATAATTGACACAGGATGAACGAAACCAATTGAAACATGGACAAAAAAGTTATGCAATCGCCCCGCTTGACGCCATCTTTGCTTACCAAATAGGACAAGTATAAAAAAACGTACTATACTTAGGTTTTTTATGAAAATAAACATTTATTATTATATTATTATTATTTGCAGAGAAATTTGAAGTAAACAATCACATGTTAATTACCTATATGCTTAGGATCAAAAAGAAAGAAACAAAAGAAAATATACCCAAAGATACAGAAGAAAAAGAAAGAGAATAAAGATAAAAAGTAATCGTAAAGAGAATGTTGGTAAGTATTTGCAGAGTGTTTTAGGAGGAATTTTCGGATGTGCCGTTTCGAAATCTTGTAATCAATCTAGTTTATATTATTTATTGTTTAAAAAAAATATATTTCATGATATGTCAGAAAAGAATGAGTACATATGAGTTAATATAAAAAATATAAGTAAATTCTAGCAGAAAAAAAGTCTAGCCACTTGTTAGTTTATTTTGATCATCAGTTCTAGCTAACCAACTCTTTCTAAGCCTAAATAGGTCAGTGTGCAATCCACTCGCGATCCAATTCCCAGCATACGTCGCCTGCGCCGGTGTTATTAAGTGAAAACGTTACGGATAACCGATCGCTGGAAATCGTGCAAAGAATTATTGGCCGACGTGACGTCTGCCGTCGGATGGTTTTCTAAGAGATGGTATGCGGCTGCGCTCGCGTTTGCTTACATTTTGTTATTATCTATTTGTGTAGTAAGAATTGGATTCGAATGAAGGAGGCAAGTACCAAATTTTTTATTTTTTATTTATAGTACTGCGTTGGCATAGATGCGTTCGGCCAGCCTGATGTTAAGCAGTAACCGTAGCCTATAGATGCTTACAATACCAAAGGCAATGCTCGCACATTGCCGACCTGAAGGGGAGTGGGATGGAGGGAGGGGGAGGGGGGGTGGGCTTTCAGATCTCTCACTCATCGTACGAAACGCAGCTGTAATAGCTGCTTTACGCCGATCTTCTGTGAGAGGGTGGTACTAAAAAAAATTAAAATTAAAAAAATAATTAAAATTGGAATAGTACCCTCATTTTATTTCGTAGGTTGAGGTGCTTTATGGCAGGTAGGCAGAATCTTTGTTCTACAATATATGCCTTTGGGAGGAAGATAACTATGTACAAAGTTTACACCAAACTTTGTTTAATGAACCTCATTAGACGTGTCTACAACATACACATGCCGCGCGAGGCTGCTCACCCACATGCCTCGCGAAGCACGACGTTTGTCTCAGTCGCATGCCGCGCGAGGCAAATGGCGAGGCAACTGACACTCTAGACAGAGAAAAGTATAGCCGAGCAATCAGTTTGACATCGTTCTGTCTTATGACTATGCCAAACTAGGCGAGGCAAACGACAGCGCTCAGGTGAGGCAGGACGCGCATTTGCCTCGCGCGAGGAAAGTCAAACTTCGTGAGGCAATTTGCCTCGCGCGGCATGTGACACATCTGGACGCAGCTATTGAATAGTTTCTTTATTATGCTTGTTCCTAAGCCTATCTACAAAGTAGATTCTGTTTAGTCTAATTAGGTACATAATAGCAAGTTTAGTCTACCTACCAAGACCCAATTAGAAGGATCATGTGGAACACTCGGTAACCTAAAGGTTAGACCAGATCGTTATATTATCCCCACTAAGCAAAGGCAGTCAGCGCCGCCATAGACGGACGGCTTGGAGCAGTCAGTGCCAACAGCTTCAAGCCCAACAGCGACCCTGTTGGGCGATCTGGAGTTTCAATACAAAATTGACATTCGCCATACCACAGCATAGATAAGCCATACACGGACCGCCCAAGCAGTTCGTTTGCAGTCGCAGCTAAAAATGCAGTCGGCCTGCGGTTGATGCCGGCAGCAAAGAGCTGCGAAGTAAGTTAGTTCGCGTACAAATTCAAACACAACTGCACAAGGACTGCTTGTAGCATACATACATACATACATATAATCACGCCTGTTTCCCGTAGGGGTAGGCAGAGACCACTTCTTTCCACTTGCTACGATCCTTACATACTTGTTTCGCTTCGTCCACTTTCATTATTCCCTTCATACATGCTCTTCGGTTTAGGGTACTCTTGACCTGGCCTTTTTTCAAGACGTCCCTGATTTGGTCTCGCAACGTCCGCCTAGGTCTACCCCTTCCAACACTTTCATTCACACTCGCCTTATACACTCTTTTCGTCAATCGTTCTTCATTCATTCTCTCGACATGGCCAAACCATCTCAGGATACCTTTCTCAATTTTTGTCACTACATCTTCTTTCAGACCACAACGTTTCTTTATCTCACTATTTCTTATCCTGTCACTCAGTTTAACTCCTATCATACTTCTGCTTCTGCTTGTAGCAGTCGGGTTGAAGTCGACTCCAACCGCAACACGACTGCTCTCGACTGCTCCATGCAGTTCGTCTATGGCGGCACTTAGTTCCTTACTGTATCGTACTTTATTGAAGTTTATAACGATATTGTTAAAAACTTCAGCAACAAGGAAGCTGCGAAAGACAATTTTTCCAAGTTTCGTAAAAAGGGATTCGAACCTTTTTAATGGTTTCCTTTCTATGAACAGTCTTTGAAGCCTTTGAGCCTTATAAGTTACGTGATAAGGTTGAAAGTGTGGTAAAAAGATTCTCCGGAGATAAGAGGAAGTTAATTTTCATTTGTTTCTCGGAGGGTTGTCTCCGTGAGTGGAATTTGTAATACGAACCTCTTATTCTAGATGAGGATCAGGTTTTTATTTGATTTTTGGCTGCGGACTTAGTTGGAACGAAGGTAAAGTCAATTTGTTTTGTGTGGGGGATTATTTTACGTTATACAATGGTATCTAGTTATATCTAGGTTATATACCCGGTTATATAGGTACATATATAGGTTTGTAACCGTGTATACAAAAATGTCCCAGAATATTATTATTATTACCGCTTGGCGCAGTGATTCGATCGTAGGTCGCGGGTTCAATTCCCACCAAATTTCTGAAACGGCCTTTGGTTAATATTCCCAGGTCTGGATGTCACTGGTATCGCCCCCAGACCATATATAGTAGCCATAGTACAAGCGTTGCTTAGTTTGGGACCATACAGTTACCATGTATTTGCATCAGAATGTAGTATTTATCGTATTTATCTTCTGGTTGTCAAGACCGGGTTGATGACAAGCTTGTCAGTTCGGTGCCAATCTTGAATGCTAGCATTAAAGCACCAACGATTAGACCCTGATTGTTTTGCTATGCAAATACTGAGACATTCAATTTTCTCCTCACAAAGTTTAATTAGATAGGTATATAAATCTATCATTAATAGAGGAAAGTTCTTCGCACATCTATAAAAAATACGGCCGCGAAGAGACCGCAGTAAAAATATAGCCACCTAGTTGGTTTCGATTGGGTCGTAATAAACAGTGAAAAGTTGTCTAGAACAAATTAATTATGTGGTCGTTAAAAACCAATCTCAGTTTTACGAGCGAGTTGAAGCAGTGGATTTATGGTCGCCACTTGTCACTGGAAAACGAAACTTGTGAAGCCAAACCAGCTAACTGATAGCAATGGAAACTCTGGCGTTCGACCACAACAGTGGGTCTAATAGTCACTTAGCAATTCTGTAAAAGCTGCAAATTCTGTTTTTAGTCAATTTCGCTATGGTCATTAATTTTCTAAAATGTGTGACCCAATTAAGCGTGGTTATTAAGGATTGTGACTAGAAAAACAAAAAATGAATAGATTTTACAGAAGCCTTTTTAGCCCCCCTAAACTTATTTGACTTATCTAAATATGTTAGAATGCGCAAAATGACAGATTGATTTGCTCCTAACTTATCAACTCCTAGGCATTTTATCTATTTAATTATAATCAGTGGTGTTGCAAAGTTAGGACACGGGTCAAGACAAGAGTTTTGTCACGCATTATGTCGTACCGATTCTCTTGCTCTCTTACTAAATGATTACTATATAATGAGACAAAGTCGATTTATCTCGCGTTTTGTCTTGTCGCGCCCTACTGTGCTACCATTCAGCTCTCTTCTAACTATCGACCACCGATCGTAATCTAACCGCCAATTTATGCGCTCCCAAGTGTAAACAAGTTTATTGCGCCGTGTTTATGGCCACCCCAATACCGCTGGTCAGCTCTGTGGGTCATTAAAATAGCCATTAAAGTAGCCTTTGTTGTCTCCTGACACAGGGCGTTGTCAATCCCGAGAGTGACGCATTTGTTGACCAGATGCCGCCCATGATTCGCCTGAGCACTCATGTTATGACATTATATCTATACGTCCTGACGTCAAAACTGAATGGTCGAGCGCGGTATGCGCCTGATATAGAGCCATAACACACGGGACGCTATGGCGACGTCGCCAGCCACCGTATCCAACTAATTCGTATTGAAATGTATGACAGATAACACACCGGTCACACAGGTCACCAGGTGTGTTATCTGTCATAATTTCAATACGAATAGTTGGCTACGGTGGCTGGCGACGTCGCCATGCCTAGCCGGTGTGTTATGCCCCATAGACACACAATGAACATTGAAATCGAGGTCATGATGAGTTGCCGTCACAGATGTTCCATCTCTATTTGAACACTCCATGTGCCGTATGATCAATAGCGTCCAGATGCTTCACATGCCGCGAGGCAGCTTTGGCTCGCTTAGTTTGACATGCCACGCCCGAGACAAATACTCGCCCTGCCTTATCCTTCTCTATCTAGAATTTAGGTTGGCTCGCCCTATAGCTCGCGCGAGCATGAGACTGATATAATGCAGCCAATGGGTGTTCATCGATCGTGGAGGCTTTAAATCGACGATTCTCTATGCAAGACGGGAGTTTAAACTCTCTCCGATGGTTTAAGTTGCAATTGATCTTAAACCCCTTAAGATTGGAATTTCAATAAATGTTTTCTTATCGAGCACTGAACGCAAATAACAACGTCACTGAAAATATTTAAATCTGTCACCAAGAAAAGTGCCAAACTTCAAGAAATTGTTATTGTTGTATTTTCCTCTTATAAACCCCTTAAGATAAATATAGGTTATTCATGCACATTTGGTGGGTTTATAGCATTTACGGTTATTTGATGTTGTTGTGCCCGCATTAACATATAAAGTGGGTCCACTGGGACCTCAAAGTGAACGCTTTTGAATAATTTACTGAATTTCGTAGGCTTTTTAGCGTAGGTGAAAAAGTGTGCGTTTATTTAGTCACCTACGTTTTATACCGGCAATTTATATTTTTAAATAAAAAAGAAGGAATTCAGACCCTCTAATAGACCCTTACGATAAAAACTATGTCTAGTGTAAGCGTCACAAGTACTAAATAATAATAAAAAATATAAAGTAATTATAAGGTAACGCTTGTACTATGGCTACCGTACAATAGACTGGGGGCAATCCCAGTGACACCCAGACTAGGTAAAACTACAAAAAACCCGTTTCCGAAATTTGCCTCTGGCGGGAATCGAACCTGAAACCACCCGATGCAGTGAGTGAGTTAGGCGGTACCATATCTACTAAAATAATAATAACAATGGCGAGGGTACACATTTAACTGTCTATACGTTACCCAAAGGAAATGAAAACAGCCCGTAACGAGTGGCGGCCATAAATAAAGCATTGATGTTTCAATAAAATGCTTCATTTATGTCCCAAACTGCACGTTAACGTAGCCATTTTATTTAACACATAACATCTGGCTATAAGAATAACTTTTTATATACCCACGTAGAAATACGTAGAATAACTTATTTTAAAATTATCAAATAATAAAAATAGAAAATAGAAAGGATTATCCTATAAAAATAATAATGTCTAATTTGTGCGTCCAGATGCCGCGCATGCCTCGCCCGAGCATTCATGTTACGCATGGACATAAGTCCATGCGTTCCGACATTAAAACAATGCTCGAGCGTGGCATGCGCCTGATGTAGACGCACTCTTACTTGCGTCTATCACCAAATGTAAGCTAAGCTTAGCTTAAACGCAATTATACTTCGTGCTTCGTCCTCGATATTAGTAACCTGTAAGAGTATATTATTCACACAATGTAGTAACGCCTACGTGACACCGCTCTACGTCACTAATTTGAGAGTGCAACACTATTTTTTTTTTTTTTTTTTTTGTGGGTACATCTGTCCACCCGTCACCGGCGCTCGGTCTGTAGCCTCATTCGTCTTTTAGTGCTTCACCGCTCAACACTAATCTCAACAGAAGAAGTGTCGATTTAATTTCAAAATAATTTAAACATTAATATGCCAAAAAGAATACTTGCCGACAAAAATGATTTTGAGTATTTCAAAAAGAAATTAAAGAAACTTGAACAAAAACTGAACAAGTCACGGAAGGGGAAAATTAGCGTAATCGAATCATCGTCATCATCTTCGTCGTCGTCATCGTCAAGAGGGGCTTCGCCCGATCCGAATAACACGCAAGGTAATTTTTATCGTCATATCAAATTTGTGTTTCCATGTTTTTCTTAAGATGTCTACCGCCATGACCGCCATGTGCACGGTACCTTCATTAATGTTGTTGCACAATCTACAAAAATTCTATTCGCATGTAATTCTGTGGGGATTACATCTTATTGAATACTAACGTAGATTTTTTATGTGAATCGAGCCTGTCTGTGGGACTGCCTCATCACAAATATGAATCGGTTTGCGTGTAATTCTGTGGGAATTATATCTTACCGACAAAGGTACACTATATAAAGTTAGATTGCGCGTATTTCTTTGGGACTTACGTCTTTCTAGCTGTACCGCCAATATTAGTGTATAATTTAATCACAAATTATACACATCATCTAATAGGTACCTACATAAAGTTGGTTTGCGCATAATTTTTAAGAATTATGTCATTCTGTTGGTACCCACTTTTCTTCTAAGAGAAGTTTTTAAACTACCCTCATATTTATGAATATCAACGTCTTTCAGACGGAAATAATCGAAGTGGCCCCTCAATGACGGACCTACCTACATACAATATTGAGGATCAAGATATTGTCGCGCCGTTCATAGACGAAGACCCGTCCAACTCAACGGCTGCGAATTGTCAAGATGAAAGTACCTCGACGGCGTCAGCGGCGGCAGCGCGGACTGACACGCAAGACCCTGCCACCGCACCAAATGACGCACTCGACAACATTGTGTTGGAGATTCTGGGAGATGACCCGTCGGCGACTATCACCTACGGGCCCGATATTCATAAAGACTTGGCTAGTCGATGCGAGCATATCGCTACTAACGGATTGGAACCGAACCAACGAAAAGAGTTGCTAGCAAAATATCAAATTCCTGCTAACTGCACTCATATCGCGGCTCCAGTCCTTAATGCAGAAATAAAAGCGGCTTTACCGGAACCTATGGTAAAAAGAGACAAGAGTTTCGAAATAAGGCAAAAACAACTCGCGGCCGCCATTTCGAGCCTGGGTTCGATAATGACTGACCAACTCGCATCCGCACAAATTAACCAGGATCATGTTAAGAAACTTATGGATACTGCTCGCTTGTTATGCGATATACAATCCACCGATTCCAAAACTAGACGTAACTTTGTCATGTTCTCGGTAAAGAAAGACATGAAAGAACATTTATCGAACACTAAGATAGACAAATTTCTTTTCGGAGAAAATCTATCCGAGACTGTTAAAACGGCTAAGGCTGTCAGTAAATCAGGAAGTGACCTCAAGGCACAACAGAAGATTTTCAAGAAACCAGCTGCGCCGCAAAACCCTAAAGCTCAAACGGGAAGAAACTGGAAGAGCCCGCCGAGGAGCCGCGAGCCTTCCCCTCGCCGCGCGCCACCCGCGCGCTCGTCCAAGCAGTCGTCGCCTCCGCTGAAGACGACCCGCCGCCGGTAGACTCAGTAACGTACGCGGGCCAGTTATCCCTCTTTCGTAAACAGTGGTCCTTGATTACATCTGATTCGCTAATTTTAGACTGGATGGCTAAGAGATAAAATTTTCACAACTTGTTGTGCAATATTACTCTCATAGTCCTACTAAATATTCCGTATCAGAAATGATAAATTTTTATGAATCTATACAAGGCCTTCTACAAATCGGAGCTATATCGGAATGCCATTTTAGCAATCAACAATACATTTCTCCAGTGTTTCTGAGACCCAAGCCCAATGGAAAATTGCAACTTATATTAAATTTGACAGACAATTTGTACAACTAATCGGCTCTCTAATTGCGGCCTGCCCAGCCGTCGAGTATGGAATATTATACACTAAAGAATTTGAACGCTGTAAATACCTATTTTAAAACCGGATAATTTCGACAAATATATGAACCTCCCACCGACTTTATCCAATGATTTTCGATGGTGGCTTAGCGCTATCCAAAATCCTGTACACAGGATTTGGGTTTATAACTATGAAATACAAGTGTTTTCTGACGCCTCAACGACGGGGTGGGGCGCCGCGTGCGGCGCCGAGACTGCGAGTGGTCCCTGGTCGGAACAGGAGCGCAAACTTCACTTCACTTGACCGACCAATCGTTTCTCATTCCAGCAACCGGAACATCCATTCCAGTCTAACATTAGCTGCCGGGATATTATCTGGTCAGCGCTACTGCGCCGAGCAATGTCTGAATCATCGATAGACATCATGCTAGCTTCCATAGCACCAAACTCACTAAAACAGTACAGTGTTTACATCAAAAACTAGCAAATCTATTGTAATGAAAATAATTTAGTAATCTATGAATCCTCTATCAAATCTGTAATGGGTTTCCTCTCTAAAATGTTTGATGGTGGCAGTGAATATGGCTCTCTAAATAGCTGTAGGGCAGCTCTTGCCCTAATCTTAGGACCAAACATCGCTGACGATCATAGAATCCAAAGATTCTTTAACGGCGTTTTCCGGCTAAGATCTCCCACACCTAAGTATGACATGACATGGGATCCCAGCTGTGTTTTAGATTGAATAGCAATCTGGTACCCAAATGAACGCATATCATTGGAACTTCTTTCAAAAAAATGTGTATCATTGTTATCTCTTGTTCTTGTTGTTGCACATAGAGTTCAGACCTTGTCAAAAATTTAAGTACATAACATAAACATTCTTCCATCAAAAATCTTAATTAGAATTCCGGACTTTTATTACAAATTCCGTTTTTCAATGAAAAACCACAGGCTTGTCCGGCTCAGTCGCTAATCTGTTTCATAGATAGAACGGCATCTCTACGGAAAAGTGATACGTTATTTGTCAGCTTTAGAATGCCACATAACACTGTCACTAGTCAAACGATAAGTCGATGGATAAAGGGTACACTGCAGGACAGTGGAATCGATGTGTCTGTTTTTTCCGCGCATAGCACGCGACACGCTACGTCGCGTGCTAGCTACGTCTCTAGCTCACGCGCAGGGGGTCAATATTGACCACATTCGGAAAACAGCCGGCTGGAGCGCCGCTTCCATACCTTCGCTATGTTCTATAACAGAACAATCCCTAGCTCAGACGAAGTTGCACTAGCCAATGCGATCGTTAATCCACATAATTGATTTAATTATAATCTAAAAACTAAATATTATATACCTATGGAATTATTAACACCAATAAAAATATTGTTTCCTTGTAAACATTTTTTTATTCTACTCTATTTCCTAAACCTGCTCAGGTACTCTCAAAGTCTACATTGTGTGAATAATATACTCTTACAGGTTACTAATATCGAGGACGAAGCACGAAGTATAATTAGTGATTAAACGAACTTACCTGTAAGTGAAGTTCTATCACAATTATACGAGTGCTTCGTCCGAAGATATTAGTAACTAAACACCCTCCCGCCCGTATACAGCCCCACATGCAGTTTTTTAGGAAATAGGAACTTCAAGATTTCTAACTAAAAACGAATGAGGCTACAGACCGAGCGCCGGTGACGGGTGGACAGAAGTACCCACAAAAAAAAAAAAAAAAAAAAAAATGTTGCACTCTCAAATTAGTGACGTAGAGCGGTGTCACGTAGGCGTTACTACATTGTGTGAATAATATACTCTTACAGGTTACTAATATCTTCGGACGAAGCACTCGTATAATTGTGATAGAACTTCACTTACAGGTAAGTTCGTTTAATCACTAATTATGCCGGCATGGTGATAATAATAGGTATATTTATAAACAAATGACATAACGTCATGTTCTAAATTCAAAACTTTTTGTAATGTGCCTATTATTTAAAATTATTTATTTAAATTGTTTCAATTAATGATTTAAAATCAAACAATACATTTTGATTATTATTTAAATTAAGAATGTCATATATCAATAAATGTTGACCCATATTTTTTACGCTAAACGAATCGCGGTCAGCATTGACCAATCTCGGAGTCCCTTCCTTGCCTCGAACACCCCATTTTCGGCCGGTGTCCGATCTTTTATGTTACGATCGCCCATAATACGGACATCGGTGGTTCCACGAACCGTCAGTTCTGGTTTATTGCTTACCGAATTTATGAAAACCGCAACTTACCGCAACTTTCTGTCGTAAATCGAGATCTCTTTTACAACTCACCAGAAACCCTTACCACAGTTAAGTGTTATTGGAAGACTCGGAAGTAGAACACTGAATGGTGATAAATTACTCCATAGTATGCGAAGTTATTGCAATGATAGTTATGAATATAAACTGGACTATTCTATTACCAATGATATATTAAATCAATAATGTAAATAGGTTTTGCACGGCGTAAGTGGCACGTAAAAACTTTGCTAATTGGCAAACCTGAGCTTAGTCTGGCGTGGTATCACATCACTGATTGAATTTCAAACTGACCATCTCCGTGCTTCGGAGAGCACGTAAAAAGCGGGTCCAAGTCGTTAAGCCATGTCAGAGGCCTTCGGGCGGCTTGAACAACTAAACATACGATAAGGAGAATCACAAGATCTTACATGACCGCGTGTAATTACTTCGAAATTATTCTATCGTGCGTAAGCATCGTAATTAAAATTCGAATCGAGTACGCATCGAAATTCGAGTTAGCATGACACTGGTAGGGGAACGACTCACGCCGAGGCTCACTTAGTACAAAAACCAGTCTATATCTGATAACTGACCAAGCGAATTTCAACGCTAACAACAGCACATAAAGTAGAATGTTAACTTCAATTTTACTCGTGTTTGTAAGGTTATTGCAAATATTAAATAATCCGGAGATCGTACAACGGCTATAAAGTCTAGAAGACGCTTACAAATCAGTTTTCTTTTAGCAATCGCTGCGTTTTTCCGTTTAATTATAGATCGAGATAGAGCTCTGTAAATCCGAAAGAAAGTTGTAAGAAAACTACTGAAGAATTCGGTAATAAATTACAAAGAGCGGAAATGTTTTTGACGTTAGTCAGTTTGTTTACGACTGAAAATTGAAATAGTTAATATTAGTGTTGATTTTGTTAGTAAACTACACTTGTGGAAACTAACTGTATTGCCATCCTTTTCATAGCTACAAGGTATGAGCGACACAAATACATATTTGAAATGTCAACCGTAGTTTAGGTACTGTTCGTTCACAGTTATTTTACCTCTGACATTTTACCTTATTTATTTATTTTTGAAAAACGTGGTCGATATTAGGTTTTTATAAGTCATGTAGGCTGTAGAATAAAGTATAGGCCAAATTAAAAGGCTGACTTTGCGTTTTACATAAATAAAATAAGGAACGTCAGAGGTAAAATAACTGTGAACCATCTGTACGACAGAATTGACGTCAACAATTTATTAGATATATTTTTTAATAAAGTAGTGAGCATATTTTGAAGCAGTGGTATCCGATTGGTTAAGCACGCGTCTTGCGGGCTTAAGGTCCTGGGTTCAAACCCTGGCTCATTTTTCGAAATCTGATGTGTGAATCATAACTTTAATATGATTATCACTTGCTTGCGGTGAAGGAAAACATCGTGAGGAAACCTGTATGTCTTTAGACATGTGAAATCCACCAACCCGCACTGGGCCAGCGTGGTGGATTATGGCCTGAATCCCCCTCGCATTGAGGGGAGGCCCGTGCCCAGCAGTGGGACGTTAAAAGGGCTAAATTATCATTATTATTATTATTATATTTTTTAATAATACTAATTTTAATTCACGTCTTTTATAGAGTACACATTTTAAACGTAGATTATTTTTTCTTTTTAAAGGCTACAACAACCCGTCTGCGTCATCAATTTTCAACATAAATGGCCACTTACGAAAATACTACCTACAATTCTAATCAATGAAGAATAGAACCTACATAAAATAAAAGAATAGGAAAAAGTTCGTTTAATTAAGACAAACGGTGTGAACCTAATGAGGTCTTCTCGCAGAAATATATCGTTCTTATCTCGGTGGACAGGATTAGGATTTATGTCCGCAGCCGCAATTCCTTATTAAGAATTAATGCCTTATTTCGAGGGAATGGCCGAAATAAATCTATATAGTCCTTTTAGAAGGACATAGTTTGTTTTTCAGAATAATATCTAAATCTATACACTGAGTCTGGAATTATTATGTAGGTATATAAAGAAGAGTTCAATAATGAACGACTACTAGGAACAACTACTTTGAGGCGCTCATAGCCAGGTGCAATCACTGCTCGGTGGTTAAGCATCGCTTGGCAAAGTCAGGCAGAGATGGGTGACCATTTAGTGGCATTTAAACTGAGCGTCTCCGTACTTTGGAGGGCACGTAAAAAGTCGGTCCCGGTTGTTGTCATCTAGGCAGCAGTCGTTAAGCCTTCGGGCGGCTTGAACAACTCTCACACTAGGTTGGTCACGAACCATACGATAAGAAGAAGAATATGAAAAAAATAGGACTTTTTTAATACTGCGTTTAATCATCACATGCCGAATCCTGCTTTTATATATTATTTGGATTCGTCACGCTTATATAGAACAGTTTTGAACAGCTACAATAGCATTTTAATTTAACAGTACAGTTAACGATACAGGTTAATAGATAACGTCTCACAGTTAAAACAAGTAGGTCACATTTATATAGGTATGGGTAAAACCCATTAAAATTTCGCGAACTGTACCGGACCGATATGATCGATCAATTAATTTTTAATAACAATACACGTAGGATGATTGATGAAGTTGATTTTAATATATTTTTAGTCTACAGTTAATAAACTACTTATTTTGTAAAGGTTTTCGGCCGTTACTCTGTAATTTCGCAACTGAAGCAGCGCTGAATAAGTGCTGATTTAGGGCCGGCCACCGCAGACTAGCTACTTTTAGCATCGGCGATCGGCGATTTGGATGCTGCGTCTCGCTCGTTCGCGCTCGAAGAAACGCGACGCAGCATCGATACTTCATAAAATCGCCGGTTGCCGATGCTAAAAGTAGCAAGTCTGCGGAGGCCCTTAGTGTCGCAGTATTTCTCTATTACTATGATAGAGACTATCCTTCTAAAAGCCTCGTTCTGATTTCATACCCTATTTTCAGGAATCAACGAAAATCATAATATTAACATGCATTTTTTCTTGGTTACTGAAAAAATATCTTTTGATTTTACACTCATGTGTAACGCTGACACTTTAGCACGCAATTTGTGACATAAATATATTTTTTGACATTAATTACACTAATTATCAGAGTTGCAAAAAAACAGGAAATTTAAAATGAAGACCGTTTAAAACGTGTTTAAATCATTGATTCAAAACAATGTTTTAATTGTTAAAAACATGTTTTAAACAAGGTGATTTTTTCGTAACAACTCTGCTAATTATATCATTATTGTTAAAAAACAAAACACCAACTTTCATGGACGTTATACGTGTACGTGTACGTTACTTGTTTCGTGGTACGTTGGTTTAGCAGAATTACGCAAATATTTGTGCCAATACACCATGTTATGTACCAACACTATATCTCTGTATATAGCCAACCTTTCCCATAGCAGCCCCACTTTCCCATCATTGGTCTGTTGACATTCAACTTCCATTGAATGGTGATCCACTTAACACAATATAACTCAGTGGTATCGAGGCTAATCCGTTGATTTATTAACAACTGACGATCTTAATATTCATAGTCAGAGTGGGTGGCCAGGCGATGAGTTCTATTGTTAGATTAATTCATTATGATAGCCTTTATAAATGTTAAGTTAACTGTCGGTTATATTACTGAAGATAATATGAAACATCGTTCCTTATCTGTCTTATCTTTTGCAATTGTCGTAGTGGGTATTTTTCTTCCGTTCATCATGCTTTTGAGCCTTTGAGCAAATACCTTTTCGGCACAGTTCGCGCTGACCCTTTTTTTTTCTGTCTCCTATGTTTGTTTTGTTTATTGTTGCGATCAGTGTCGAGTAAATGTTATTTTTTTCTTTCTTTCTTTCTTTCTTTTCTGTACTCCACCTAATCAGTATTTTGATAAAATTGGTGCGAGTTCTAAAACAAATCGTTTATCCCGGAATCATCTAGGTTCACCCTTGGGCCACCTAAGCGTCATTGTTGGACACTGTAGACGAAAGAAAGTTAGTTGGAAATGTATCCACCACTCACCTGCACTCCACGATCCGCTTCTTCGGGGTACCCCGGATGAGATGGTGTTGTAGATCGCTGACTGCTGCCAAGGAACTCTAGTCTCTTGCTGGGCACTCAATTTCTTCACTTTTAGGTATGATTTATACACGTTTTAGATAATTTTCACGGAGCGCATGAGAACTGCGTCGCGACGGTTAGTTATAATTGTGACAGTTCAAGTTAAGTTTATTGTAGGTGGCAGCACTTGTCGCTTTGTGTGGTGCGTTCAGATATTGTGGACGGATACATTCCTTTTAAAATGACTAAAAGACATAGCAATAGGCTTGTGCTAACATACATACTAATTAAGTGGTAAAGATACGGAACATGCCGCCGACCTTAAAATAACCTATTTTTAAGAAAGGAAACAGAAACATATATATATAATAGATATAAACTAATAACAACGGGATATAACTATAAAGAATATTATGCTACAAATTACCTAATTAATAGGTAAAGGACAGACCTTTACTACAGGCCTTTTGGTAAGAGTGTTACCCATGCGTACTGTTACCACGCGAACAACACCGTCTGCGCCGGGGTGGAGCTGATGCACACGAGCCAGGCGCCACTGTAGCGGGGGAAGTTTATTATCTAATAGCACGACTACTGTACCTTCGGCAAGAGGCGTGTTTACGGTATCGCGAAACCATTTGCTTCTTTGCTGAAGTTGATGAAGGTATTCAACACTCCAGCGTTTCCAAAAGTGTTGTACGGCTTGTTGAATGATTTGCCATCGAACAAGATAGCCGGGATTGTCCGAAGAAAGGTCAACTTCAGGCAACGAAGTTAATGGTTCCCCGACCAAAAAATGTCCAGGTGTAAGAGGCAATGGATCGGTGGGATCATTACTCTGTATGCAAAGTGGTCTTGAATTCAGGATAGCTTCAATTTGACATAGAAGGGTGTTAAATTCATCGTGAGTTAAGGTAAGTTGCCCTATGACCCGGTAGAGATGGGTTTTCATGCTTTTGACCGCAGCCTCGAATATACCACCAAAATGGCTTGCATAAGGTGGGTTAAAATGCCAAGTTATAGATAGATTTGTTAATTTTTCATTGATATGAGCTTGAGTTGTCTCATTTTGTAAAAATGTATGTAAATCCTTCAAGTAATTATCGCAGCCTACAAAATTTCGACCGCAATCGGAATACACATCGGTGCAATGTCCGCGTCGGGAAATGAAGCGGCGTAACGCGTTAAGAAATGACTCCGTCGATAAATCTGGTACCAATTCTAAATGCACTGCCTTCGTTGACATGCACACAAAGACGCACACGTAAGATTTATAAACCTTCGCGTTACGCTGTTTACCCGATTTTAGAAAGAAATGACCTGCAAAGTCGACACCGACGTGTAGGAACGGCCTAAGAGTACGTACTCTTGCGGCAGGCAGCGGAGCCATGGGCGGTTGCGGGGCCGACGGGCGAGTGCGGAAGCAGCGAACGCAGCGGCGCGTACGCATTCGGACCGCATCGCGAGCGGATATAATCCAATACGTTTGCGATAAAAGAAATTGTAATGTCTGCGGACCAACGTGCAGATGTAATTTGTGATAATAGTCTATCAGTAAGGTCGTGAAAAAATGTTTTTTAGGTAAAACAATCTGATGCTTGGCATCGTAAGCTATTTGGGCACGTTGTATCCTACCGCCGACCCTGAGTAGTCCATCTTTGTCTAGGAAGGGCTTCAACTTTTGAAGTTATTTGTACAAAATTCATCATCTTTAAGTCGGACGATGTCTTCAGCGAATTGATCTTGCTGCACAAGACTAATGATCCGATTTGAAACAAATTTTGTTTCAGGGACTGTGATATAATAAGGAAACTCAGATTTTGTCTTACGACATTTATAATAAAATCGAAATATTAAGGAAACTACACGCAATAGTTTCGGTAGCGACGAAAATCGCTCAAGAAATTGTAAATCAGGTTGAACTTGTTTAGCAATAAGAACGTGGTTACGTCGTTCTTCGTTTGTTTGTAAGTCAACGTTAGAAAGGGGCCAGTCAGATTGGACCTTCTTAAGCCAGGTAGGCCCATTAAACCACAGCCCTTGGTCTAAGTAGGATGGGAGTACACCTCTGGACGCGGGATCCGCGGGATTGTCCTCGGATCGCACGTGACGCCAGTTCGCGGCGGGCACGCGGCTCGTAGTTTCCGTGGCACGGTTGGACACGAAAGTACGCCATTCATGTGAGGATGAGCGTAGCCATGCAAGTGTGACTGCAGAGTCACTCCATGCGTATACATTGTCAATAGACAATATAGTGGCGTAGGTAACAAGTATTTTATGTATTAGTTTTGATAAAAGAAAGGCCGCACATAGTTCTAAGCGCGGAAGCGTTATGCGCTTCAAAGGCGCCACCTTTGTTTTCGCGAGGAGTAAATAAACTTGAACCGCGCCTTGAGTATCAATGACACGTAGGTATACGCAGGCGGCGTATGCCTTTTCAGAGGCGTCTGAGAAACCATGTATTTGTATTTCGTTATTGTGATTAGGAAGCACGTGACGTGGCAAAGAGATAAGTTGAAGCAACGGAAGTTCAGATATAAATGTTGACCAGAGATCACAAACCCCTCTTGGAGGGGCTTCATCCCAACCTGTCCCTGATATCCATAGAAGTTGAATTAAATGTTTTGCGAATAATATTATAGGACTAAGAAAGCCTAACGGGTCGTAAATTTTTGAAATTTCTGAAAGCATTATTCGTTTCGTGCATTTCTGGGCATGAGTTTCTACCTGATAGGAAAACGAGTCTAACTTTGGATTCCATTTGAGTCCTAGAACCTTGACTGAAGTATCAGTGTCAAGAGCGGAAAGAATCAAAGCGTCATCTGGATTTGAAGCATCACTGCTAATTGATGACAAGAAGTCAGGGCAGTTGCTTGTCCATTTGCGGAGTTCAAAGGTTCCTGCTTTACAAGCGGCAGTGAGCTCACGCTGCATCCAGACAGCATCCTCAAGAGTGTCAGCTCCTGAAACGATATCGTCCACAAAAACCTCATTCAGTAGAACCTGTGAAGCACGTGGAAAAGATGCAGCTTCATCAATTGCTAGTTGGCGAAGCGTCCGAAGAGCTAAGAAAGGGGCTGCAGCTACACCAAAGGTCACCGTACATAGTCGGTACTCCTGTACAGGATCGTTAGGAGAGTATCTCCACAGAATTCGTTGGAAGTCACGGTCTTCAGGTCGCATTTCGATAAAACGATACATCATTTTGATGTCAGCAGTAAATACTATCTTGTGCAGTCGAAACTTTAAAAGGACGTTATTGATGTCTTGGTGCAATTTTTGACCGATTAGTAAATTGTCATTTAGTGAACGACCGGTAGTAGTCTTGCAAGAAGCGTCAAAAACCACTCTCACCTTAGTCGTCACAGAGGATTTTTTTACCACGCAGTGGTGAGGTATATAGTAGGGAAGCTTGTCACAATATGTAGGCTCACTGACACGTTCCATATGCCCCAAGCTCTCGTACTCATTGAGACACTTGGCGTACGCTTCTTGTAACGTAGGATCACGCGAAAACCTCTGTTCGAGCTTGTGCAAGCGAGAAAGGGCGATTTGGCGCGATTCGCCGAGAGGGGGCGCGTGTTCCTTGAATGGGAGGGAGACAATGTATTTTCCATTGTCACCTCGCTTATGGGTATTAACGAAAATCGACTCACAACGAGCTTCTTCGTTTGTGAGAGGTTGTTCATCAGCTACTGATTCCAGCTCCCAAAACCTTTGTAGTTGCATATCAAGCTGATACGTACTTATATTCATGCAGACTTGTGCTGGCAATGAATGAGAAATTTTACCATTAAGTAGGTAGCCAAAAATACTATTAATAGCCACGGGTGTGCCCCGCGGGCCCTTAATATTATTGTGCAATAATATGCTGTCAGTGTAATCGGACCCAAGGAGTAGTTCGACGGGACGTGCGGAACGCAATTCCGGATCCGCTAAAGGAAGATTTTGGAGATGACTTATTTGCTCGAAACAGCTCGGAATGTTTGGCAAATAACTTGTTATAGTTGGCAAGATAAGCGCTTCAATAAATAGTCTAGGTTCTGATTTGTTGTGAGGGGTAACTTCACACAACACATATCCACGCGGTTGCTCATTTTTATCGCCAATTCCCGTCACAGTCATGCTCGTCTTGGCATGATAACGTGGTAGACCAAGACGTTGAACGCACGATTCCGTAATGAGAGTAGCTTGAGAGCCTTGGTCAACGAGAGCGCGCACAAGGCGGGGTATGCCTGGACCCGCATCCATGGAACGCATCTTAACCAACGCGGTAGTAAGAAGAACCGTACAGTTATCTTTGCGCGCAGATAGACCATGTAGTTGTGTGGGCGAAGAGAAATGTTCCGCTTCCGAGGTTGGTTCAGGGGACGAGAAGTTACATTCGCTTGTTAAAGTTATGGTTGAGACTCCATCTTCATGTATCGAGGTATGATGACGTTGGGAACACACACGACAATTATGTCGCGATTTACAATCCTTGAGTTCATGGCCAGAATATAAACAATTGTTACAAATTTTATTATGTTCAATGAATACTTTCTTTTCGGATAAATTTAATTTATTAAACTCATCGCACTTATTTAATGGATGGGTGTTATCTTTACAGTAATTGCATTTTATGTTACGCCCGAAATCAGTTGAAGTCGCAGCATGAACGTTCATCATGCGCGGGGCACGTGCAGGAGACGCGTCATTTGATTGTGAGAGTGCAGCGGCGCGGAGTGGGTCCGAGTTAGCACGCGTCATCGCCGCGCGCGCGGCGACGGCTTGGCGCGATGCGACGAAAGGCAAGCGGGCCGTGCCAGCGCCGCCGCTGCCTCCCGCGCCGGGGCTGAGCGACACGCCGGAGGACATCACCTCGGATGCAGACAATTCCTTGTCTAGAAAATCGATCAGTTCACAGACGAGTGGAATCTCACATGTCGATTTCAGCGATAATTCGAAACGTTTACGAATATTTGGCGTAATTTTACGCAATAAAATATTTAATAGCATGAAACTCCATTGGGTAACTGGTAAATCGAAAGACTTCAACGCAGTAAGATTTTCATGATAAACATTTAAAATGTTACGCAAACTTTGTTCAACATTTCTATCGTTGACCGGTTCAGCATCAAGGATTTTATCTAAATGTTTGGTCGCTATAATTCGATTATTCTGATAACGGTTCAATAATACCTGCACCGCGTTCGAATAGTTATCCCCCGTTATGGGAAGTGACTTTATTAAATTATAAGGTTCACCACGTAAGGACAAAAGCAAATAATGTAAACGTTCGACATTAGTTAGATGTTCATTATTATGGATTAATGATGAATATAAATCGAAAAATGCATTCCACTCCGTTAAATCACCGTGAAAAACTGGTAAAGTGAGTTTAGGTAACTGGATCTTAGAAAGACCATGAGAACAGGTGGTAGGCTGTGCGCTGACCAAACTTTGTCTACGCTGAATAGTTTTGATGTTATCAGACGTGATTTGAACTTTATAGTATAAGTTGTCGAATTGATTACGTATTTCCAATTGTTCTTCTGGCTTAAACTCGCCGGTCTTTGCTAAAAGTTTTTCAATTTTGCCTTGAATGAGAAAGAATTGCTTCTTCACGTTATTTAATTCCTTGACACGGACACGAAATTCTGCTTCATCGTTAGAACAATCAGCCATACGTTGGATACTATTCATAAAAACATCGCGTTCAAATTGTAGTTGTTGAAGCTCCATAATGTATGATGATGATCAATCTACTTATACTAGCAGCGTAACAAATAGTAAGTTTTATAAAACACGCAGTATATTAACAGCGATAAAATGCTGAGCGATATTTTAGTTCAATATGAATGTGTATATGTAATTTAAAAACGATATGTAATGGTAATATGTGGTTTGTTTGTAGTGTGAAATATTACGTTTACTGTTAATTAAATATGCAGTATTCAATTTACTTTTCTTATAAATAATTTTCAGTATTGTTATGATGTTAATGAATGATTGGTTCGTATAGCTTTGCTCTGGCGCGCGTACCTTGTGGGATGTGCGACGCGATCGCCGCGAGGCGTTGGTCGAACAACTTACCCACAAGTTTAGAAAAAAAATAAAATTGATATAAATTGGCTATTTTACCAGTTAATTCATTCGAAAGGGAGTTAGTACGTTTCAGAAAAACAGTACGCAGGGGTATTGTCGAAAAACAAATACGCTAAGCTTAGATAAACTATATGTATGTATAATTATATATTTTTAGCAAACAAAGAAACCGTATGCCAGCACAGAACCTAAAGTCCTTGATCATATGGATCGAAGGACCAACAATTATGTAGACGAAAGAAAGTTAGTTGGAAATGTATCCACCACTCACCTGCACTCCACGATCCGCTTCTTCGGGGTACCCCGGATGAGATGGTGTTGTAGATCGCTGACTGCTGCCAAGGAACTCTAGTCTCTTGCTGGGCACTCAATTTCTTCACTTTTAGGTATGATTTATACACGTTTTAGATAATTTTCACGGAGCGCATGAGAACTGCGTCGCGACGGTTAGTTATAATTGTGACAGTTCAAGTTAAGTTTATTGTAGGTGGCAGCACTTGTCGCTTTGTGTGGTGCGTTCAGATATTGTGGACGGATACATTCCTTTTAAAATGACTAAAAGACATAGCAATAGGCTTGTGCTAACATACATACTAATTAAGTGGTAAAGATACGGAACAGACACCATTATCGATACTGACTTACAGGAGTGACAGTGGTGAGAATGTGTGGACTAGTCCCTTAGTCACGTTCACTCCAACGTCCTTATTCATAATACAATCCATTGTTTCTTGGGTCTTCCCTCGCTCTAGCCCATCCATATTCATATCATCACTCTTTGTCATCAACTTTCCAACTTTTCTCATCACATGCCCAAACAATTTCCCGGGGTCCCGTATCCCGGATCTCATTTTCTGAATCCTGGATCCCGTTTCCCAGATCCCAGCTTCTGTTTGCCGGAGCCTTTTCTCGTTTCCTGGATCCCAGATCCCGTATCGCGGATATCGGATCCCGTATCTCGGATATCCCGTATCGTATTAGCCCGTAAAAGTCCCGTCAAAATCGGTCCAGCCGTTTCAGAGATTAGCCCGAATCGGTACCGCCATACAAACTTTCATTCCCTATTTTACACCCTCAGGGGATGAATTTTCCAAAACGCTAAAATTAGTATTTTAAATTTGTAAAAAGAAACCTAAACAATTTTCATCATTATAACTTCAAAAATGTCGAATTTCAATACAAACTTTCATCCCTATTTCACCCCCTTAGGGGGTTGAATTTTCAAAAACCTAAAATAATATTTTTCATTATTAAAACACACCTAGTCCGCAATGTTCTTAATTCTAACTTCAAAAATGACGAACTTCCATACAAACTTTCATCCCCTATTTTACCCCCTTAGGGGTTGAATTTCAAAAAACCCTTTCTTAGTACACCTCTACACATCAAGACAAACCCACCCTCCAAATTTCAAGTCTCTACGATCAGCGGTTTAGGCTGTGCGTTGTCAGTCAGTCAATCAGGACTTTGATTCTTATATATTTAGATAGATAGGTTTATGCTGTAGTTATAATGGAACTAGTTTTCCAAAGTGAATTGTTCATAGTACTGACCGTAAAATATGTTTCTTTGTTGTTGAATATTAAAAGTTGGCGGTTTCGGCTAATACTCATTTTTGGTGCTTAGCCAAACATTTTGGAACAATTGAAAATAGACGATAATATTTGCTGGTATAGGTATACCGCAGGAGCCGTACCGTGCCTTAGGTACGCGAGCGGCGAGACGGGGGGGCTCATCGCTCTCGCCGTCCCACCCTCCCACCTCCCCGCGCATACCCAAGGCGCGGCACAGCACTTGTGGTATACCTATAGTAACTTTATTCAAAAACCGGTATCACATATGATATTAAGATTCTACAAAATAACTAAAGTATGGAAAAGATGATGCTTTATTTTTTAATTCGGATATAAAAAAATCATTTAAAACTTTTATGATACCTATTTGAAAGGCATTTCTTGCGACCACTCATAAGAATAGGCAGACATGTTTAAACTAAGTAGTAGTAAGTAGTAATAAGGGCCTCCGCAGACTAGCTACTTTTAGCATCGGCGACCGGCGATTTTGTGACGTATCGATGCTGCGTCGCGTTTCTTCGAGCGCGAACGAGCGAGACGCAGCATCAAAATCGCCGATCGCCGATGCTAAAAGTAGCTAGTCTGCGGAGGCCCTAAGCCTCAAATTAACATATCAATTACCTATCCTCCGTTATTTGCCTACTTTTCAGCCATAAACTTTCATAATAAGTTACAATCGCTGCTAGTTACAACAAGGTTTTATTATCTCTATAGCCTAATCATAAAGCCACCTCCACAACTATGTATCGGCTAGTTATTGCGTATTTAGCAGCTGATGCTGCCGACAACCGCTACTGAACAAATGTGCCGCATCACAAATCACTGCTTATACGGACGATACACACAGTCGGTTAGAACTGACAACATTTCGAGCGCTTTTTGCAAGATGGTGAATCATAGGTATTTACCTATACGCGTACATTTTTCGAAAAAGATTACCCGCGACTACGTCTGCGTAGATTTAATGGGTTTAATTTTTTTGCACGGAGCGATAATTATTTTTCTTAAATAAAATTAGCCTAAGTTACTCCTTATAGCATCAGCTATCTGTCAGTGAAAGTCCCGTTGAAATCGGTCCAGCTGTTTCGGCGATTAGCCGGAACAAACATCCAGACAGACAACATTTTTAAAGATTGTTTTTTATATACCATCGAGAAAAAGGCACGATTCTGACCTATACCACAACCACGCCTTTCCGCGAGACGTTCCAACATGTTGGCGACAAAGTTCGACAAACGAACGGTCTTTGTCTCCCTCTCACTTGACGGCGATCTCCAAGTTTGCAAGACTCCGCAGATGACAATCGCGACACTCCATGACGGCCGCATGCAAAATGAATAATGGTTCTATCTTAATCTCGAACCGTCTACCCACTTGGGAATAGCTTAGAAAGTAGTTTTGTTTAATGGTCACAAGATTTTTTAAGCCTAGATTTTGTAGTAACAAATTTTGGTGCGGTCTATTACTGGTGAAAGATTTAACTAACATAGATTTTAATTCTAAGTTTACTTTTTTTGTATGGATTACACACTGGTTTTCACGTAATATTTACTATGAAACAATTTTAGTACCTATAGCTGTGCCCGCGACTCCGTCCGCGTCCAGTCGGTGAAGCCCTTAAATATAATTTTGTCTATGGTCTAATCTGTATTACGTCAGTCTGCATCAGTCTGAGTTCGTCTGTCCGTGGCTGACTATCTGTACCAGTTTATACCAGTAAGGTGGTAGAGTCTGACCAGTAAGGTGGAGATCGGCATTCAAGTAGCTAATTTACCTTCGTTTCGTATGATGAGGGAGAGAGCCGGAAGCGCAATCCAGCCACCTCCCCGTCCCCTCCCACTAACCCCACTCCCCTTCAGGTTGGAAACGTGCTACCGATGCCTATGGTTGCAAGCATCTATAGGGTACGGTAACTGCTTAACAACAGGTGGGCCGTACGCTTGCCTGGCGCCTTAGTTGTATAACAAAAGTTTGACTTTATTTGTCTGTGTGTATCAGTTTAGCTGTAAGTATCTGTCTATCTGAATCGGTCTGTCTGTAATCTATCGGTAGGTGAGTATCTCTGTCTGTACCAGTCTATCTGTATCCGTCTATCTATATCTGTAGTTACTCACAGTATCACGACTGAGCGGGGTTGGACTCCAGAGCTCAATGTTTAAGTTTGTACTTGATACCCATGTTCCTTATTTAAAATGAGTGAGTGCTCCAGACTCACGGCTTAGGTAAGAGTTACTTCGCAACATCGTGCTTAAAAAGTTAGAGTCCGGAGTTTATCGTCTAAGTCAATAGTCAAAGCGTTTATTTTGTTTAGGCCTAGGAGGGCACTTGTAAGTAGTCATTTTACATGTTTTCCTTAAATTCTACCGCCGGATCGGAAACGCGACCTCGCCTGAGAAGTTTCTACTTGATACCCACATTGCTAATTCAAAGTTAGTAGGTCCTACAGATTTATGTTTTAAGCAGGCAGTTACCCAGCAGCATCATTCCTGAGGGGTTGGAGTTCAGAGTTCAATGTCTATATTTCTATTACTACTTAATTCAAAATCAGCAGGTCCTCTAGACTTACTTCTTAGGTAGGTAGCTTCCCTACGGCATTAGTACTGTGGAGATGAATTCCAGAGTTAACGTCTAAGATTCCGCGTGATACAAAGACCCGCTTAATGTTTTTTATACGTAATTAGGAATAAAAATACAAAATTTCTTGAAGCAAGGAAGATATTAAATTTTGACATGTGGTGCAAGGCAGGTATTGTCTGATTTTAAGTATAGCGACATCTAGTTAAGAAAAACGAAACTTAAGCTTGTAGAACGCAGCAATAAAATATTTATTATTATTATTAAAATTAAGATTATCTATTCCAAATAGTGTCGGATCACACACAACGTAGGGCTCCGTAGGGCTCCGCTCTAAATAGACGTATTTCAATAACTAAAACTTATATTTTGCTAGAAATTCTGTGTGGTCATAAAAATTTACAACCTAATATTTTAGAAAAAAATATCCTAGATGTTAAGTTGGACTATTAGTCATATCCATGCCAAATTTAATTGAAATTAATCCGGTGGATTCAAAGTTGTGCTCTATCAAACATTTAGAATTTTTAAGTAGTTTTTTGAATTTTCTGTGGCAACCCTAAACATTTTCGAAAAAAAAAGTATCCTAGATGTTAAGTTAGACTATTAGTCATATCCATGCCAAATTTAATTGAAATCCATCCGGTGGATTCGAAGTTGTGCTCTTTCGAAAATCTGAGCAAACATACAAACATACAAACATACACACAGACAAAAATTCTAAAAATGATAAAAATGAATTCTGCTGGTCCATCTAAGTCCCCCCCACTATTTTTTTTCCAAATATTTCGAATGAACAGACGCGACCAATTTTACATTCTTATTATATGTATAGATATAGATAAAAAAAATATATAGTTTCATCTATCTTTTGATTATCCCTGTCTAAGACAATCAGGGTTGTATTCGCTATTCAGATCAGGCGCATTTGGACCTGATGCATCTCATCTCGTCCGATAGTTAAATGAATAACGTTCATTTGTTTTCTGTAACATAAGTTGTCACATAATGTGGAAATAGCTCAACAATAATTGTTCACCGCTACAATTATTTAATTTTATTGTCAGAGCGATCCCTATACACGCAATTATAACCACCATTGCAATCTGACCTTAATCACACGCATTAGAAATGTGACTAGCAAACAGAGAAATCCGACATTACGCCGCGTTCCCGATATGTGACGGCTGCACAAAGAAATATTATTGAAATCAAGTGAAAATAATGCTTCCGCGACCACTGGCGATCTCCCGTCTTTTTTCATCCATCCAACTCGCTCGCACGCATTAAGATAATCGCCCGTCTCTTTCCCCAGTCGTGACGGCTGAATGGACTTATTTGTTTACCTTTTGTTTAGTAAAAGCACTACTTCACGGCTCTTAGGCCGTCATTATCGTCATTGTGAGCTGATTCGGGTCGTTTCCCCATCACTTTTAATTGTAAATACTTTGACACTTTCTTATTATCCAGAGAAAGTATCATAATGGTATGTCACGAATCGATTTTAATCGATTAAGAATATTTTTGTGTTTCTAAAACAGCGCGATTATTCGTGCGTTCGATGGAATTGTGATTTCATTCGTTTGGAGATAGCATCTAGTATTCAGGGCGTTTATTTCGGCATCAATGAATTTTGAATTTAGTTTGTAATATCTTGATTTTGTGATATTGTATGGATTTGTGCGTGAAAGAATATTTTTATTGACATTAACATTTCTCTCTAGTGTTATCTATTAAGAATACCTATTAGGTAATATTTTTATACAGATTTCACTGTTATGTTATCTATCTATTCATAGATATTATTCTAAAATATGATAGAACGCATTAAAGCATTGCTATTGTTTTTTCACGACTGACCGAATTGACCCCAACAGTTATCAAAAGAGGATACCTAACTAATAATCAACTTTATTGATTTTGGAGCTTAGTTTTTACTTGTGTGAATTTTAAGTCCTAATTCGTACAGTAGCTAAAAGCCTTTAAGGGATAGATGGACTCACGGGTCCTCAGATACTCGACATAGCAACCGTAGGCCCAGGGCCTCTTCTGTTGAGAGTGTGGGCCCTCTAGGGAGATCAAGTAGAATGAGGGACAAAGTTGGCACAACAATAAACTTCTTTGGGCCCTTTGGGTATGAAGCCCTAAAGCAGATTTCGCTTTTATTTATCACTTTCTTCTAAGATATTTCACATTCTTAAGCAGTATATCAAAGGATGACCTGACTTCCAATTTACAATTCATTACACATGTTACCACTCCGGTCCTATTAATTTCAATCACAATTACGACTGCCCCAACACAGTCAATTGACCAGTTGTCAAATTGTATTACATACAAAATACGAGTCATGAATATATTATAGCAATTATAGTTGTAAAAGGTGCTTGCGCTGCGACCGTGCGTTTTGTAGTGAAAGTGATCGCGTCGGTAACTAGAATACAATATATTTAAATACGACAGCCGTGATGATACCGAGTCAATTGTAAGGTGTAGTGCTTAATGTAGTTTGTATACTTTCAGCGGTTATTTTGGCTAACAGACGGAATGAAGAAATGACGCGCGCGACTTACTAATATTTTCAGGCAGAGTTTAATCTAGTGTGTATACTTGCAGAACGTATTATAACTAACAGATGGAATTAAAAAGTAAAGCAACTTAGTTACATTTTCAAGCACTTTTAATGATACGATTTTAATTAATTCAGGTATTAAGGCTATGAGATTTTAAACTTACCGACTCTATAGAAATCTATATTGGCATTAAAACAGCCTTGTGTCCCTAAAAATTTTGAAGTTTGAATCAGCATAGTCTAATGGTTTCTATAATTTCATAATCATTCATATTTCAAGATTGTGTAATCTATATATATAAAAATGAATCCCTATTTCATGTCATCAGTTGACGCGAGAACGGCTGGACCAATTTAGATGATTTTTTTTAGATTATTCCGTGAAGTTCAAGGAAGGTTCATACATTTAAAAAAAATGGAAAAATTGCCCGGAAAGCGCTAAAAACCCATGTTTTACGTATGATTCAAATTACTTTCAATAGATGGCGTAATGAACGCCGGTGTCAGATGGCGGATGGCGACTATAAATTCTTGCAAATTTATTTCATGGGCAATTCATCACAAGAAATAGATCCGCGTTGTGCACATAAAGCCGAAAACCCACCGCAGCACATGGAGAGGCCACGCACACGCTACGCACGTGGGTCAAGCTTCGCTTTGCACGTTTCCGGCTTAACAGTTCAGTGTCGAAAAATAAAGGGATGAATCGCTAAATTTGTTGCTAAGCGCAAAACTCGAGAACGGCTGGACCATTTTTTTCTTAATAACCTACTGTATCCCAATGCTGGGCAAAGGTCTCTCCCATCTTCTTCCATCCATCGCGGTCATGGGCTCTTTCATACCACCCGTCTAGATGAGCGTCGAGGTCATCGTGCCACCGTTTTTGGGTCTACGTCGGCGATGACGGTCGTGCTCTGGGACCGCACTCGGTGATCGCTTTGGCCTACCTTTCTGAGCACATTCGGCTCAGGTGACCCGCCCAGGTCCACTTAAGTGTAGCTGTTTTCACTCCTACATCCGCGATAAGGGTTATGGAACGCAGCAAGGTGTTCCGCACCCTATCAGTGTATTTTACACCCAAAATGCTGCGCTCTAATGCTCTATGGTAAACCTTCAGTTTGGACTTCTGAGCCTCGATTACTGACCATGTCTGGGCGCCGTAGGTAAGAACGGGCAGGATACACATGTCGATGGGTCAGTGGAAGGTTGCCCTTCATGATGGACTCTATTACTAAGCCTACGCTGTCCATCCGTCATCCATGTCTGTTAGCGGGCTGTATCTCACGAACCGTAAAAGCTATAGTTGAAATTTTCACCGAACGTATATTTCTGTTGGCGCTACAACAACAAATACTAACAATAAAAAATAAATATAAAATTAAGGGGGAGGGTGGACTCTATTACTAAGCCTACACTGTCCGTCCGTCTGTCATCGGGCTGTGTGGCGAACCGTAATAGGTAGAGAGTTAAAATGTTCACAGAAAGTGTATTTTTGTTGCCGCTACAACAACAAATACTTACAAAATATAAAATAAAAATTGAAAACAAAGGGGGTCCCCATACAAGAAACTTGATAATTTTGTCGTTTTTATTCTACGGTGGTACGGAACCCTTTATTTGCGGGAAAGGAGAAGAACAGACGACGAACAGGGAAACGGAGGGGGGGGGGTAGTTCTTTTTCGGACAACATTAAGAGGAGGGTTCGAAATTTGGTTGATTTTCTATTCTACTTTTTCTTTAAGTAAGTATGTGGACTAGGAATCTTGTATTTAGATGTATGATTTTTGACTATATTATCTTGAGTATCTTTAAATCCAAATCAAAATTTGATGAAATTTTCTCGATAAAAAAAATTTATGAAATGAGCTCTAATTATTTACAATTTTCCTTGCTACCACGATGTTTTTACGATTTAGATCACGAAATTATTTCTAAAACATAGCAAATAATGATATCTAAACTACCCTTCAACCATATTTTAATTCATGAAGTAGTTTTTTTTTAATTCAAGTAAATGTGGTTTGGCGCTTACGTTGTTTATTTCCGAGCGCGCGCACAATATCGCCATCTCACATTTTAAGTACTTGAACTAACCATGTCTCTCTCTAACTTTGTATTGTCAGTGTCCGCTCGGACTTGTTCGACGTCGGACCTGTGAAGGATTTTTTAAAAAATATTACGAAAAAATATTACGGTCGTGCCACATTACAGGTACAGTACAGTATTTACAGTCCGCCGACGCCTATGATAAATAAATAAATATCCTTGGAAATTCTTTTACACATGACTACCTGATCCCAAACTAAGCAGAGCTTGTACTATGGAAACCAGATAACTGATATTACTACATATACTACTTTTTGTTTGTAAATACAAACTAAATATACACTTAATTACACCTAGACTCGGGACATGCGGACATGTTCATGCACACAAATGCATGTCCTGGGCAGGAATCGAACCTACGACCTGCACTGCAGCGTGATTTTCGTTTGCTTTTCCTTGTCTTGTGTAATTTCTTTTCATCTCTTGTCATTTTGTGTCATCTCTTGTCATTTCATAGTTATTCGTGTCATTTCTGTAAAAACTCCCTATTTCGCTTACTGTTATATACTTGCAGCATGGTCTTGGGCCGACAGTGGGAATACATTGCTTGTCAAAACAATGGAGTCGCTTTATTGCGTTTGTTGTAGGTATGGATGGGCAAGTAATAAATATATCATACATCAATAAATTATCGTAAAAAATAACATTACAGATATGGATAGGAAAATGTTTGTCCGTCCTATTCAATCTATTATATTATAAACGAAAGTAACTCTGTCTGTTACCTTTTCACGGCTAAACCGCTGAACCAATGTTGATGAATTTTGGTATGGAGATAGACTGGGTCTTGGCGGAGAACATAGGCTACTTTTTAGGGTTCCAAAGGGTGCTAACGGGACCCTATTACTAGGCCTACGCTGTCCGTCTGTCTGTCTGTCCGTCTGTCAGCGCGGGCTGTGTCTCACGAACCGTAACAGGTAGAGAGTTGAAATTTTCACTGAATGTGTATTTCAGTTGCCGGTGCAGAACAAATACTAAAATATAATAACATTTAAAAATAAATATCAAGTCTCAAACTTGATATTTTTGATGTGTTTATTCTACGGTGGTACGGAACCCTTTATGTGCGAGTCCGACGCCTTCAGATCTTATGAATGTTTTCTTGAAATAAATATAGTGTATTTTAAGTAATTAACTGGCCAACCCTCAGGTCCTACCTACCATGTTAGGATCTTTTTCGTTCTAGCGGGTGTAAACCGTGATTTAACGAGTTAATGTGATAATTTTTGTATTTAAATTATTCAATTCAATTTATTTGTTTCAGACATAGTCCAATATTGATTATTAAAATTATTATAATTTCACAATAAATATAAAACAATAAATAAAAGTAAAATTAAATAAAAAAAAATAAAAAAATATTTTATATTTTTCATGTTTTATCATTAAAATACAATATAATATAACATAAATTAAAATAAAATACAATAAAATAAAAACCTACCCCTAATTAAACAAATACCGTCCGCGTGGGATACTGGCTGCATGTCCTCCCTGTATTCAAGCTGTTCCTGTTGTCAAGCGAATTTTTTGAGCAAGGAAAGAGCCAGCCCTCTTGTCACCTGTGGCGGTAACCAGTCTAAGGGTGATTTTGATAGATAAAAAAATAAAGATAAAAAGATAAACAATAAATAAATGCATGGTTAAATCAATAAAATTAATAAAAACTGAAAATTAAATTAAAATATAAATTAAATATGGTAAAAATAAATATTATGACACCGCTGATGACTTCATGATCGGCATCGAAGTTAAGTACCAAAGTATTCCTTTGCCTACGAAACATGAAAAAGATACTCATATCCGGCAGTCAGTCACTGACACAGAGTATGTACATTTTTACCCGACTACGGTGGGCGAAGGGTTATGATTTTGACCGATATGTATGTATGTTCATCTGCTCCCGTATAACGTCCAAACTATTTTTATCATAATAATTTGACTAATGAGATATCGTTGGACGCGTCTGGATCGTCCGCTGGTTATAGGCTATTATACGATCGAAATATTGTTATACGTATCTATCAGCATATTGTAGGTATCGTTTGTCTTCTTTTGACTTACTTTGTCTTCAGCAATAAAAACAACATAGAAATTAAATTATTTTTTTCAAATACACTCGACATAAAAATCCCATATAAAACGAAAAAAATATATTTGAATATTTTCATCCATTTCGTCTATTTTAAAAGGTGCACTGGGACATATTATTTTAATTGTACGAATTAAACAATATTGTTCCTTCAAAAAATAACTATACTATAGTCTACTCCATAGCTGTTCTGTCCTAGCTAAGCGAGAGGGATATATCCTTCGGCAGCTCACGCGACGCTAGCCACACCCCGAAACTAAAATTCATTTTTTTCTTGTATCGTCTTAATTCTGAGGCGGTACGAAGTTCGCCGGGACAGCTAGTTCTTAAATAACAATAAGCTGTTGCTTTGCAGCGAACACCAATCAGAACCCACTTAGCACTATTGAATTGAAATGATATGAAATAAAATGGACTGCTATAAAAGACTATGATGTGCCAAATTTCAATAACATTAAAAAGTCTGACACTTTCGCTTTTTTATAGATATGCGTTAAGATCTTAATCGTGTGTACTAAGCTGAACCAGGTCTTGTCACAATGTTTCCTGTTTAGAAAGGTTATCATCATTAGATCTAGTATTGGCGGAGAAATTTTTACATCTGCACCGTGTCAGATCTGATATGTCATCGTGTTTGAAAGTTGTTCACTTGCGATAAACTGGGGGGCTACTTCGAAATACGAAACGAAACGTTTCGGCTGATGGATGGTACGTTTTTCGACACTCTGAAAGTGTTTCGGATCCGAAGTTCGGATTCGATAATCGTAATTTGACGTTTCTTCTTTCCTGGACCCTACTCCGAAAGAATACGGAACAGTTCCGAAGACTTTCAGAGTAGGAAAATGTACCATCCGTCAGCCGAAACGAATCGTTTCGTATTTCGAAGTAGCCCCCCTGTTCTCGCATTCATACGTTTGCTTTATTTTATTTCATATCGAAATATGAATTGAATTTATGGATGATATTTTAATATTTGATGTTATATGTAGATGAAGGTTTGAAAATGAATGGACTTTAGAATAGAATTTTCGTATATTTTTCCATGGAGTTAAGGGCCACCGCAGACATGCTACTTTTAGAAGCGGCGATCGGCGATTTTGCGACTGTGTCGATGCTGCGTCGCGTTTCTTTGAGCGAGAACGAGCAAGGCGCAGAATCAAAATCGTCGATCGCCGATGCTAAAAGAAGCATGTCTGTGGTGGCCCTTAATAAACATGAGATACTAACGCAAATTTTATTGAACAAAAACTATAGTGAAAGTGTTTCTTTTCTTAAAACTTAAGAAAAGTTTTTGCCAACCATATCATGCTTTTATTTTTTACAGTGTTTAACCAATTTGCACTTTTCACCAAATTATTTACAATATTAGACGTTTTCGTTAATAAATTATTTTCACACTTAGCTGTGACATCATTCGATTTAATTTAAATGTCAAAACAATATTATTCTGTGTTTTTTTTTATTTGGCTTATTTTGTAATTGAAATTCAATGTTTTAATTACACTCAATCCATTTGATCGAACGTATTGATAATATTGATAGTCATACCTGATATTTTATTATAAAACAAATATAATTTCATGACTCTCAAAACCTGTGTCCATTTGAGGAGAGCATTCAACATAAGCTACACAAGAATATATCGTACTTACGAGACATCAGAAACATTCCATAAAGTACAGATCAGAACTAATGACTCATTACATTACATTATAAAATTTACATAAGACATGGTAGCCAGTGGGTCAAACACGCAATACGGACCGCAGATCCGCGAATGAACAACACCGGGAATTATACGTATGGCCCACTTTGAATACTTATCGTAACATGCAGGAATGAGTCAACCGAGCTTGCGATTGCATTGCGAATTTATGCTCTGAAATTTTATACTTTAAGTTCGAATTACAAAAGCATGTTATTTTGTGGTTGAACTGTAATGTTGGATACATCAGAATTGATAAGCGCTTTGGTATGTGGTCAGTTAAGTGTACGACCATTTTAAATACAAGATGTTAGAGTAATGGATATGCTACAAAGGTATTTCTGTTTGACTGGAGAAAGCTTAATACAACTTTTAACATGCGTCAGGATGATACGCATTTTGTAAAATTAATATACCATCACGACTGTATTCCGTGAAGGGGTAGACAGAAATGCACAATTACATCTACAGATGGTATGTTGGTCCCGAAGTAGTTCGGGGTGACCCGGCTCTCTCACTCCTCGTACAAACGCAGCTGTAATAGCTGCGTTACGCCGACCTGTGAGAGGATTGTACTACCCCGGTCGAGCCAGCCCGTATATCAGCTGCAGTCAATTGGCTACAGCTTGGCTCTACCACAAATAAAACAGCGTTAGTATCGGTACTTAATGTATCAATCATGCAGTCAGCAATGTGGTGGTGTATGGCCACTCAAGCCTCTGACTACCCCCGAACGGGGATAAAAGTCGTCACGTTACATCTACATCTACAGTATCAGTACTTTCAGCCCTGAAAACACTGAAAGAGACCCTCTACGTATTCAATTATCTAACAAAGACATTGTTAACCTTGTCACTCCTCACAAATGATATTATAATAACATATCCAGTTATGTATTAATCGCGGTAAGCCGGCTTTGATGTCACAAAGGAGGAGACACTTGCGGGCGCCATCTTTGTTACATTGCAGAGCTGAATTACAGACATTCATGAGTGAGGAATGTTTTGTGGGTAGAAATTACAAGCCGTTTCAGTGAACAAATATATTCGTGATTTTCTGTAATATTGAAGTAGAATATCAGTATCAGAAGGTCCCAGGTTCGATCCCCGGTGGGGCATGCACCAATGGATGAATTTTCATCTATGTGCATAATATACAGTTCGCTAACGGTGAGAGAAAACATCGTGAGGAAACCTACCTATCCCTCGGGATTAGGTAATAGTCAGTTCCTGTATACACGGCGACAAGGTTCACCACCTGTCACGTTGGGTTCTGACTATCTGTTGAAACGTGGGCTTTGAGTTGGCTTAATACCTCCACAATGTGGTGGTGTATGGCCACTCAAGCCTCTGACTACCCCCCGAATGGGGATAAAAGTCGTGACGTTATATTTATTGAAGTATTATCTGTAGTATTGAAAGTTTAAGCTGTAGCCAATTTACTGCAGCTGAAGCTGGCTCGATTGGGGTAGTACCCTCTCGCGGAGGATCGGCGTAAAGTAGCTATTTTAGCTGCATTTCAAACGATGAGAGAGCCGAAGCCTCTCTCACCCTCTGTCCACCCTGTCTTCTGTTTATTTCCTCTTCAAGTCAGCAACGTCCTAACGATGCTTTTGGTATTGCAAACCTCTATAGGCTACAGTATCTACATAACAAGTGAGCGGTAGGTACGCATGTTTGCTGCCATAGTTTTATATAAAAGAACCTGAATTATTCTATATTCTGTGGTAAAACAACTTTACAGGTATTCGTAACCGTATCACGAATGTTTATGTTACCTGCAAAAACCGGAAAGCCAATTTCGTCGAGCAAAGGTGCCTTGTTCAATGAAACATCATAAAGACCAACGAAATATATCGAAAACCTCGAGAAAGGTCCACAAAATCAGCTCCAATGAAAATAAAATGCACGTCCTATAGGACAGAGGAAAGAGTTCGGAATCCTTTCGACTAGTATTGCGAAGATCTTTGCCCTATTTGAGACTATCTTATATTCAGATTCCATGTAGCTGATTTATGATTCTGAAAGTTTCAGTACAGAAGTTGATGTAGTATTTATCGAACAAAATAATTAACTGTGACGTGAAAAACGATTTCTTCACAAAATCCAACTATACATAACGAGGCGGACGGACGCACAGATGGACGGACGGACGGACAGATGAAAGGACGGACGGACAAACGGACAGTCTGGATGTTCTTATAAGGGCTCCTTGACTACGGTACCCTAAAATTACATCATCTCCTTTCCAATTCCTGCCGAAGTCCTCTTTTGTATTTAAAATATTGTTCCTATGTTTAACTGAAAATAAATACAGTTACATGACCCTACCCTTTTCACAGGTCGACCCGTAAACAATTTTATAAATGTTTAAGGTTTATTTACGTATGCTTAATTAGGTAACAAAGGTATATCATTAGTTTGTTACCTTTGATAAAAAAAACCAATACGTCCGGACGGACGGATGGATGGACGGACGGATGGAAAGACGGACGGACTGACAGACGGACGGCGGACGGCGGACGGACGGGAATCAGTAATGTTTTAAATAATGGTGTATAGGTTTTTTTATTGTTTATTCTGATACTATTATTTGCAACAACCAAAATGTGTTGTGTATCGTAAAAGTCCCTATTATTATTAAAGTCTTGACCCCAAAATTATAAAAAGTTATGATCAACTTGCACTGGCTTTACAAATCACTTTTGTTCCTAGAAATGCTTTGTAAAACCATTGTAACTTGTTAAAAATCTTTATAAAGTTGGCAGTTAAAACTTAAGTACTTTATTAACTTTAAATAACTCAACAACGAGAAAATACTGAAATTTCAGTCCAATTCAAGATTTCTTCAGCCAGTTTATAATTATTATAGTACCTAGCCTACCGTGTTTTGTGGTTGTATTGTAAAGGTTTGCAAAGTTCTTTGTTAGCCCTTTTGCGGTGCCCTTGCGGGTGAATTATTGTTTAACATAAAGTACCTATTGTTCTGACGTTTGGATGATTATTAATTCTGTATTGATAAACCGCTTATTTATTTTGTGCAAATAGCCTGAATAAAAGGGTTTCATTGTAATTTATTTAATTTTATGTTTTAAATTGAAGTGAGTAAGCGATTGGAAAGATTGAGGTCCCTTGATTTTATATTGAATAAAACTTGTTACACGACTGCCCAAAAAAAAAAGAGTGTATATGTGTTTAGGGTTCATGTATGTATGTATGTTTGTATGTTTGTATGTTTGTATGTTTGTATGTGAGATTCTTTATTCCACCATAACTTATAAATGCCTGAACGGATTTCGTTGTATGGGGTATCGTTAGAATCCTTACATCATTCCGGGTAACACTGGGTATATTATTTTTGAAAAAAATCAATATGGCGGCATTATGGCTCAACTTTAATATGAGAAAAAAAAAATTGTTTCTTCCATTATTACAATATGGGTATCAAATTGAAGGCCTTGATGAGCACAGTTCAAAACTGTAGAATTTATAGGCATAATTTAACATAGGTAGGGTGTACATGCAAAACAAATATATCATTTTTGGCTGCTGTCACTAAAATGCATAAAATAAAAATAAATAATTTAAAAAATTAAAAACACGACTGCCCTGCCAAAAAACGAACTAAAAAGTATAAAACAAGTGCAGTGTCATTGCAGTCGGGGGCCCTCTTAGATTAAATATGTTCCACAGAACGGTCCCCCGACTGCAATGACACTGCACTTGTTTTATACTTTTTAGTTCGTTTTTTGGCGGGGCAGTCGTGTTTTTAATTTTTTAAATTATTTATTTACTTTGTTTTTTTTATAGGACTGCGGTGGCAAAAAAGCGTACGGCCGCCTGATGTTAAGCAGCTATCGTAGCTTATAGATGCTGGCAATACCAAAGGCATTGCTCGCACATTGCCGACCTGAAGGGGAGTGGAATGGAGGGAGGGGAAGGGGGAGGCTTGGGCTTCCGGCTCTCTCACTCATCGTACGAAACGCAGCTGTAACAGCTGATTTACGCCGATCTTTTGCGTTAATCAATTAATACTCCTGTGGTACTGTGTCCATGTACTTCGTTTAGTACAACCACCTATTTTGCACAATCACACGTCTCCTTTCTTGGTAATGTCTTTATTTCCTCGTATTTTTTATTACTTTAATGTCACATAAATATTTGAAATTCTTTTAACAACACAAATAAACTTAAAAATCCCGGAAATGTCGTTAAAATGTAAGTAAATTCTTTGTCAGTTATGTACATGCACATACACACCTACATTATTATTTACAAGGTTAGGTACATATCACCTCTAGTTAGAGAACAGGTTTGATTTTTGTCTATACATTTTTATAGTTATTACACTATCGAAAACATCAGGCAAAGATATAAACGGACGTCTTAGGAGAAGATAATCGAAGTATCGATACTTTTAAAAGTTCTTAGGATAACAGTAATGAAAGAAGATTATTGTGCCTCCTTTTATGTATGTTACCCTAGTACTTTTATGTTATTGGCTGCGTCTCCATGAGGCGCATTCCGCGCCCGAGGATTCACAGTTTTGACGTCGTCGGAATGCATAGACATAATGTCATTACATGAGGCATGCAAGGTATCTGGACGCACCAACTCTTATCACTCGTTTGCACTGACGCAACATTCATGAATCACTCATTTAAAAAATCGTTCCCATGATCAATATCGATTCCAAAAACTCATCTATCGATACCGCGATACCGATACATCGATAATATTCAATAATTAACCGAACACATCGATTAATTCCATTGTTTGATATCGACTCTCTTTGTACGTGTTCGAAATAAATGAAGCCTCTTCGTTGACGAAAAGGCTATTACTGATGAGTAAGGGCATATTAAATATTAAAAAAATAATATGCCATCCACTTGTCCCGTATTTGGGTGGTACAGTCAGTGACGGAATTGAATAGAAGATTTATGTTTATGATTTTACTCAGATATTTTTTACGTGGGAACTTACTAATTTATTGTACAATAAACTTTAACAAATTATTCAATTGCCTGTATCACTAAAGATAGTTTATAAAGCCATTGCAATTATATGAAAATGAAGATACAATATTTGTATACGCTATGTGCAAAATTTGTCACAGTATAATACGAAAACAAAACAGCCGCGCGCAATTTGCAGTTACATCAAAAATTTAAATTGTAAATTCTGCGCCCGACTGTACTCGCTCACAGCGAGACGAAAGTGAAAATGACCTTAAAACGCGTATAAACATTGGCGCGTCTGATTTTGACAAAAACAAATATTGGTCCCGACACAATAACGCCGCCATAGAAAGTGGTTCGACTTGCATCTTTTTATTCTATTTACCTCTCTTTCATTCGTAATTTGGTTGATAGTCAGCGGGAAAATTGGTAGATAATGGGCCGGTCGCGGGAAAGAGAATGCGTTCAATGGAATTAATGGCGTTTTGTGCGACCAATTTGGGTTTATTTAGACATAGGCGGTATCTGCTAACCATGGCGAGTACCTACCGCAATGCGCTGTAATTCCGGCGTAAGTAACTGCATACAAATGTAATAAGGGTTTATCTGAAAAATTGAGACAGTTTTGTAAAAAAAAATGGTTATTCGAACTAGAAGAAATTTTTGATTTTGTGTGTTTGCTATTCAAGCTATTAATCGAGTTCAAATTACCAATGATTTAACACAAGCGGTGATATGTACCTACCTTGTAAATAATAATGTAGGTAGGTATGTATGTGAACATAACTCACAAAGTTTTTTTTACTTACATTTGGTGAGTTTACATTGAGGTGTTTACATTAATAAAGCGTTTTTGTTTTAATCACACAATGATAATTAAAACAAAAATCAATGGTTATGTTATGGAGCTACAGTCATTCGCCGTAAGTAGACGAGTATAATATCTATATCTGAAGAGGTCTTAGTAGCGTGGTTGTTCACAATGTTTCGATCGAGAGGCATACAATATTCAGTGCTATGTTTTTGGACGCAATCAAACACGGACTTGACTCTTGGACCCTGCATTAAAGTATTACAGTGGCGTAACTGCGCTTTTGATTGGCGATATGCAAATATTATGTAAATCGTAACTTATGTACAGTTTATAAAACGATTTGTGATTTTATGAAATTGCTGACGTTTGGATTTTACAATATGGTGTTAAAATATAGAGCATTTAAAAACTCTTTTGATTATTTTCTGTTTAGGCCATTGATGTATTATTTTAGCAGATATGGTACCTCTTTACATTGAAATCACTAGATTGGTGCTCAGCGCACCACAAGATGCAGCGAATGGAAATACTATTTAGGATAGTGACATGGCTCCTTCTTTCTTGGTTATGTCTTTGATTTAGGTATTATTCTTTATATTCAAAAATTACAATTACTTTAATTAAAAATCTTGTTTTTTATTAGATTATACCGATCCCAGTTTTAATTGTATACGTATAGGTAACTCTGTCATGATAATAATTATAATAGCACGATACGTTAAAGCGATACGATACGGAAATATGATACGAACATTGATGCATTTGCATATGCTATAATTGTAACAGATCCTAAAATGTAATAGCCTCGCACTTTTCCAGTTAAGTTACCGTAACAAAGCTATATTTAGTGACGGTATACAGCAAAACTCGTTTCAATAAAAGTCGGTTGTTAAATCGAATCGTGGAAGAAAGAACGATACGAGGACATAACCTTAAAGGTCAACGCTCACCTAACGCCTCCGCACCCGACCAGCACCGCCTCGACTGTAGGCATCCATTCGTTATCGACTGGTGGTCCGCGGGTGGACGCCGCGCGGTCAACGAGTGGTGGTCCACTAATTTATAGTCCAAGATCCCAGGCCCGCCAGACGATACTTAGTTTCTGAGTAACAAAATGTGTCGTACAGAGTAGTGCTAGTAGGTTTATACTCTGAAGGTATGCCTGCTAAGTTGTTGCTATATGCTTGCTATACCTGCTAGCTTGTGCCGGCGGCCAATTTACAGGTACCAGGTGCTAAAGGAACCTACATAAAAACAGTGGTTATTTTTCTTTTCTTTTCTGGTGGACGCCTACAGTCGAGGCGGTGCTGGTCGGGTGCGGAGGCGTTAGGTGAGCGTTGATCTTAATAGAGCCCTTATACACGTCCCATACTTCATCGGTTTAAGTTTAGTTTGATATTTAGTTTGTTCAAATTTTGCTGTTTACAAGTTACGACTGAACTAAATTTAACACAACTAAAAATATTGATTTATTGCTGTTTACTCATATTTAGTTTACCAACATAATTCGCATCTAAATCTATACTATACTGGTAGTGTAGGTATTAATTTATTGAAAACTTAATTAGACATTTTGAATTTTCCGTCATTACGAATTTTAAATATGTCGCAACAGCCACTAAAACATATCGATCCCTAATTAAAATGTTGTATTCATCACTTTATGGCAATAAAATCTATTTACGACTATCAAATACGCGTGAAATCCGTCGTTAAGTACCGATACAAGTCCGATAAGCCCAAATCGTCGCGTGCACAGAGCCCTTAATATTCAAATCGAATCGATTACAATCGAGATTTTATTTCCTGTTACATTATCGATAAGAATCGTAACTTTTAAACGTGTTACGATAATTGTGAACCATTTAGTGTTTTGGGTTAATGCTTTCTTTTTTCGAATAAATTCGTTTTATGAAATTGTTGCAAATTGTCTAACTTCCAAATTCATAGAAATGTAAACCATTTACAATTGCTTTACAAAGCGTTAACAACCAAAAGTGCTGTGTAATGCCACTGGAAACGGATTATAACTTTCTATTGACCACAAATGGAGAGAAAATGAGTTAGATAAATAATTCAAGAATACCTAAAAGTAGATAGATATCAAAGTAGCCTAGCTTGGAAGATAAATAGTACTGCGTGTTATTGGCCAAGTCCAATTAAAGGAGCCGGAGTCGTTTTAATTAATACTTTATTATTACGATAATAATGGTGCTAACAGAATTAGAAGAATCCACAAATTAATTCTGAACTAAATTTAACGTAACTAAAATATTTCTGTATTCCTCATGCAGTACGAGTGTGAAAAGGACAGTAGTATTAGTAGTAGTAGTAATGTTTAGTTTATGTACAAACATAATAAGCCCCTTCATCTATTTACTGGTAGTGTAGGTAGTAATTTATTCCTAAAAATATTCAAATGAACCACTTTTAATTTCACTAAGCGCCGAGTCACGTAGATTATTAAGTAAAAAGTCAAGACAGCAGTCTGTAGTGGAGTCACGAACTGCCAAAATATCGCTAGTGTTGTACATAGTTGTTTATGTATCGATAATCCTTAGCACTTTTATTAATTAACTTAAGACAGGGCTTCCCCTGTAATCTGTAAGTGTTATCCTTGAATATAAAAAGCAAACTTAATTGGAAAAGATCAGAATGACATCACAAAGATGGCCTACATATACCAAACTAGATTAAGGATCGGAAAATGGCGCGAAAGAAATGCCTATACCCAGCAGTGGGTGATTCTGTCTGAAAGATGAAAAAAAATTAAAGTATTTTTGTAAGATTATTTGCAAAAACTTGTACAGAAAAAAATCGTACTGACTATGTAATGAAAGTAAAATACGTGTAGTACCATTCCGTAATATTATTATTAATGTAAATCGGGTTGCAATTATCGATAAAATTAATCGCATAAAACTCTATAGTATCGATATTATCTGCGGTTTTATGGTTAATTAATGTGCATTAATTAACATTCCTGTTAACATTATCTGTGCCATTTCTGTTTTTCAATGGTATCTTTTTAATAAATTGCTCTTATCCACACGTTTCACTATTCTTTTATAAATAATGTGTACTCTCTACTTATTTATACAGAACCCTTTTTAGAGATAAGTAAGAGAAACTGGCCGCAGATAGCCGAATATTGATTGCCCATTACCTTATATGATCACATCGTTTCGGGTGCTTTTAACTGTTATTTAAAACGATCGTATTTAGTCTTTAGGCTAAGCAGTTATTATTTAAGAAGCTTTAACATGCTCAAGTTCAGTATTATCTAAAATATTTATACCCAGTATAATAACATGATTATAAGAAATTTTACCTAATAATGATGCTAAAAACTTACCCCCAGATGTACGCACTAAAAGGGTAGTACATTGTCGTAGGTAAAAAACAGCTCTATCGATAATCCACGCTTAAACGAAAAAAAATATCGACACCAGCACATCACTGCTCGCGACTCATCATTTATTCCACAAGCGATTGTTTTACGTAACGGGTGACAGCGATGCGGTTTTTAAAACGCTTTTCCGAAAAGCGCAGCGTTTATCACTTTCACTATGTTTAAAATAATTGTTGATCGTAATTGCTGGTTGCGATTGCGACTGGGCGCGCGAGCGATTGTTGTTTCTAGATTGTTTCTGTTGGAGAGTTTTAATGACAGGACATTTGTAGTTATTTAAGTATTTATTCAAAATTGCTGAATAAGTAAAGAAACTGTAAACTTGTCACCGGAATCACAAAGACAGACAAAAGTGGACTTCGCTACCTACTTGTGGATAGACAAATTAACATCTGATCTGAAATATTTATGCTGAAGTCAAAGAAGTCAAGTTAGTGCTGAATGCTGAAAACCTACTCACATATTCAAGCCCCACTTAGATGTTTGAGTTATTTTATTCATGTCTCGCGTCAAAATTAAGCAGCTCTCACATTTGAGTCACTTTTGAGTTTTTGGTTATTGACATAAGCATACTAGATCATCGCAGTTTCCATGACTGCAACTTATTTATATCTTAATTAAATTCATAATGAAAACATTATAACCTGTTCGCACAAAATAGGTTCCTAACAGAACGTGAACAATTAATTTAACTTGAGTACTGATCTAGAATACTAATTCAAGGTAACTGCGTAATAAAGCTACGTGGATATCCTGTTTTATCGCCCTAGGTGTTGTCTTATCAAAACGACAACTCACAACTGGGCAATCGGATAGCGATTGGTTGCTTTCTAATTGTTCGAATAATAAATACATGATCAGGGGCCCTACCACAGATTAAAGACTAAAGAAAGAGGTGCCCATATTAGATATTTGTATGAAACAAAACGTGGTCATAGTTTTTTCATTTTCATTTTACTATTTACCGGTAAATAGTTGAACTACTCGCTTCGTTTTATGTTGATGTTAGTACTAGGCCGACCACTCGGCCGACTTGCTTAGGGCCAGTCCCCTTAGTAATTGGTCCATGGGCCCTACCACCAACTCTTATAGCAGTATTGTTTTAACGTTTCAGCGACTTTTTGTGCAATGACGTTTCTTATTGTCATGACAATAAGGTACGTCATTACACAAAAAGTCGCTGAAACGTTAAAACGTTCCTGTAATTGAATCGCGATAAGAGGTCGTGGTAAGCCCCCAGGGGCCCTACTACCACCTCTTATAGCAGTATTGTTTTAACGTTTCAGCGACTTTTTGTGCAATGACGTTTCTTATTGTCATGACAATAAGGTACGTCATTGCACAAAAAGTCGCTGAAACGTTCCTATAATTGAATCGCGATGAGAGGTCGTGGTAAGCCCACAGGTATAACAAATCAACTCAATTGTACGAAACTAAAACGTTAGTAGATATAGGTACTATGACCGGTCTGAAGGTGATCCCAGTATCACCCAAATTGGCCCCAAATCTGCAAATTTAGACATTTCCATTCCGTCAGAAAACCTCTGGTCATTAATATTTTCTCGGGGCTGAAATCCTTGGCGGTCGACATGTTGTCGGCCAGTGGACTATTTACAGATGTTTTTTTTATTAGATCAACGGTTTTGTGGTCATTAGACCACCATTACTTCACTTATGCAATAAAATTCTATTCTATTCTATTTATCAAAATACCAAACATCAAAGGATTGTCAATTCTATTACGCGCTATTTGGTGCGTTCAGATGCCGCGCATGCCTCGCACGAGCACTCATGTTGTCTATGCGAGACATATGGACGCACTCAATAAGCATACTTTAAGAACCGGCCGTTTTCGAAATTTGCCTCGACAGAAAACAAACCCACAACCACCCGGTACAAACAACCGCGTCACCTACCCTAGTCGTCAATAGACCTTATCTGGCTTTAATATAAGCTAAACAGAAAGCATAGTAATTAAGTCGCACTCGATCCGACCCATCAATCGCCCACGTGCTTCAAGCCTTACCTTTGTTGTTCCCCGACACCTGTTCAAGCGTTTTCACTTTTTATTAGGGCTATTTCATACGTAGCTATTAGCGTAATCGCTGTACCGGTCCTCACGTGATTGGTTCCGTATATTTATGGGTATATGAAAGTGAAATACCCGTACTTTGGAAAAATGGAGTGGATCTATTAATGGTTATGAATTGGTTGTTTGTCTCGATAATAATAGTTGTTATGTTGATCGAATCTGTTGTTATTTATTGGATGGAATTATAATCTTGTGTTTTATATTCATGGTGGAAGAAAATCGTGGAAGAGGCATGTTAAGAACTGGAAATGAGCCAGGTAAAACATAAAGAGGTGAAAAAAATACATTATACAGGGTGTAAGTGACAGCCCTCCACATACTGACAGGGTGAATTCAGGACCTTATTTTGAATCATATTCCACTAGAAATTTTATCGGGAAAATTGATTTTTTTTAATCTTTTTTTTTTTCAGTTAAAATTCCTTTATTTCAATATACAATTACATTATCGGTACGCAGAATTCCATTTCTGCAAATAAAACAGCTAAAATAAAAAAAAACAGCAATGCATGTTGAACTTCTCTTAAGAACAACCCGTGAATGACGTGGTACGAGCGCGTTAGACGGCAAGCATTGACCCTGTGGCGGGGAGGGCGGTCGTTGGCTACGTACGTTTTGCCACGGTAACGATACATTGCGTATTTACAATGAAGAATTCACGAATACAATATTAGAGACCAGAGGTTTCTTAATGAACAATTGTTACGAGACTCGAGGCACTGATAGTTCATAACACGACGGTGGTATGGTGCGATGAAATATGCAAATACCTTTAAAAATATTATATCTCATCATTCATAGGTTAATAGCGTTTAAGATTATTTCATAATTTTCATGCTCACTGAACAATTGAAAAAGAAATTTGAAAAAGCGACTGTAGCCTAGGGGTGAACAGGTTGGGCTAACAATCAGAAGGTCCCAGGTTCGATCCCCGGTGGGGCATGCACCAATGGATGAATTTTCATCAATGTGCATAATTTACAGTTCGCTGACGGTGAGGGAAAACATCGTGAGGAAACCTACCTATCCCTCGGGATTAGGTAATAGTCAGTTCCTGTATACACGGCGACACGGTTCACCACCTGTCACGTTGGGTTCTGACTATCTAGTGAAACGTGGGCTTTGAGTTGGTTAATACATCCACAATGTGGTGGTGTATGGCCACTCAAGCCTCTGACTACCCCCGAACGGGGATAAAAGTCATGACGTTACATTACATTACATTACATTACATTACATTACTGAACAATTTGTTTCAAGGGGCCATAATCCATGTAAAGTATATGTTTATGCAAACAAAACAGCGAATGATCGCTATCATACGCGAACTTCTGTTACGAAATAGTTGGACGAACTGAAATTGCTTTCGAGTCCCGGGGGCAAGCGACTAATGAATTAGAGATGTTAATGATAGATAATGGACCAAGAGGGCAGTCAGTGACTGAAAACTGGGTGGAATAAAACCGAATATTTGACTGAAAATTTACCGCCAAATTTTAATAGTTTTGTAGACAGTTTGAAAAAAAAATACGTGAAATTTCCCGCCGTTTTATTATGTATCCCGCGGTATCTTAAAATTATTTTTCGAAAAATAAAAGTAACTCCTTGTAACATCAGCTATCTGCCAGCGGAAGTTCCGTCAAGTCGGTGCAGCCGTTTCGGAGATTACCCGGAACAAACATACAGACAGACAGACAAAAATAAACAATTTGTTTTTTTATAAGTACCTACCGTATGTACTTTCATGTGCATTTAATGAAAAGCTGTTATCTTGACATTACAAACACACACTTCAATTTTATTTATTTGTATATGTATATACGAATAAATAAAATAGTTTATGGCATGTTTATGGATCAATAAATACTAAATATACATTCGTACTACTTACATATTAATATTTTAACAGCTTGTTAGAGTATTGGTAATTTCTAAGCACAGTGATAAAATTAATTACTCAAGCTTTCAGCTCATTACTTTTAGTCCAGACTAATTGTCTCAATATCTAGAAATCTCTCTTGCCTAGCAAAATGGTGACACAAACAAGGTCACGTGAATTCGCGAGTTATTAACGGCACGTGAACGTATTTTACGTTTTACTAATGACTTATAAAATGAAAGTAGTGTTTACTTTACGCGACCGGCGACCTAATTACTGAGAAACCAGTTTATGAGTAACGCTATGATAATAATAAAATATAATAAAAGTGTGAGCGGAGGAAGCGAAAGAGGGTTCCGTACTGTACATACTGTTAGAATTTGACGTTTGATTGTAGGCATAACCGGTTTCCTCTGTGAATAGGCGCTTGAAGAATGTATTTAATATGTTTTGGTTTACTTTATAATGATCTTTAGATCTCAATTCATTATGCTCATAAAATCAGCGATAATTTATTATTTACTTTGAACTACAAATAATGAATCAGACTATAAGGAAAAACAAACCGTATTTTATTAGGTAACTAACTTACTTTTGTACGAATTTGAACGTATATGCGTGTATATAAAACACACGTATTGTGCACTTATCTATGTCACAACAAAACTATTTCAACTATCTATGTTCACCACTTTACCTATTCGTTATTATCACAGAGTAAAGACTAAAGAAAGAGGTGCCCTTATTAGATATTTGTATGAAACAAAACGTGGTCATTGTTTTTTTCATTTTGATTTTACTATTTACCGGTAAATAGTTGAACTACTGGCTTCGTTTTATGTCGATGTTAGTACTAGGCCGACCACTCGGCCGACTTGCTTAGGGCCAGTCCCCTTAGTAACTGGTCCATGGTTTTTATTATCACAATGTCACGGAACCCAAAAACAGAATGCGCGGTAGCTAGCCAGTAATTATTTGCTTATGTTTAGATGTCGGCATACATTAATTTTAATTGCGTTTGTTGAGTGACTCATAGGATTAGGTGTAAATTGAGAACATACCTAAAAAAATAAAATATAGGCAGTAGGTAGGTAGGTATTTGTGCAGGTTCCAAGACAACTTAGCTTTTCCCCGGGACTCGTCGAGGGTCAAACCTTGGCGTCATCGTTGGACACCATTGTCGATCCTGGCTTACAGGAGTAACAGTGGGAGTGTGTGGCGGGCCTAATAATATAAAAAGAGTAGGTAGGGTAAACAAAATAAATAAAATATAGGCACTTTCAATCAAAATGCTTTCTGCTGCGTCAACAAGTCTGCGGCAATAAATGATATTATCAAGCAAGACGGAGACATGTGCACAAGCCCAAGATAGGTACATGTGGAGACAGAAAGGAGACGTCTTTGCCCAGCAGTGGGATATTTATGACTATAAAAATGGTTCCGTAAACTTCATTTAAAAAAAAAATGTTTGACCGAATTGAAAATTCAAAATGTTCAGTGACTTCCGTTGCTGACTGTACCCTCGCTAGATAAAATGCTATTGGTGGACAAAAAAACATACATTCAAATTGAAAACTCCTCCTTTTTTAAGTTGGTTAAAAAGCTCGAAGAAACGCTTAAATTTTGATCCAAAACAGTGACTCATAAACAAACTTTTCTTAATTTGCCCTGGGATCGCCCCCAGTCCATTGTATAATAACCATAGTACAAGCGTTGCTTAGTTTCAGACCACACAGTGTGTAGTCTGGCTATATTTATTTATAACTAAAGTACTGTGTCAGTTACTAATTAAACATTCAAAAGCTCTAAAATAACTTTCATTATGCAGTGAAAGTGTTCAATTAGGGTAATAACATACCGGCGGCGGGCTTAATGCAGTTTTACGACGGCATGGAAATATAATGGCCTAGTAGTATACTGGCTGTTCCCAGGTTTGATTATGAGAATAAAAATAAAATAATAATATAACGTCACGACTTTTATCCCCATTCGGGGGTAGTCAGAGGCTTGAGTGGCCATACACCACCACATTGTGGAGGTATTAACCAACTCAAAGCCCACGTTTCACCAGATAGTCAGAACCTAACCTGACAGGTGGTGAACCTTGTCGCCGTGTATACAGGAACTGACTATTACCTAATCCCGAGGGATAGGTAGGTTTCCTCACGATGTTTTCCCTCACGAAACGACACACGATGTTGTTTGTGTGTGTTGTGTTATGAGAATCACGGTTTAAGATTGAATTAAATCTACATTTTGAAATGCTATACGTGTTTATAATTGGTTTTGAGGTCATAGCCAGCTGCAATCATCGATCAGTAAACGATCGGAGGTTAAGCAACGCTTGGTAAGGTCAGGCAGAGATGGGTGACCATTTAGTTGCATTTGAACTGAGCGTCTTCGTGCTTCGGAGGGCATGCAAAAGTCCGTTCTGGGCGCTTACCACCACCTCTTATAGCAGTTTTGTTTTAACGTTTCAGCGGCCATTTGTGCAATGACGTTTCTTATTGTCATGACAACGTTCCTGTAATTGAATCGCAATAAGAGTTCGTGGTAAGCCCCCTGGTTGTTGTCATCTAGGCAGCAGTCGTTAAGCCTTGTCAGAGGTTGTTCGGGCGAGTAAATAAGCTAGTCTTCATATGTGAACTAGCTATATAGCTATGTGGGTGGAAGCCCAACTCCCCCCTCCCCTCCCTCTGTCCCACTCCCCTTCAGGTTGGCAACATGCGAGCGATGGCTTTGATATTGCAAGCATCTATATACTACGGTAACTACATAACATCATGCGGGCCGTACGCTTGATTGCTATCTCAGTCACAATAAAAAAAACACAAAAGAAAACGGTATCTTAATTGTCATTAACAAACCAGATTGGCAATTTAAGAATTCATTCAATTAATGTTTTATGTAGGGGATGGAAAATTAGCAAGCAATAAACATCTATAATTACGCATCATTAAATATTTTATTAGCCATCGACCCACCATTTCTTCCATAATTATGTAAAAAATATTCAAAGAATACTAATGCTCTATGGAAAAAATCGAACAAAACAAATCTGAATATTTTCATCGTATGATTGCAATCTATAGCATAATTAAGTCTATAGTTTAATGATGCTTATAATTAGTTCAGAATATTAAAAAATAGTTTAAATACGGCTCCCAATTCCACGCAGATTTGATTTATACTTACTTTAAAGCATACTTAGTTCCGAAAGCTTAAGTAACTTAAGTAACATCGCACTTGTACGCTACCCTGTTTCTATAATCTATAATATCTAATAATAATAATGATATAATATCCTGGGACATTTTTTACACACGGCTACCTGATCCCAAACTAAGCAGAGCTTGTACTATGGAAACCAGATAACTGATATTATACATATACACTACTTTTTTATTTGTAAATACATACTTAATATACATATACACCCAGACTCGGGACATACAGACATGTCCATGCACACAAATGCATGTCCCGGGTAGGAATCGAACCTACGACCTGCAGCGTGAAAGGCGCCATCACGCCAACCACGCCAACGGGCTCGTCAATCTATATGGGTAATTGTATAATAATATAGATACACTCCATATTCCCGAGCCTACAATATCTACGTTTAAAATTTCATTAAAATCGGTTTAGTAGTTATAGAAATATATAGGTACTAACAAACATTCACACACACTTTCGTATTTATAATATTAGTAGGATAGGATAGGATTAGTAGGATATTTTGAAATAAGAAGAGAAACTGCGAACAAGCAATAACTAAAATAAACAAGAATTCGTTTCCCGCAGCGGCGGGCGTGTGCCGCGGTTAATTGCGGCGCGGTATTGGATTCCAATCGAGCGGACAGAGCAATAGTCAGCGTCGCTACAGATTTCGTACATTCGTTTTGTGGTTCTATTGACCATAAGTTAAGTGGTTTCGGAGACTTTCCTATTTCTAACCTTAAATTTTTTTTTTAATTCCCTATTATTCGTATAGGGATTCCCTTAAATTACAGATGCCTTGGGCGACGGTCACCACTTACCATCATTTAGACCGTCTGTCCGTGTGCCTTATAAGGCCAATTAAAAAACTAAAGTTTATCACCAAAATACTAAAAACTCACACAAACCCGCTGAATTCTAAAATGCTCAATTATATAAAAATATACATAATAACGGCTACGTTTAAGTAGCATTTAAGTATTAACAAGTAAGCACTTACCGGATTCTGACAACGTAAGTATAACACTATTTCGCCACGCATCTGTTAGCAATGAGTCAGGCTTTCTTCCAAATACAGATCCTGTTTTGTCATTTCGTTTACACAATACACGGTACGTCTTTTGAATAAATAAAAATTGTCACAAGGTTGTATGCGTTTTGAATATAAATTATGTTAATTTTATAACTGTTACGGAATATGACATGACTTGTTGTTTCGGAAGTATAATATTCATTATTACGAATGAGTATTTAATGTATTTATGGCAAAGAACCAAACTACCAATTTTTTCTTATTACCGCCCATTTTAAAAACATGGTAAGGGCCGTTAGATCAATAGTTTAAACTACGAGAGAGAGTTTAATCTCCCGTCATCCATATACCATTGACAGTATAAACTCTTTACGATTGATCAACTACCATTGATCGTTACCATGGACCAGTTACTAAGGGGTCTGGCCCTAAGCAAGTCGGCCGAGTGGTCGGCCTAGTAAAACATCGACATAAAACGAAGCGAGTAGTTCAACTATTTACCGGTAAATAGTAAAATGAAAATGAAAAAACAATGACCACGTTTTGTTTCATACAAATATCTAATAAGGGCACCTCTTTCTTTAGTCTTTACTCTGTGATCGTAACGCTCTAATAGACATCTTGAGTACCTGTGATATATTTTTTTGCTTTATAATTATCTATGGAATATTAGTCGCCGCTATACTTAACATTGAACAAAAATGTCCGACTGAGATTAATAAAATGTGTGAATTTCTTCAAGAAATGTGAAGTGTGTCTAGTAAGTGAATATAATTACATGTCTGCGTTTCTCATGCCAATTCCCTCGATAATAATTTTAGGAGAATAGAAAGAGAAAGAACAATAGATTAATTGTATTGTTTCTTCATAAGTAGACCTTTATTCCGCGACCGGTCCCATTAATAACACTCTACTGTAATTACTTCGTGTTTTATTGCACTAACAAATTAAACAATGTTACGTTAATTACTGTTCGTGTACTAGTTCTAGTTAATTGGAGATTAGTATGTCAAACTAGATACACAAACTAAAAAAACACTCTTCATAAAAAGTGAGAAATATTTATTTTTTTATTCTGAGTTATTAGACACTAATAACAATAACTTTTTATGAGGTCTGTATCAACACCAAGGTAGATCCATATTATCAAACAGAATAATGGACTTTTCATGTTTTCGAACCGTTCATCTTCTCAGTCACAGTAAGAAACCTCCGCATTCCAAATTTAAATTCAAATAATTTTGTTCCGAATGAATTATGAGAGATCCCTTATTATATATTCATTGCCTGGTCACCATACTCTTGTGTGTCTAACCCAGATCCGTCGAATCCAATTCGTGTGCGGCCCGATAGCGAATTCAAACATTTCGGCAGCACTTGACGGTAAACGTTGTTACATTGCGCCTCGCTCGACTGAGGTGGAAAATAAACCTTGTTTATTGTACAAACGTAAGTAAAAAAAATATTAAAAAGTAAAGAAAACATTTACGTAGGCATTGAATGTTTTTTTACTTTTTTAAGCCTACAGGCAAGTGCTTTTTTTTAATGAAAAAAGCACTTCCCTGTAGGCTTACAGGTGACGTCTTTCTTTACCAATAACATTACGTGAATCAATATTTAATAACTATATAGATGACCCGGTGAAACATGCGCTTAAAATAATAAGCGATCTGAAGGAACAATTCCCATAATTTTTTTTTAAATCAATTTAGATTTTTTTAGCTGTTTGATATGAGCTGCAGTCACTGTGAGTGTGTCTGTGTGTGTATGTCTGTGCGCGCGTGTGTGTGTGAGTGTGTGTGTGTGTTTGTGAGTGTGTGTGTGTGTTTGTGAGTGTGTGTGTGTCTGTGTGGTGTGTGTGTGTGTGTGTGTGTGTGTGTGTGTGTGTGTGTGTGTGTGTGTGTGTGTGTGTGTGTGTGTGTGTGTGTGTCTTCGAAGAGGTTTGTTGTTCCGAAGCGCGTGTGTAGTGAGATAAGTGATGTACTCACCGGGTGCGCGGGCGGCATGCATGTGTCGATCGCCGGCGCTCGCGGCGCATTACCGCACGTGCAGCTACGGCTACACACACACCCTGCCAAATAAACACAACATATCATTAACATATCATACACCATCAGTCACCACTAGCGGTAGGTCGTCGTCGATTTTTTGACGGAACAGACGCAATCGTTTTCCCGACGACGAAAACGGCCGCGGAAAACGGTCTTCGTTGCAACTGGTGTAGACTTGAAGGACGACATGTTTTATTAGAGAACTGGGGCCTTACCACCACCTCTTATAGCAGTTTAAGTGCAATGCCGTTTCTTATTGTCATGACAATAAGGTACGTCATTGCACAAAAAGTCGCTGAAACGTTAAAACGTTCCTATAATTGAATCGCGATAAGAGGTCGTGGTAAGCCCCCTGTTTAGTGAACGAACGACAAGGACGACGACCGCGTCGAGTGTGATAATTGAATCATTGTATTCTCGACTGTATATTTTCTTAGTAAAGTAAAAAATCGCATCACGTAATTCGAAGACTGGATTGTGAAACGAAGATTGTTTTGACAGAGTAAAGACTAAAGAAAGAGGTGCCCTTATTAGATATATGTATGAAAAAAAGTGGTCATTGTTTTTTTCATTTTCATTGTTCTATCTACCGGTAAATAGTTGAACTATTCGCTTCGTTTTATGTTGATGTTAGTACTAGGCCGACCACTCGGCCGAATTGCTTAGGGCCACGAGTTGCTTAGGGCCAAGTCCCCTTAGTAATTGGTCCATGGTTTTAACCCAGGACGTAAAACGGTTTCATCGTCGCGGAACACAAAACGGTCTTTGTAAACGGTTCTTCGTCGCAACGCCGCCCGCTAGCTCACCGATCATATAGATTCGTCTCTAATGACGGAAAAACTTCAAATGACAGCGACAAGGCGTCTTTCGAAATACGAAACGAAATGCTTCGGCTAACGAATCGTACGTTTCCTACTCCGAAAATGTTTCGGATCCGAAATTCGGATTCGATAGTCGTGATTCGACGTTTCTTCTTTCGAGGACCCTATGCTGATTCCCTATTTTCTTCTATAGTTTTTCAATTATAAGCTGTAATTAAAAATAATGCTTCTCGTAAAGAAACTGTAGCCCCAAAATTAAATCCCACCGGTGGCCTAGACGTTTACGATTAAAGTTTTTATGTGAACTTGCCGGCCTGCGCTTTACAAGTTTTAATGGCGCTTTAACGTCGCGGAACCATTTCGTGCGAATAGCAGTTTGTAATTACGCGTGAAATGCAGTTCCATAAGCAATAAGAAATATAATTATAATCATTTAACGACTGCTTAGCGAATTGGTTCGACCATAGGCTGCCCGGCTCACAGCATCGGGTGGTTGCAGGTTCGATTCCCGCCAGAAGAAATTATCGGAAACGGTCTTTTCGTAATTTGCCCTGGTCTGGGTGTCACTGGGATCGCTCCCAGTCTTGCCATAGTACAAGCTTTGCTTAGTTTGGGTCCATAGAATTTGTGTGTAAATCGACGATATTTTTTAATTTTATATAACTAAAAACTACTATAATGAATAAACAAAAATAAATAAGTATCACAATTCAAATCAAACTAATAAAATACAGTAACAATAGAAGGAAAGTATCATTACCGCAGTGACCCGAATGAATTTTTTTGTGAACCGTACATCTAATAACACAGATAATATAACTTTTCAATTTTAATATCTCAATTACATAGCATCTGAATAGCTTCCGTGTGACCGCTAGCGTAATGAATGTCACGTACAGTTATCCAATGCGCACGCGCCACTGTTTGCCTTGTGAGGAGTACCGATAGCAGCGAAATCGAATTCATTGTTTTTATTTTGTTTAGTAAAAAATACTGTCTTTATTTTTTTTTACATTGTAATCTCAATAGTGATAGTGTCTTGTTTCATTGTATCATAATGAATACTGGAGGGGTAGCACACGCGCCTAGATAAGACTTTTGTCACGCAGTATGTCGCACTGAGTCGATTTCTCTATTACTAAAGTCTGATTAATAAATTCAGTGGAGTAAAATGACAGATATTAATGTGAATTAATATTTTAATTGAATCTATTTTTTATGAGTGGTCATGTTTTTGTTATTTTTTAGAAAATAAAATTGAATTAATTTGAAGTAGAATCATATAAACAACATTATTCATGATGCACGGATCAAATTAATTTTACGTTTGACATAAAAGCTGTCATTCTACTCCACTGAATTATTAATCAGAATTTAAATTAATAGGAAAGAATAAGACAAAATAGATTTTTCTTGCGTTTTGTCTTGTCACCGGCTTTGCTACCAGTGCTGGAGTTTAAAAGATATATGAGACTTCTCCAAGTTTAACATAGAGACTCCACATGACATCTCCTTTGTTAATCGCAAGTGCGATACGTGTATCACGAGTTCGATTCCCCGGTAAATCTCCGGAATGTAGATTATCCACAGTTCCACCTCGCCTCTGAGAAATGGAATAAATCTATTTATTCCTATTCAAATCAAATCAAAAGTTTTTTTATTCATGTAAGCTCAATAAAGCATTTATAAATAGACAAAAATAAAGAATATTTTAGCATTACCACCGGTTCGTAATGTTGCTTCCATTGAGAAGAGCCGGCAAGAAACTCAATGGTTACTCTTTTCAAAAGAATAATTGTATACATTTTCAAACAGCAACGCTATGTGATTGTGCTATGTATTGTTTCGGTGATTAAAATACGTCACTTTCTTTCTTTACTTGCTATCCGTACACCATATAATCAAACAAAAAAAGCTACAATCAGAATACTACGATTATAGCTTTTAACACGGCTGGAATTATTAACTGCTGATATCTGGGTTATTATGAAACGAACTCCGAGATGAACCGTTCGTAATACGTAGCTTTTTGTTTTTTTAGCTTTGTTGATTTGTAGCCTTTTTGTGGGTAAACAGACAGTGTGTTTTCACCTTATTGTGTTTTGTTTGGTTTTCTTTTGTTCGATAACGAATCCGGGTTTATATTAGGTCAGTATCATCTTGACGCCTGATTCTTTGCAGGAGTAAGCAGTACTGATCAGATCGACAATACGGAGTTTTCCTCCTATTTTTGTAGGTTTAGGTTAGTTTATTTGGGTATTTTGTAAAGATTTGTAATTAGTATTAGAATACCTGCTATACACAGTTTAGTGATGTAATTAGTTTATAAGTCATCCTTGAAAGAAAATAAATATTTAAATAGTTAAATTTTCTTTTTTTGATTACAGCAGTAAAAGTGGAAATCTAAAACCCGTATCTATAAACAAGTAATTTCTTAGTCTTAAGTAAATTCTAAGCAAATAAACCTGTCTGATAGTCCCGGAATGTGAGATAGGCCTTTTGCTAAGAATTTACTCGATAATAAGTAATCACTTATCTAATAATTATATATTCGATTCTCATATGTGTACTCAATATAACATACATGAAATTAGGCCTATGCACATTCTGTATATCCCTGCCTTTCATATTTGGAAATAAGCGTCTTAGTTACAACTAGCTACGTCCGCGTAGATTACAATGGGTTTTAATGTTTTGCGCGAAACCCAAATTCTCCATCTAAAATAAAAGTTACTCTTTATACCATCAGCTATCTGCCAGTGAAAGTCCTGCCAAAATCATTCCAGTGGTTTCGGAGATAAGCCGGAACAAACATCCAGACAGACAGACAAAAAAATTAAAAAAATATTTTATGTTATAAGTACCGTATATACTTTCATATGCATTTAGTAAAAAGCTGTTATTTTGACATTACCAACAGCCACTTCAATTTTATTTATTTGTATAAAAGTTTAAAATTTAATGTGGAAGGATGAATGCAAACTTTTTGTATCTTTCTTGTTTGTATCCAAACCACTTCCACTTTGTACCCGAATAACTGGAACACGACAAAGAATCCCGTTTGTACTAAATACGAGTGAATGAGCCACAGTAAAAGCAGAAAGGTGAAATATGTTCCTACAAGCGCACCGATGTTGCACGACCACAAAGTTCGAATACGTATGATTTATTACACATTCTATGCGCAAACATTTCATTGTGGAACCTATGGTCTTAACCGACTCTCTTTACCTATATTTCTAACGTTAGATCCTACTATTTTCGTGAAACAATGCCAGTAACGTGGATCAAAAAAAATATATTTTAGATTAAATCTTATCTATTTCGAGGGGGCCGAGTTGGCGAATACAAAACGTAATTAATTTTAAGTTTCGCCACAAGAAACCTTCGCGGGCCGAGCTGACGAATAAATAATTTCACTAATATCCAGATTTCACCAACTCGGCCCACGCGGGCCAAAAGCTGCCGGCCGAGTTACTGAACAACACGAATTATCTTACTTTCCTTATTTTACTAGGAATGGATGTCGGTATTCATTCAAGCATTCTTTTTATTCCGCTAACAACAGATAAATTTACCAATAACGATCCAATATCTGCGCGTGCGACATGCAATTTCGTAAAAAAACGCGCAAAAATGTGCGCACTCTTCGCTTATCATTTTAACCTATATTTTCACCGCGGAAATGAGCATTGTGAAATGCTTTTAAAGCAAAACACGTAATAGGTATTCGCTAATGACAACTAGTTAACTACCGTTATGAACCATAAACTATGTGACCATAGACAAGGTAGAGATTTGCACGTCAAATGGGCGGTCCTGCTAGTTATCATTACGGCGCGCGCGCAAATAACCGTCTTGTCACACCGATAGTCAGTGAGAAAAACAAAAATATGTTAAACCCTACTTCAACGTACCCCGCGTAATAAATCTAGTTCATTTTATCACAGATTGATGATGATGATAGATGCGATGACTACTTAAAAAGAGTTTCTAAGCGTTTTAATTTTTCGGCCAAAACTGCTATTCAGAGGCCGATTAACTCTAAAGTTATTTCGATATTTCGGAAAACTAAAACCGCCATCAAACGTGGTTTGATGTGGGCGATGCCATAAGCACATTGTATTGAAATAAGTAAATGGCGTTTAAAAAATAAAATTAAATTAAAACAATGTAAAAAAGACAAGCCCACTGAGTTTCTTGCCGGATCTTCTCAGTCGAGGTCGCGTTTCCGATCCGACAGTAGAATTTAAGAAAAAATGTAAAATGACAATTTATAAGTGCCCCCGTAGGCCTAAACAAAATAAACGTTTTGAATCTTGAATCTTTGAGCACATTAAAAAGTGTTTCTAAGCGTTTTAATTATTCGGCCAAAAACTGATATTCGGAGGCCGAATAACTCAAAAAGTCATTTCAATATTTCGAAAAACTACAATCGCTATAAGACGTAGTTTGATGAGGGCGATGCCATAAGCACATTTAAAATAGCTTTCAAAGCGTTTTAAATTTTTCGGCCAAAAACTACTATTAGGGGGCCGAAAAACTCAAAAAGTCATTTCGATATTTCGGAAAACTATAACCGCCATTAGACGTAGTTTGATGTGGGCGATTGGATAAACACATTAAAAAGAGTTTCTAAACGTTTGAACCTTTCGGCCAAAAACTGCTATTCGGAGACCGAAAAACTCAAAAAGTCATTTCGATATTTCAGAAAACTACAATCGCCATTAGACGTGTATTCATGTAGGCGATGCGATAAGCACATTTAAAATAGTTTCTAAGCGTTTTAATTTTTCGGCCAAAACTGCTATTCGGAGGCCGAAAAACTCAAAAAGTCATTTCGATATTTCGGAAAACTACAACCGACATGAGACGTGGTTTGATACTGTCAGTTCGAGAAGTTGGTCATATTGAGCGATTTAGTACGGAAATGTTTCCAAATTCATAATTCGAAGTCCGAACGAAACGGATTATTGCTGTCGTGCCGGGTTCGTAATAGCAGACCAGTTAAGATACTCAAGGTTAGGTATGAACGAAACAAAAGAACAGGATAACAAAACAAAATATTCACAAAACAATACTCACTCACATTAGAAAGTAGAAATCCACAGAAAGCCAAAAAATCACGAATAATCGATGACAAAACGAAACGTCTCGACTTGGGCAATTTGTGGGCATTAGCGGGCAATTCGTCTGGTGCCCATAATCGCGGGGCGTCGCGGGACAATACGTGAGCCCACTTTGGGGCGATGGGGGCTATTTGCGGCGCGCAAATTATGGCCATTCGAGTTATGACATGACGCGCCGATTGAGTTACAAAGAATGATGCATACTAAATTAATTATTTTTTACTAAATTAATTGATTAGTATCTTACCTACCTACCTACTGATTTGTATATAGATCAATCTCAAGTCTGTAATTTGGAAATTTCATTGTAATGCCATTTCAGTTCAATAGGTATTCGATTTCGAAATAGTATTGTGGCAACAATAGTCATAATGCAGTGTGCGACATTAAAAAATGCTCGCCAGAATTACACACCAACTGTATGCCCCCAAACTAAGCAGCTTGTACTATGGCTACCATACAATGGACTGGGAATCCCAGTGAACCCCAGACCAGGGCAAACTAAGAAAAGGCCGTTGTCGAAATTTGCCTTTGGCGGGAATCGAAACTACAACCACTCGATGCAGTGAGCTCAGCGGCCAACGCTCAAACCACTGCACCAAGAAGTTGTCCCCGCTTTAACTTTATCATTAAAAAACTATGGCCTATTAACCGAATTTATCATTATTTATCAGAGGCTAAGTCTAGCTGCTAGAAGAAAGCAGAATTTAAAACCTGTAATAGATAACTTACAATTTCGTAAAAGTCAGACACACTGACACGAATTTTTTGTTTCAAACTCTTCATGGACTATATTGAAAATTAAATAAAGCGATACACTTTCGAGCGTTTTGTTGTTTTTATTGATGTACAAAGTAAATTGCTATTGTGTTCTTACGATGCGTTGCTAGCTGTTGGTAAATAAATAACTTTATTTGACTTTTAAATTGGAAACTTTATTAGAGAGATGTAGATAATTAATGTATTACAGAAGTATATTGAGGTCTTAGGGTCTATATTTTTATAGTTGATTGGGAGTGGATACTAAACGGGGGAATTTTTATATAATGTAACAAATCAGAATTGCGAACATTCGCTTTCGTGTCGTATATTCGAACTATGAGTGTGCGCATTGTAATGCTCGCCTGACGTATCTGCTGGCCTACTCCAAAATACGAACCTAACGCTTCGGCTGACGGATTGTCGTGATTTGACATTTCTTCTTTCGTTTTTCTCTACGATTTGACATTGTTTTGATCGTAAATCGAATCCGTACTTCGGACGATCCGTCAGCGACGTATTTCGGAGTAAGCCCCCTGCTCGCCTCGACGTATCAAATTGACCGACATAATGTTCTTAAGCGGAAATGCTCCCAGTGAGTAAGTACTCTTCTTAAAAAACAAACATAAGTCCACCATTTAAATCAATCATACTCGTATGGTGCTGCCATAACGCGGTATCTGCGAAAAGCAATGATAATAATAGCTTGTAACACATAACGGCTGGTTTGGGGTATGACGTGTAGGGGTATCAATGTCATGCATTACAGCTGTTGAAATTATAAAAAAGTAAGTTTAAAAACTAAAACCCGACTACTGAAAAATCGCGCTCTAAAAAGTATAAAACGAGAAAATATTCTCATCTATTTCATACTTTTTAGAGCGCTATTTTTCAGTAGTCGGGTTTTAGTTTTTAAACTTACTTTTTTATGATACCGATTTGAGTCAAAATAAAATAAAATTTGTTGTTTTAATCTATGACTTCGATTAAAATATTATTTTTCTATAAAATAATACACGTACCTGTTTTTATGCATTTTTTCTGCATTATTTATCAGCATTGTATTAAAATATGAATGTATTTGTTAGGAAGTTGAACGGTTCGGCGATTCGAAAAATGATTTAATCATTTTTGTGTCATTTTTATGTTACGTTTTTTATGATACTATGATATTATGATACTTCTTGTTAACCTAATAAAAAAAAAGTTTCAATCAAAAATTGATCACCGGCGTGATTTGTGATAACCCTACATGTTACATGCGGCATGGTCCGAAGTTAGTACCGTTGAGACGCGCGTCGTGTATCAATAACGCATCAGTGCGGCCATTAAGTTGGATTTCAAACGGCAGATACACTATTCTGATTTATTACAGCCCAGCCAATGACACTTAATTGAACATGGAGGTAGTTTCGAGTTTTAAGTTTCGGAAAATATACACATACACATACATATACTCACGCCTGTATCCCAAGGGGGTAGGCAGAGACTATAGATTGCCACATGCTACGATTTTGACACACCTCTTTTGCTTCATCCACATTCATACATCTTCTCATGCACTGCCGTCGGTTGAGGGTGCTACGGACGTTTCGGAAAATATATTATTATTATGCTCCGTTCTGAGAAATATTTGTAGAAATGTGAGTTGTTTGTTTTAAATGACATTATATTTCAAACATCGTAATACAAGAAAAGATTTATAAATTTTATTTTCCCAGTTCTTGTTGAAATAAGCAACTTTAGTAATAAGGTTCGCAAGTAGATTTTTATTTTACATAATGCTTAACCATATTGTAAATGAACAAAAATCTGAATTAAAATCATTTTTTTACTTTCGCGCACCTAATTTTTCGATTAACAGATTATTATTCGTTCAGCATTTAACTCTAATTCCGTTATAACATGTACCTAGAAATAGCGAATTCCCAACTAAACAACGGCAACTTGTTTCAATATGGATGGTCATAAACCATTGTTTGGGCGCTGCAACATGTGACCGAGACACTTACGGCATATGAGCCAGCTTTCGGGTAACCAATAAAACGGCAGTAAAATCGTATTAGCTGGTTCTTATAAGGTTAATAAGTTTTATGTCCGTTTGGCTCGAGTGCAGGCCACTTGGGTCACTGCAATGAGCGCGTGCGACTTCGTTTCCCGTTGGGGCAAATTTCGGAATCGCCAAGATTGCGATTGAGATATTTGAACAGCCCCTCTAGACAAGTGGCTTCGTCTCAGGCGTTTCTATAAATCGCTACGCTTAAATGTAAAGAAATTACATTACAATTCGATAAGTAGATCATGTGACGTCTTTTTCATAAATGAAGCGTAGCGATTTGTAGAAACGCTGGTAGACGACAGCCACTTGTCTAGAGGGGCTGATGAATTTCGCTGCATGTAGTGGTGCGCTGAGCACAAGTTTAGTAATTCCGATGTTGGAAGGTACCATATCTGTTAAAATAACATCAATGCCCTACTTCCTTTCAATCAACGCAACAGTGATGATATAAGTACAAACTCTCGCAACACGATTGAATAAACAAGTCATTTATGTTGCTATAATTTATGTTTATCGATCCATTAGGAATGCAACACGGAGCGTCGCGCGGTGCTTCCAACACGACATTCGTATGACATTAAGATATAAATCTGTGAACACGCAACACTCCTGCACTTAGACCCTGTACACATTGGGCGTTTTGAAGCGCGCGATTTGCTAACGCTTTGCTAACTATGACGGACGATTTCGGTGTACACATTCAAACACACGTTTGTTTGAATGTGTACACCGCAATCGTCCGTCATACACATTCAAACAAACGCGTGTTCGAATGTGTATAATTCGAACGCGCCCTTCTAGTGCGTTCGAATTTGTACCCCGAAATCGAACGTTCTTAAAACGCGCGTTAGCAAAGCGCGCTTCAAAACGCCTAATGCTACAAGACATTACAGTGACAAGATGCGTCTTTAAAACTATTGCAAAGTCAGAAACTAGGTTAAAAATTCAATTGGTGTGGATTGTGATAACAGATGTGTAAATTTCGCTGTATGTAATGGTGCGCTGAACACAAGTCATGTAGTGAAGAGGTGATTGCCATGTAAGGAGGTAACATATCTAGTAGGTAAAATAATATATCCATGATTGAGATTAACATTCGAATAAAAAACGCAAATTATTTAAAAATAGGGTAGTGCTTCGATTTGGCGGATTTCGACGATAATTTAACGTCGTGCTTAAAAATCAGTGAATCAATTGGATATAAGTACCTTACTATACAAAACTTTTTAAATAAGTAGGTAGTATCACTTTTGAACAGAGTTGGGCAATATTTAATTGCAATTACTTAATTACTAATTGCATGTGGTGTCACAATTAACAATTAATTTTGATTTGTTTGTCAGTCGCGAACAAATCACAATTAATTGTTAATAGTGACATCACCTGCAATTTGCAATTAATTAATCGCAATTAAATTTTGCCCAACTCTGCTTTTGACTTAGAGCGATTCTGACATCAAACAATGAAACATTTTTTTTAATAATTTACGTAGAAGTACCAGGTGTTATTTCTTTTTTTTCAACTGTCACAGTGACAAGTCAGTGGTAATCTGAGCGCCGGACACGCTCAACTGTTCATAACCGACTGTTGATCAATGGTCAATAGTACGTTCTAATTAACAGCAGGCATGACAGGCTAAACAGTTAATACAACGGAAAATAGCGCAGCGATATATCTATATAATCAAGCAATCACGATTGACGTTTTCAATCACTCACAGGAGACCTACCACCACTATGAAATTAACGGAATAGGTAATAAGACACGTTATGTACAATACTTAAATGATGACGTCATTTTGAACCGATAGCAGGCTCTTCCAACTGCCGCGGAAAATTCGCGCGAATAATCCGGACCCGAAACTGCGGTTTTTCCGCAGCAGTGCGTTCGATTTTTTTGCGTTTTAGAAAATGTTCCGTGGAGAAGTTAATATAGTTTGTTTTTAATTTGGCAAAGAGCCCACTACAGAAAATTCCGATCCGATCGTAGGGCGAACGTCTTAAAGATACGCTTTGACATTGCACGGCACTAATTACCAAATTGTATTTCTACAAAAACAAAATACTACACTATTCTCGAAGCCAAAATCTCAACAAAGGCACACGACCGGAACTTTTAAAAATAATCAAGCGAACTTAATTACTTTGATTTCAAAGAATGGCTAATTTAAATACAAAAGCAACCTAAAAACTCGAATCGAGAACTCCTCGATTGTAAAAGTTAATCGATTAAAATCTCTCGTAACGGATTTTATCATCTACCTAATCGAATCATTTATTAACGATAATGAAGTTCCATTAACATTGATAAAATCAAATGTATATGCCTAAAAGAATATGCAAAATTATTTTTACTAATTATATTCTAAGAATTCTCTCTTTAAGTTAATAACTTAAAAAGAGATAAAATTAAACTACTAATGACCGTGTTAAAATACGAAAATTTTAATAAATAATAAAATAACAATAATATTAAACCTCTTAGCGTCCCACTCCTAGACACCGGCCTCCCCTCAACGAGAGGGAGATTCAGGCCATAATCCACCACGCTGGGCCAGTGCGGGTTGGTGGATTTTACGTCCTTCCAAAATTTGTTAGATTTTCTTAGACATGCAGGTTTCTTCACGATGTTTTCCTTCACTATAAGCAAATGATAATCATTCGCACATAGATTTAAAAAAATCCAGAGGTGCGAAGCGGGGATCGAACCCTGGACCTTAAGCCCGCAAGACCAGCGCTTAACCAATTGGCTATCACTGCTTCAACAAACAACAAAATTGTATAAATTAATTTCATTACATAAAACCAAAGCTGCCATAACCGTATGTAATGAACACAGTCATAATTTGCAATACCAACATTCAAAAGACTCGCGTCATTTATTCTTCCTTTCCAAAATTCACAGTTATACGCAAAAAAACTAACAAAAAGAATATCCACACAAACCAAGCTCATTCCACTCGTCATACGATTTAATGAATGCGAAAAAGTAAATAAAAAAAGTTACAACTACTGCCATTGGCATTGCTACGTCGTTAGGTTGGCGAAAAAAAATCATTATGAGCGAATGAATGAATGACCCATGAACTTGACATCGTGAGGTCACAGACCTCTGTAATTAAATACATTATGCATTCAGACGCGATGAGCGAGTGAGATAACCGATAATTGGTAGCGAGATCGTTTGATACAATTGCTTGTTTTATGTAGAACAGTTTGAGAGAAACTCTGGTAGGGAAATGATCGCAGTATATTATTAGGAAAGAGGTGTTTGTAATTTAAAGTCTTAGATAAAGAATGTACCTGTAGATTTGACAAGCGCGTACACCCGTAGGGGACAAAAGATGTATAATCCTGCTAAATTACGCTTAACTCTAATGTCTATGGAACGTGATCTGACGTACACTACTTCTAAATTTGGTTGGGTGATGCTTTGTTTGGCACATCCTGGACCAAAGACCTACCAAAAGTTTGTGCCCAACAAACTTAGGGCGATACGCAGAAAGTGACAAAAGATAGTACGCCTATCTCTTTCACTCTTAGGATATCGGGCGTAAGCATGTCTCGCTCAAGCACGGTATTATTATTACCGTGTCATCTCTATTGATGCTTTCTCTATGTTTAAAGTAGCCCATTATTTTAGCGGATATGGTACCTCCTAACATTGCCATCACTAGACTTGTGTTCAGCGCACCACTACATGCAGCGAAATAAACTTCAGCAACTTAAAAGCATTTTGATGCGTATTATTTATTCACCAGAAGTTGAGCCATACTATTTTGGTAAGTAACATGTTTCCCTCTTTCTTGGTAATGTCTTTGGAGTAGCTTAAGTTAATATTACAAAAACATAAGTAGGGACGTATTACATTGTTATTTACTAGGTCGGTTAAATAAATGTTCTCAGGTTTAATTTAATTATACTTTTATAAATTTCATAAACATTATTTTATTATTATAAATTAGGCACTAAAATATTTAAGTCCTTTCTATTCTCGTTTAGGTAAAATATATTGCGTACCACATTTAATTAATCAACCCGCTGTAGACCGACATTCTTTGGTATAAAATTAATTTTAATGAAATTAAAATTATAAATTTTATGTTGTAGTTAAATGTATTCCATAAATCACTTTCATATTTTAAATATAAGTATTTCGGTGGCTTTTAAACTGTTTGTAGAAATGTGCGACAAATCCGTTACGATAGCGATAATCTGTTTTATTTCGTCCATCCGTGAAAATTATAGGATACTAGCTTCTGCCCGCGACATCGTCCGCGTTAACTTTAAAATCCCACAGGAACCTGAAATTGTTTCGGGATAAAAAGTAGCCTATATTCTGCTCCAAGGTCTTATCTATCTCCATACCCAAGTTCATAAAAATTGGTTTAGCGGTTTAGTCGTGAACGCGTAACAGACAGACAGACAGATTTACTTTCGCATTTATAATATTAGTAATTATCAAATTCATGGCCATTTATACCCAATGGGATATTTTAAATCATTAACTACTTTTCCCTGACCACACACAGTCTTGTATTTTTTACTGCCAAGAAAGCTCAAGAGAAACATTGAACACCCATCCTCGTTCACTTTTCAATTACGTAACATTCTACTTGGCGTTAAATAGAAAGTTACCGTATGCACATCACTATTAACAGTCATATTTAAGAAGGGTACATGCGACTAGCTACGGTACTGAAAAGGCGATCACGTATGTAGCAAACTTACGATTTTTATTAAATATTAAAAAAAATATGTTACGTCACGACTTTTATCCCCATTCGGGGGTAGTCAGAGGCTTGAGTGGCCATACACCACGACATTGTGGAGGTATAAACTAGGTGGTGTGGTAGGTTTAATATTTTTTTATGGAATAACGAATGTCCAAATCTGTAGAATATTCTTTAAATGGTCTTAAGCATTTTTAGTTACGTGTAAGCATGAATTATTTTATTATTTTTGTTTCTATTGATAATAAAATATATTATTATTATCTTAGACTAGAGTACACCCTCCGTCTAACCTAACACTGTATTTTTATATAGATAACTTGTTCTTTATAATCCGCATTTCGAATTTAATGTTCTTTTGAAACGGGCGGAGTCAAGACTGTATTTGGCAGCTAGATTCTAGATGAAACATGTTTATGTTCTATCGAGCAAATTGTCAATTTTATGAAATACGAGATATAAGTATCAGCTGCAGTATCAGTATCAGTTGCTATCAGTTTTACAACTCCACTGGAAGATATTTTCAAATTGACAACATAAAATTGGATTACAGTGCGATGTATTCTTTGAATTATTATATTGGAGATTTGACACAATTTATTTAAAAAATAAGCTCCTACATAGCAATTCTGTAAAAGTAATTCATCTCCTAATTTTCGCAAAATGTCCTTAATTACCTTTTACAGAAATTTAGCGGTATTGCTAATGATTCTGCTGGAAAATAAGAAAATTTATTGCTTTTGCAGAATTGAATCCATTATGTATGTGGGTATGTGGGTAACCAATGTACAGTAATAAAATATCACTGTTGCTATCCAAACAAGACACTGTAAATGTCTTAGCGTTGAGTAGTCTTGTGGAAACATAAACTATTTTCCTACGAGTCCCGTATGGATGGGGAGCCCAGCGTGCACTTCGTGGGTTTACTCGAGCGTCGTCCAAACCTAGTAGATTCGGTAGATGAGATGATAGGAAGAATACATTGTTCTAGATGTTTCCACTTTCAGCGGTGGGGGAAGCGTCTACATGACAATTTCAATTTTTTTTTTTTATAAAAAGCAATGACATGGAAATACTCAAACGTGTCAGATATTGATACTTTTCATGCTCCAATAAGATACATTGAAAAAAAAAAATTACTAGAGCAAGCCAGATTTTGTAAGCACGGTATAGGCTACGGTAACTGCATAAAATCAGGCGGGCTGTACGCTTTATTGCCACCGCAGTCTTATAAAAAAATAAAAATAAAATCTGAGGGGGTAAAAAGGGAAACTTCCAGATGCTCCCATTTCTTAGACTGACGATCAAATTAGCAAAATTGACACTTTTGACACTTCTAGCTAGTAATGAATCCCCCTTATCTTAGTCTGACGATATCGAGTATTTTAAGACGGTCTATTTATTTTTTTTGGTTCCCCTTAGCGTACCCACCAATATTAAGGGCTCATACTGGTTGGAGGTTCTTATCAATATGTAAGCTATCTCCCTTATCTTAATCTGACGCGCTCGAGTAAATCCAGAAAATCCTTCTACGGCTCCCCATCTAGTAAACTATCATATTATATCGACGTATTGAATTACCCGCCGACAGCCGACTGGGGCGCTTCACATTCTAACTCTCACTGCGCTTGCGATCCACTGACACACTCGCGTGCAGAATAACGCGCCTAGATATGACCACGAGATTTGCATGCGTCCGTGCATATGCGAGCGAGAGCATGGTAATTAATGCATGCAAACGAATACTGGAGCAACGCTCCGCGTGGTGATTACGACGCGTATTATTTTCATTTCTATCTAAAAAAGTAGAGATATCTTTCACAGTTTACACGCAAGCAAGTTTTATGATTACTTTGTGAAACAGGAAAACTTTTCTATGAATGATGAATGAAGAAAATTGTTAATAAAAATGTGGGTAGTTTGGCATATGTTTTGATGAAAAATCAATATCTCATAATGTACTCAAAGCCGAATGAAGTGGATTCGTTCAGTAATCAAGATTATGACTCATTTTGGGGAAACTCAAGATCTCACAATACTAGGCTAGTACACACTAGTACAGTCAGCAATATAAGTCGCTGAATATTCTCAATATTTCAAATGAGTAATACACTTGTGATAACCAAATATTAGCAACATTTAAATATTCTTTCGATCAAGAAAAATAATTGATACAAGCAAACAAAAGAGTGCAAGCTATTTGAAAAACTCAGAATGCGTCCTTATGTTGTTGTCCGTACCTACCTGAATACAATTCCTTTCATTGCGAAATTTTTTTTAATGGCAGACCCGCAACAATCAATTCAAAGTCAATAATCTTAAAGAACATTTTTAAGCGCGTTCTTACAATATTTAAAGAAATAAATAATAACGGTGTCTTTGTATAACTTTTTGTGGCCTGCAGTGTAAAATGTACAATTACGACACATCCTAACTGTAAGCCACTGATGGATAGATTCATAAATCGATTTATCGATTAGTAATTTGATTGTGCAGGATAAAAACACAATCGATTTAATTTCCGCTTTGAACTCAAACTGTTGCAGTTTATGATGATCGATGTAGAATTAACACAAGAATCGATATAATAAAATCGATTTTCGGTTCAGATGTACAGTTTTAATTTAAGAGGGAATAAATTCGTTGTTTTTCCTTGATGCCAGAATAAAAGTAATTTATGCAGAACAGAAAATAATGGAATCATGGATTTCTTGATCCGGAATAAAATAAATTTATGAAGAAGAAGCAAATGGAAAGAGATAAAAGCTTTATCAGTTACACTGACAAAGGTCTTATATTCCAGACTCAACCATTAATCATTGACGGGCCCGTTAGCGTGGTTGGCGCGGAGGCGCCTTTCACGCTGCAGGTCGTAGGTTCGATTCCGACCCGGGACATGCATTTGTGTGCATGAACATGTCTGTATGTCCCGAGTCTGGGTGTATATGTATATTAAGTATGTATTTACAAATAAAAAAGAAAAAAGTAGTATATGTAGTAATATCAGTTATCTGGTTTCCATAGTACAAGCTCTGCTTAGTTGGGGATCAGGTAACCGTGTGTACGAAAATGTCCCAGGATATTATTTATTTATTAAAGCTCTTCGAAAGAAACTTGCTTAAATACCCCTTGACGTTAGAAGACAAGATTTGCTTGAGCATAGTATCAGTAGATCTGGTTCAAAATATTCTTACCCTTCTTCAATTAATTTGATTAATCCCAAAGATCTTGTAATTATGGCTAAAAGCCTGAAGTGCAAAATTTTTGATGGCTAGCAAGTTTTACTGGAAATGCTTAAAATTACAGCTACAGCTAACTTGCTCATTAAAGATTTGTAGCAACAGGTCTACCAGCTTTATAATCCAGCATTTGACTAGTGATGATCAGGATGATGACTCAATCTCCGAAGGTATATAGTAGACACAAAAGCTTTAACCAATTTGTCCATATGTCTTTACGGCATTTTAGGAAACCAATAACCCGAAAGGAATGAACATAGGTACCTCCATCATTATTTCCTATCAGATTCGTATACCCAGATGGTGTTTTGAACCCAGAAATCTTAAAGTAAATAAGGACGGAGCCTCTTCTGTTGATCCTTTAATGATTTTACGCTTAAATTCCGTAGTTCCAAAGCTTGTTAGCATCCGACCATTATGAACTTTCAGGCACATCTATACAATGAGCTGGCAGAATTCAGGGGGACTAAAAACAGTTGCCGTGTGGCGGAAAATAATCACACACTTTAAACATTAATTTACAGTACGCTTACGGTGAGGGAAAACATCGTGAGGAAACCTACCTATCCCTCAGAATTAGGTAATAGTCAGTTCCTGTATACACGGCGACAAGGTTCACCACCTGTCACGTTGGGTTCTGACTATCTGGTGAAACGTGGGCTTTCAGTTGTCTTAATACCTCCACAATGTGGTGGTGTATGGCCACTCAAGCCTCTGACTACCCCCGAATGGAGATAAAAGTCGTGACGTTATATTTATTTTATTTCAACATTTTACGGAAATTTAGCGTAGTTGCTAAGGATTCTGCTCGAAAATCTGAAAAATTAATTGCTTTTGCAGAATTGCTACGTAGCGTTCTTAGCCCCCTGATAATTTACATTATGTCCGCTTTTTCTTTCAGAGAATATAGCGTGACCCATCCACATTAACATAGTTTCATCGTTTCAGTCTCATTTTCAAAATTCGCTCCAGTAGTTTTTTAGTTTACCTCTTACAATGGACCTACACTTTTCTGCGTTAGCTTCTTTGGTTTAATGCATTTAAGTAGCAACGAAGTACTCAAATGTTTCTTGTCTCTTTTATTTTATCTGCTACATCTATTTATCCACATTCCTCGCATAAATCTTGTATCAGTGCGTAATGTTCCGCGGATTTGTTCTTTTTAGGTGTCTACTTAGCCAGTGGCGCTGGCTGCGTCTATGTATCGTGAGTGCGCGGTCGCCGGCGCGCCGCTCCGGCGATTTCGTGCATTTTTTTGCAAATGTCGACTCGGATTTCTAAATAATTTAAATACGTGCACGACCAGCACTCACCGAGCATTTAATTGCTATTCAATGAATTAGGTTTGTGTGCGCAGTCGCGTGCTAATCGCGGCGTGTATCGTGTCTCGGGTTTTATTTATGACGTCTTCCACGATCTCAATTGGCGCGATTCAGATTTTGTGGACTAATAGCTTAGTAAATTATAATTTTAATTACGACTTACGGTTCTAGCGACACCGAAACAGAATCCAATTAAAACACAAAACCATGTCACTGTCACAGATGTATTTAGTTTACGGTAGCACTTGGTGCGCGACGATTGTGTCCGATCAGCTGTGCGCTGCGGGGAGGGGCGCGTGCGGTCGTTTCCGTGTCTCGGGCGCGACTGAGCTCGGCGCGCGGACCGCGTGCGCGGGCGTCGGAGAAATGTAGACGGGAGTCGTGGAACGAAATCGCGTATTGTTGCAGTTTTATTAAGATCATCTTGTAAAAGTGGTGCGAGTAATTAAGGATGACATGATGCCCACCATGTCTATCTCTTGGAGATAAGAGCAGAGGTGTCTTTGGAAGATTTTATAATGCAGTGAAAAACATATTAACAACAAATAATATTTATACGGTCTTGCTTGTTGGTCTAGAGCTCATAAGCTTGGCCTATTGATAATAATAATAATAATAATATATTTATTTACAAAGACAAAAGGTCCACTGTGTTAGTAACATTTTTACTTATCCTATATTAGTAATTTATAATATCATTCATTATTCATTTCATTGATGACATCCTGTATTCTTTAGCATATAGATAGGTAGCAAAAGTATATGCCATCTGAATAGTTATAATTTTTCAGCGTTTATGTATTTATGTAAACAGTTATCCTTCTTACACTAACGGACTTGACAATGATGCTTCGTAATAACGACTCCTGCCTCTAATGATCTTATCGACAGTTTATGTTGCATACAAAAGACATCAACGCGCGCACCGTGCGCGTGCGCACAGTAATAATTTTCACATTATACAACTTGCGATAGTAGAGCTGATTGAGAAAGGATTTTTGCATGTGATTTTTCAGGCCACTTATTTTATAAATCTGCTCGAATATTTCTAACTTACAAACGGAGACCGTTTCGGTACTTTTTGTATTTTCAGTTCATGTTTCTATTAGACAAGTGCTTAAAAATAACAGCCATAACACACCGGGTAGCCATGGCGACGTCGCCAGCCACCGTAGCCAACTATTCGTATTGAAATGTATGGGAGGTAACACACCTGGCGACGGACTGGCGATGTCGCCTACCGTCTCGGTGTGTTATGGCCCTAAGGAAGTCTAGATATCCGAAGAAAATGTATCAACATTCAAACATACTCAAGCCTGTATCCGTAAGTAGCCTGTAGACCACACAAACATATCCTGTAGGTAGAGACTACTGATTGTTACACCACTGATTGTTACATGCTACTTATGCATTTTCTCATACAATTCAGTCCGTTGAGGGTGATAAGGACTTGACCTATCTGAAAAATCAATCAACTGTATAAAAAAATTGTCTAATGGATGAATGAATGAATGTTTAATGCATTGCTATAGGTATAATCATTATTTTATTTCAGTACAAGAAGAAAGCTAACTCTTTATTTCAGATTAGCCCGTTATCACGCTGCGATCATACCGACGAACTCTGAAGGCCACCGCAGACATGCCACTTTTTGCATCGGCGATCGGCGATTTTGCGACTGCATCGCGTTTCGGCGACTCTCTGCGTTCGATCGCAGTATCAAAATTGCGCGATTTTGCGACTGGTCGCTGCATTTCACTTCTAAAAAGCGACTAAATCGTCGATCGCCGATTCTAAAAGTAGTGTGCTTGCGGAGGGCCTGATAAATACATCCGAACCACTTCTGGAGATATCGAGTGTAATGCCTGAACACTAAATCAATTGGAACTTTCATAGCGTATGGGTACGTATGTCACAAATCAAGGCGTAAAGATGTAATTCCATCGACGTATAGGGATGTCAGTAAAAGATATCGTTAAGAAATCTATTTTAATCCTCAAATATGTTTATTTTTAAGTGACTAAGTGAGTGGTAGTGCAACCAGTCGTCGCTCCACCAACAAAATGTATAGAGCTGTATGGAGGGTATCGCACCTGGTGGCCGCTTGGTGGCGCAACCAATTCGGTGGCGGCTATCGAATCACCCGCTGGTGGCGCAACCATGGTTGTCTCGTGCGATATCGCACTTAGGTGGCAAATAAGCGTGATGTTAAACAGTTACCGTAGCTTATAGATGTTTGCAATACTAAAGGCTCGCATGTTATCGACCTTAAGGGGAATGGGGGGGGGTAAAGTGGAATTGGGGCTCAGGCTCAATCACTCATCACACGAAACGCAGCCGTAATAGCTACTTTACGTTGATCTTCTGTGGGAGAGTACTACCGGTAGAGATAGCCCGTATAAGAGCTGCAGTCAATTGCCTACAGATTAGTTCTACCACGAAGAAGTACCAATACCAACATTATGACATTATGATATACCTAAATAGAGACTGTTAAGTTCAAGATAACAATCGACCTTTGGACACATCTGTCACTTCTGGCTTCTGAGAAATCAGAAGATTTCAAAGATAAGTTCCTGATACAGGGCCAGTGGCGGCCCTGCGCGAGTGAAAGTGATAGCGTGTATTAGCCGCATCTCTTGCTGCGCCTGCGCGGATACCCGGCCGGGAAAGCCGCCTGTCAAATTTACTTGTCACGCTGGGTGTGTATTACACCGAAATGAACATTGAGATACCGGCTCTTTCAATGCAATTAGCATTTAGAACCAGTGGTAAATTGTATTCCGACTATAGATGAATTATTTTTTTTAGTATCGGTTTTTATTGGCGGGACGTGGAAAAGATATGTTGGCATCACAGAGAAAAGACTAAAGAAAGAGGTGCCCTTATTAGATATTTATATGAAACAAAACGTGGTCATTGTTTTTTCATTTTCATTTTACTATTTACCGGTAAATAGTTGAACTACTCGCTTCGTTTTATGTCGATGTTAGTACTAGGCCGACCACTCGGCCGACTTGCTTATGGCCAGTCCCTTTAGTAACTGGTCCATGGTTGGCATTTTTTTTAAAATTTCCAAAACATGTGTTGCCTTGTATAATGTGTAATGGTAATATTATGTGTAACGTTGGTGGAATATTAACCATATTATGTACCTAAATGTGCGTGAGTGTAAGCAATTGCAACAAAAATGATGAAACATGATTTTCGGGTTCCCCAAGAAGTCTGTTAATATGTCATTTATTAATCCGCCACTTTACTAATAGGGTTTGGGGGGTTTTTTTGGGTAATACCTCCACAATGTGTTGGTGTATGGCTATTCAAGCCTCTGACTACCCCCGAATGGGGATAAAAGTCGTGATGTTACGTTACGTTTGGGCCTAGCCAAAGTTCTTCCTGTGCTTAACGCATCCAAAAACTCGACATATATTTTACTTGACACTGGCTATATGCGAAACCATAACGAAGAAAAAAAATACGCGTCGGTGTAACTTGAACAAAGTAACAAAATGGACTCGCAACACGCATAATTCAACGAACAAAATGTTCTGTCAATTCTTGGGGGAGGGGAGGTAACCACTACATTAAAATTGACGCACACTTACTCAAAACATTTTGTGTCATTATAAACGCACACGTAAAGAAATGTGCAACACTAGTATATTTTACGCACACTAAAAGATCTAATACGTCAACATACAAAATTTTACTACCGTAGGACCATCGGTGTAATAGGGTGAATACCACTATCGATATTTCTAATTAGCTATATCGATAGTTTCATATACTCATTATTACATTTATAGCTGTCATTATAATCTACTGAATTATACTGAATTATCTCTACTGAAACAGCTGAACAAGAAATAATGAGTAACTCACGAGGCGTAAATATTCAACGGAAACAAGATGATTCCGGGTACATCCCAATTCAGTTCCTTGAAAATGAGATTATCTAAAAAATAAGTACCTAATGTTCCCAAATAAGCTGTTTCATCCCCCCCCACTCCCACTCGACCAGCGCCATCTGCTGCCACTGGCCTGGCTGATATCTTTTGTTAGGTAGGTACGTATAAACGTAATAGGTATTATTATACTAATGTCATCATCATCATCATTTCAGCCAAAAGACGTCCACTGTTGGACATAGGCCTCTCCCAAGGTTTATTATACACTATATATATTATATTTTTATCGATACCGGTCTGCAATCATAAATAAACACTACTACAACACTGTTCAAATCAAAAAGTTTATAGTAAAAAATTATTCTTGCAACATTCACTAATACGACTGAATAATTTTGATACTTGATTTATTATTTTCCATATTATTTATTATTCATAATGCAAGCGCAAGCACTTTTAAGTTTTCTTTGATGTTGGTCAATAAGATAATATTTGTTATACATATATTTATGCCATATGTGATTCATCGCCTCAGTAGCAGACGCTGCCTGCTTCTGGGTCATATGGACCCGGAGCAGTGTCAGGTTCGATTCCGTTTATCAAGATCAAGAATTTATCGAGATCGTATTTATCTGAATTGTTTCGATAGTGAGTGTTTTTGTTTCAACATGAGTTAGTTATTTTTTTTTGTATTTTAGGAAAATAAAACAAACATATCATAGCTACTGCGTTTTTTAATTATTTTTTTATTTTAATCTTGGTCTAAATATTCCACTCCTGATAAATCCATATATTGGCGTGGGCCTGCCGCTGCCTCATCAACTCATCATCATCAGTCTCCACAGCATTGCTGTCATCTTGAAGATTTATTATTAATCGATTAATGTCATCGTAAAGAGCAATTTTCGACTATTCTTCTAACGGTACCTGAAAAATAAAATAATTCAATAAAAGATAATTTCTTTAATGCTTTAAGATTATTTGTTTATTTAGTAATTAAGTAACGATGTTAACTGACAAGCAAACATAGAAAAATAAAGCAACCTTAGTTTATGTATTGGTCGAGATGAAAGCAACACATAAAAATAATACCAAGTATCAAGTGTGTTCAATCGAATGTACCTCTAAGCGATCAATGTATATTAACTGAAAAACCTGTAAACTGAAGCTTTGAGCCTGCCTTTGTATACAATAAACACATTATTTAACTTAAAAACTGTAAAATAAACTGCTTATATACCTATAATATCAGCGGTTCTTTGGTAAACATGGTCGAGTTCTGACAAAATATTTTGCACCTCAAATTCCGCGAGACACCGCCTGTAAACTTTGTGAATCACCTCTCTTGTTGAATTACTAATGATTTATTCATTGTAAATAGTTTTTAACGTTCTGCGACTGGTTTATCACCGCGTAATTCAGTATTTATCCGTTTGTTTACAAAGTTCAAATACTTGACAATTATTTGACAAATAAAAAATACAGTTGCCAGGGTAGAAAAGATTCGTCTATGGTCACAGTAGACTATTCGATTAATTCGTACTCGATTAATTGTATCGATAATGTTTTCGATTCTTATGACATTTAATATTTTAATGAATTTAATAGAAAAATTGCATTAATTACATCAAAAATACTTACATATGAAATGTTACCCCATCTTTTTGTATATTACTATTTTTTGTAATTTCTTTGCACATGTTTAATGGGACAATTCGGCATTTTTCACGGAGCACCTTCCACCGCGAAAACGATACTTACTCTGATCAAATCGATTTCGAAAACAGTTTTTATATACGTGTCAGAGATTTTTGGTCTAGTACCTATAAAAAAAAGCTAGAGGGGAAGATCATGCGATGCGCATCCTGAGTTAATACATCCATGCGGTGTAACAACCGTCCTCTTTACCGTACCGCAATAAAAAAAAGTAATTGGTGACAGCGTGAGTGTCGCTATAAATCTGGCTGTTTTATCTCCGCGCCATCTCTGCCTACCCTTTACGGGCCGTTGATGAGCTAACAAACGGTCCGCAACTTGCCTGTGAGACCGTGACATTTGTAGCTGTCTTTGTACCTGTCGCTGAGGATGTTAAAAATAGAATTAAATGTTTTAGTACAACTTAATGACAGTGTCAAGATATTCAGTGCAAGATCAGGTTCACTTACGCACACACTTACAGTTCGCTTACGGTAAGGGAAAACATCGTGAGGAAACCTACCTGTCCCTCGGGATTAGGTAATAGTCAGTTCCTGTATACACGGCGACAAGGTTCACCACCTGTCACGTTGGGTTCTGACTATACAGGTGAAACGTGGGCCTTGAGTTGGCTTAATACCTCCACAATGAGGTGGTGTATGGCCACTCAAGCCTCTGACTACCCCCGAATGGGGATAAAAGTCGTGACGTTATATTTATTTATTATCAGGTTATTATGTGTTCTTTACATGCCACTGTTTCTATGGGCGTACCCAGCCTTTGGGCAGGCTTAAGCATTGATCTAATCTTTTATTATTTCCTGGGCCCTAAGTCGCTAACCATTGAACTGCTACTGCAATTGAGCTGCTATAGTGATCGAAGCTCTGATTGGTCGGTTGATTCCGGCCGACCAACCGGAGGATCGATCACTATAGCAGCCCAATGACAATGGCTAAGTGACTTAGGGCCCTGAATTGATGTATATCATAACACCAGGGTGCGCTGTACGCTTGCATGCTTAAGTGATGCCCGAGGCACTCATAGCCAGCAATCAGGTTAAGCAATGCTTGGCAAGGTCACTCATAGATGGGTGATCATTGAGTGGCATTTGAACTGAGCGTCTCCGTGCTTCGGAAGGCACGTAAAAAGAAGGTCCAGTTGTTGTCATTTAGGCAGCAGTCGTTAAGCCTTGTCAGAGGCCTTCGAGCTTGAACAACTCTGACACCAAGTGCCCAACTTGGCGGCACTTACCATACGATAAGAGGAAGAAGTGACGCCTGTATCCCAGTTTACAAAAATATTCTCTATGAAACCACTACGAGAAAAACTATCGTCTGTATTTCATTAAGAAATCCCTCCCTACATTAACTAGTGACGCGCAACAAGTTATGCGTACGGTGACAAGCGGTGACCTAATTATGCTGCGGTTTAATTAGGGTCGCTGCGTCCACAAAACTGCTCGCCACGCCGCCGCGCCGAGAACCGCTGGAATATGGAACATTCCTGATAACTAGAGCTACGTAAAGTATCTTTACCCTGAAGGCATCTGTCTTGAATGACGCACGAGAATTTGTCTGATATCTACTCAATAACATAATATAACCGCTAAATATATAGAGCCTTTTAGACAGTTTACCATTGTAAACAAACAACAAATCACATTTGTTCCCAGAAATGCTATGTAAATCATTTTTTACATAGTATTTCTGGGAACAAATGTGATTTGTAATGCTAATGTTAGTGCTGCCATACACCTGACTGCTTGTCGACTGCTCTAAAGAAAGAAAGAAAGAAAGAAAGAAAGAAAAACTATTTTGCAGTAAGCAAAAAACAAAAAAATAAAAAATTATAATAAATAAATAATAAACAGATTTTGCTCGCCGTAAACGGACCCAATTCAGCATGTGCTGGTTAACAAGAACCAGCGCTGGTCTTCCATTGGGCCCGTTTGGCGACTTCACTGGCGCAAACCTTAAAATAAACTAAAACTAAAAAGACTCGTACCCAAAATAAAAATAATTAGTAGTCTGTGCGTAATACTATAATGTCTATGGTGCGACTCAGTGACTTTATTAACATAACCTACAAAAGAAAGAAAAATTATGTTTTAAATATTAATAATTATGCTTAAAAGCGAAGTGCAACATCTCATGCCTAATAGAAGAGCAGTTGGTGGCAGTCGACCGCAGTTTCAATACAAAATTGACATTCACCATACACGGACCGCTCAAGCAGTCGGCGGGCGGTCGATGCGGTCGACTGCAACCAACTGCTCTAGAGCTGTCGACAAGCAGTCCGTGTATGGCGGCGCTTAGTCCATCAAAACTTTATATGGGGGTAATTTTTTTTTTGTCTTGACACACAAAAGACAGGGAAGAATAATAATAATAATATCCTGGGACAATTTTTACACACAGCTACCTGATCCCAAACTAAGTAGAGCTTGTACTATGGAAACCAGATAACTGATATTACTACATATACTACTTTTTGTTCGTAAATACATACTTAATATACATATACACCCAGACTCGGGACATACAGACATGTTCATGCACACAAATGCATGTCCCGGGTAGGAATCGAACCTACGACCTGCAGCGTGAAAGGCCACCACGCCAACCACGCTAACGGGCCCGTCAAAGGAAAGGTCAAGGAAAGGAAGAAAGGTCTGATGGTAATGGTAATCATGGAATGGTAATGGAAAACATGGGGTGCAGACGCGGTGCTAGCCTTTTAGGAAACTATAACCATGCTGAAAGAACCCCATGTGGTAAAGGAAATACTTTAGGAGTGAAATCATTTCACAATTCGCACGTGCGCGAAGGAAGGCCTGGCTCCCTTCCCCTCCCTCTGCCCCACTCCCCTTCAGGTCGGCAACGCGATCTTTGGTATTGCAAGCATCTATAGACTACGGTAACTGCTTAACATCAGGTTAGCCATTTAAATCCTCCTATCCTTTCTTCTGATTAAATTCGTGCGGGTTCCAAGACAACTTAGCTTTCCCCCGGGACTCGTCGAGGGTCAAACCTTGGCGTCATCGTTGGACACCATTGTCGATCCTGGCTTACAGGAGTAACAGTGGTGGGAATGTGTGGCGGGCTTAGTCCAAAAAAAAAATTAAAAAAAAAAAAACAACCAAGCCCCTCCCCCCTCCCTTCCCCTATATTCATTAGGTAGTTTATTTACACCCTCTATTAACAATCGTGTAAGCCAGGAATTGCGTTTATAATTATATCTAGCCGTTATCTAGATTGCTGGTAATAATTAACCCTCGTGGACTCTACTTCGACAACGGAGGCCAATATTTGTCTTCATTGCTCTATAGCAATTAAATTGCAACAAGAGTATCGCCGTTATATTGCTCGGGTAATTAAGCGACCTACTTAAGACGGTACAAGCAGCTAACGAGGCATTTTTGGAGGCTATCTCCTCTTAGACGAGTGGAGTAAAACTTTTTAAAAAAATATCATCGTATTTTTGTCGGGCCCGTTAGCGTGGTTGGCGCGGAGGCGCCTTTCACGCTGCAGGTCGTAGGTTCGATTCCTACCCGGGACATGCATTTGTGTGCATGAACATGTATGTATGTTTACTATGTGAAAAATACCAAAATGTGGCAGTTTTCAAATTTTAATTTGTAACTTCTTCCAAACGGCTCGGCATTTCTAATTTTGTTTTCACCAAAAGAAGGAGATAGATAATACCTAAAAAAATTTAGTTACATTTTGGTGATTCAATAGTTTTTCACGTCACAATTAATGATTTACGGCCTTTTCGTAATTTTCACTGGTCTGTGTCACTGGGATTGCCCACAGTCCATTGTGAACATGGCTTAACGACTGCTGCCTAGATGACAACAACCGGGACCGACTTTTTACGTGCGCTCCGAAGCTCGGAGACGCTTAGTTCAAATGCCACTAAACGGTCACCCATCTCTGATTGACCTTGCCAAGCGTTGCTTAACCTCCGATCATGTACCGATCAGTGATTGCAGCTGGCTATGAGCGCCTCATGTGCTATTATATAGCTATAAAATTCACACTATGTATTTAAAATTCCTCTTTGAGACAAAGTTGTTTGTAACTAGTACCTAATATCACTTAGAGCCAAGCTGTAGCCAATTGACTGCAGCTCATAAACGGGCTGGCTCGACCGGGGTAGTACCACCCTCTCACAGAAGATCGGCGTAAAGCAGCTATTACAGCTGCGTTTCGTTCGATGAGTGAGAGAGCCGTAAGCCCACCCCCCCCTCCCTCTCCCTCCATCCCACTCCCCTTCAGGTCGGCAATGTGCGAGCAATGCCTTTGGTATTGTAAGCATCTATAGGGTACGGTAACTGCTTAACATCAGGCGGGCCGTACGCTTTCTTACCACAGCAGTTCTATAAAATAAAAAACTTTACAAGTTTCTACATATCACTAGAAAATGTTATAAATGCTGTAATTATTACGTGTATGCGTTTTAGCATAGCAATTAACCTAATTACCTTGTTTGCTAAATATTTGAGCGGTAGTCGCTACTGTCTGGATGGCGGCCACGAAGACAGCGGTAAAGTATTGCCGACCTAGATGTTGCTCGTTCCTTGAATACTTCAAAAGCTTTGGGGTGGGGCCCCAGTGTGAGCGATTATTTTGTATAAACACTTTTATATTTCTTATTAAATTTTGTACAGTTTTCTGTTCCGATAATAAACTCTGTATCTGTGTTAATAACCGAGAGGATTAATAGAGAAAGTATGCAGTGCAATAGGCGGCAAACAAGCTTAATACCCGCCACATGTTAAGCAGTTAGCGTAGTCTATATACGATTGTAATACCAAAAGAATCACTCTCACGTTAGTTTTCTGTTCCGATAATAAACTCTGTATCTGTGTTAATAACCGAGTGGATTGTTTATAGAGAAAGTATGCAGTGCAATGGGCGGCAAATAAGCTTACTGCCCGTCAGATGTTAAGCAGTTACCGTAGCCTATACAAGTTTGTAATACCAAAAGAATCACTCGCACGTTGCTGACCTACGTAAGTAAGTAATCATTCATTTAAAAAGCTTGTTCACTTTATGTAAAATTTCAAAAAAATAATTGTTCTCATAGGAACGCTATCTGCCTCGCTCACAATGTGACCCCAACCCACAACAACACACTAATGCCTAGATTCGACTTAGGATTGGAAAGCGGGAATTATTGTTGAATTATTAATAGGGCTAGGAATCATTCCGCGCGTACCTTCCACCCTGTCCGATGGAAGTTCCGATTATGAAGGCATGTTCCGAGGTTATTTTGCACTTCGAGGAATTGGAAATGTATAGTGTATTATGGAATGTGGTTGGCAAACTATACCTACATATAATTTAACAATAGATCGCGCATTTCAATGTATAAAGCTTGGTCAGCGAAAAGCGAAGGTTTCGCCTTAATTTAAACTTAGTCAACGACATAGCTCCGCAAATTCGTAGACTGAAGTGGCAGTGGGCGGGGCACATAGCCCGAAGAACTGATGGCCGATGGGGCAGAAAGTTTCTTGAGTGGCGACCACGTACCGGAAGACGCAGCGTGGGGGCCTACCCCCCCACAAGGAGGACCAACGACTTAGTGAAGGTCGCGGAAATCCGCTGGATGCAAGTGGCACAGGACGTGGCAAACCTTGGGGGAGGCCTATGTCCAACAAAGGACATGCCATAGATCATGTACTACGTCATAATATTTTACGTAGTCGCTAGCGACTAACGACTAGTAACAAACGCGTAAACTTAGGGCCTCCGCAGACTTGCTACTTTTAGCATCGGCGACCGGCGATTTTGCAATTGTTTTGATGCTGCGTCGCGTTTCTTCGAGCGCGAACGAGCGAGACGCAGCATCAATAGCCGATCGCCGATGCTAAAAGTAGCAAGTCTGCGGAGGCCCTTATGGTAGAACAAATGTCAAGTTACTTTAAGTATAGTTACTAAACGACGTCCGGATTGTGTAAATAACATAATTATTATTTAATTCAATTAAAGATAACTATCACTTAATTACTGCATTACAGAAAACTGTTTATATGCTAATCAAGGGAGCAGTGCAAACAAGATTGCCCAGTGATTCTCAAAGTTAACAATAATGGCTTTGAGGCTTAGAATTAAATACGGCTTACCAACGGTCATGAAAGATTTTAATTTAAACCTGGTCTTTATGTCACTAATATAGAATATCCCCTTTTAACGTCCCTCTCCTAGGCATGGGCCTCCCCTCAATGTGAGGGGGATTCAGGCCATATGTCACTTATTGTCAATATTGAATTTAGTTCGTTGTATAGATCTTCTAAGAGTATATCTATTTCAAGATTCGTATATAAATAGATCTAGCATAGATCGAAATAGATCTCTGTTATAAAGAGGGGCAGTTTTTTTATAGTCAAGGATGGCACATTGGCAGACGTTTCATCCGATGATAAGTGAAAGCCGCCGTCCATGTCAACTGCAACTTAAGGGGAGAAGACGCGACGCCAATCTTTTAGAGATCTATAAACATGCCCCTTGAAGAACCCCATGATGTATTACAAAGGAAAAACTTCGGGACTGTTCAAAATGGTTTGAGAACCTCTGATATAGATGCATGTTACCGCCGGAAACATTATGATAGTTCTAGTATCAGACCACTTAATTTAGTACCCGTAATAGCGCTACAGAGCTTAGGCCATAAAGCTGGTATGCTGCTCTGGCCATAATTATATAACTTCGATGAAAATAACTTGATATTTCATCACAGATGTACTAAACCTTTAGATGCGACTTACCGCGGGGGAGGGGGGCTCTCGCAATTATCGCAGAATCTTCCCAGTCGTTACCTCAATACTGAGGATCGTGACGATTATGTACAAAAAACTTCTGGAGAGCAATTTACCTCCACCGGCTTCTGTCACCCGCGACGTGTACCGCTTTGTGCAGTTGGAATTGCGTAAGCTCAGTGATCTGCGAGCTCCATCTAGCGGGAGGTCTGCCACGAGATCTAGTGCCCTCCACTTTTCCCGTCATAAAAATAATAATATAATAATAATAATTCGGCGTATCGCAGGATACGCAGCTGTAATACTTACTTTACGCCGATCATCTGTGAGAGGGTGAACCCCAGTCGAGCCAGCTAATATGAGCTGCAGTCAATTGGCTACACCTTTGCTCTATCACCAGTCTTCAGCTCGGCTTATGTCGGAAATGTAACCGTAGAAGTGCAGGCAACTGTACATAACAGCTACGCTCATTATCCTCACCACATCATGTGCAAACTCTCTACGACTTATAGTAGGCTGATAATCGTTCCCTAATTGTCGGCACCGCACTAATTAGGGTTTAAATGAGAGCGCTATCTAGATTATTTTGTCGCTTGTTAGTGTTGGGAATTGCTAGTCTTTACAGCTAGGGAGAATAACACATCACGCCTAATTTTACCGAAGGGTTAAGGAGAGGTTGTAATAGAAATATTCTTTCTAGCTTTTTAATACTTGGCTCTTTTGAGACGCTTTTTTTCACAAAATTATTAAAAATTGCTTTTTTGCTATAGGTACCGTATATACTTTCATACGCGTTTAGTAAAATAGTTATTATTTGCAATAACTTAAACTTACTAATCCGAGACAAAAGAAATTTAAAGAAAAATGTACATGACAACTTTTTTCAGCGCGCGTTGCCATTACATTCTCTTTGGTTGCGGCGTAATCCTAACCGGCCAGTAACTTCTTCATACATTAAGCGTTCGATTTTTTTTCACATTCAGTTCAGAAGCACGAACGCTGACCAATCAGGAAGGAGAAACAAAAACTCCCATGGGGGCAAAATAGAATTTTGCTCCCGCTAGCCTTGAAAGGCAATTGACGTTTTTCGAATGGGTGTGATGAAAAGTAAATTAACTTATTTATGTGTGTACATACTTAAGTAATCCGGATTGATTGAACGACTGACTGACTGACTGACGCATCAACGCCGACAAAACTACTGAAGAAAGAGATACGTAGGCAATTAATCCTACTTCCTACTAATATATCCAACTAAATATTATAAATGCGAAAGTGTGTGTGTGTGTGTGTGTGTGAAGTGTGTGTGAATGTTTGCTACCACGTATCTCTATAACTACTAAGCCGATTTTATGGAAATTTGAAACGTAGATAGTGTAGGCTCTGAAATAAGACATAGGCTAATCTTAAACATTAATTTCCACGCGGGCGAAGCCGCGGGGCACAGCTAGTATAATATATAAATACAGTATGTTGGCGGCATCACAAAAGAACAAGTGTCACCCGCTTCGAGGAAACGAAGCAATTAATTACTTCTTAATGTACTTCTAAATTACATAACTGTTTGATATTTACCGGCGGAGATCACAGACAAACAACGCGAGATAGGGAAGACATTGCCTTATTTACTTAAAAACCATAAAGCAGATTATATACTCATTACATTATCTTATTGGTGCATCCAAGACCTAGCGTCTCTTAACAATTGGCCACCGCAGACTAGCTACTTTTAGCATCGGCGATCGGCGATTTTGATGCTGCGTCTCGCTCGTTCGCGATCGAAGAAACGCGACGCAGCATCGATACGTCACAAAATCGCCGGTCGCCGATGCTAAAAGTAGCAAGTCTGCGGAGGCCCTAATTTGCCAAACCACTGGCCTCTAATATTATCTTCGGCAATTCTTCATTATAAATTCTTGCCAATCGCCATATACAAACTGATTAGAATTTGCGAATTACATTAAATAACTCACGAAAACAATATTAAAGACCAGTGGTTTCACTGTGGTTACTTGTGAACATACTTCAGGCCAAGATGCCTCGCATGCCTCGCCCGAGCACTCATGTCATGACATTATATCTATCCGTTCCGGCATCAAAACTGTATGCCCGGGCGTGGCATGCGCTTGATATAGACGCAGCCATTTGAGATAATAGATTGTAAAGGGTTATTATAATAGCTGCGTCCACATCAGGCGCATGCCGCGCCCGAGCACTCAGTTTTGTCGTCGGAACGCATTGATATAATGTTTGACGGGCCTGTTGGCGTGGTTGGCGTGATGGCGACTTTCACGCTGCAGTTCGTAGGTTCGATTCCTACCCGGGACATGCATTTGTGTGCATGAACATGTCTGTATGTCCCGAGTCTGGGTGTATATGTATATTAAGTATGTATTTACAAATATAAAAGTAGTATATGTAGTAATATCAGTTATCTGGTTTCCATAGTACAAGCTCTGCTTAGTTTGGGATCAGGTAGCCGTGTGTAAGAAAATGTCCCAGGATATTATTATTATTATTATAACTTGAGTGCTCGGACGAGTTATACGAGGGACCTGGACGAACCAAATCACTTTCATCTTTAATCTATGATTCGTAAACCATAAAACTAATTAGGGTAGGTACACATTTAATAAGCGTACAACGTAACATGGTGCACTAATATCATTTCATGTTATCTGAATGTCGGTTACAGATTGTTAATTTAGGATCACGCTTTCTTCCCGCGCGGTGAAAGTGACCACCTTTGTGCGATTTTTAATTTTTAGGGTTCCTTAGTAGGAATGGACCGGCCATGTGGAGAGGTTCCATGGTTGGCTCACACTATTTATTGATTGACTGATTACTGCAGTAGCCGGAGCTATGAGTACATTTGAATGGCCCGCTTGGCCTGGGTGGCCCGCGTGGCCCGCGTGGCCCGCGTGGCCCGCGTGGCCCGCGTGGCCCACGTGGCCCGCATGAGCCAAGGTGGGCAATCATAATCATTAATTGGATTACCGATGGTGGCCGCAGACAAAGACGTCGACCAAGGAAGACATGAATGTGATTTGACCACCTTTGTGGGAACACCACGGCAGGTATGGCCCAAAACTGAGATGTGTGGAGAAATAAAGGGAAGGCCTTTGCCTAGGAGTGGGACGTATATTAAAAAAGGTGCCTTAAGTGAAATATTAATAATTAATAAACCATGCTTTCCTAACTTTAATTAAACTTACTTAGGTACAATTTGCCAAGAAAAAGGGAGACAAGTGACTATCCAAAATAGTATGTCTTATGACTATCTATTACAGAGTCTATGGACACGGTACAACTCAGATCTTCGTGGAAAATAATTTGGAATCGGTCACATCTGTTATCGCACTCCCAATAGGAATATTGATGCGTATCATTCACCAAAACATGAACTATGTTGGCAAAACCGTCATGTTTTCAAAAAAAATTTCCGCGAACAACTGAGTCATACTGTGCCCATGGACTACGTTTAGGTGGCCATACTATTTTGGACGATCATATCCTCATGTCTCCCTACTGCTTGGCAATGTCTTTGGTAGGTATCATGAATTTTTCGAATGGTAAGTTTGGACACAAAGTCAGTTCGATTAAATTAAAATATTTATACGGGACCATTCAAGCTCTTTTTACGCTTGACGAGCTTTTTGTCTGAATATTATAATTATGCAGTCCCCTATTACGTTACAGTGTAATTATTAAAGTGTTATTTACTTTTGCGTCTTGTTGCGTTTTGACTGAGTAGATACGGTTATGTAAATAATTTCTCGAGATGTTAAGTGCACGATTCAATATTAGATAGATTACTAACTCTAGGTTGTGAGATTGAACTGACAGATTAATATGTAGAGTCAATTATTATTGAGTAAGTACCTAAGATAATGATATTTTAGAAACGTATCAGCTACGAGTTGCTGAACATTTTCGCTTTTTAAATCACTTGGTTATGTTGCCGACTGTACCTACCTATTGATAACCTCATTGCTCGTAATCTTTAATAGAAAAAAATATGTACCATCACGCATGTATTCCCCAAACGTATAGGCATAGGTGAACTGTTTTTTACCCACTGATACCTACCTTTCGATGCTATTAAGATCCAACAGAAGTCTCACTCCCTTGAGTCCCAACAGGGTATTGCCACTATTTAGCACACTTACAGACTGTCTCCATAATTTTGTTTTCGTAGTTAGGTACAACTAAAGTCTCTAATAGACTCTATACTACAGATAGATATAGAGACTATAGTACAGTCAGCAACATAAGTCGCTAAACATTCAGAATTTTTCAAATCGGTTATACTCTTTAATCTACAAACGTTGGTAAACCTTTATAAAACCAAACATTAGCAACATGTCTACATTTTGTTTCGATAAAGAAAAAATATGGATTTGATGCAAAACGAAAATGTGCAAGCTATTTGAAAAACTGAGAATGTTCAGCGACTTTCGTTGCTGACCGTACATAGTATAGAGTCTATACTATGGATAGAGTTTATAGAGACTTCTATCCAGGTGATATCGTTATAGAGCGGGCAGTCGGGAGCGGCGCGTGCGCGTGGCTCCGCTTTCTGCGCGGTGCGCGCACGCCGATGCGCGCGATAGCGAGCACGCGCCCCGCACTACCTACTCCGTAGATATAGAGCGACATGGAAGGGCCTATATCCAAAACTATCATGACTACTTACGGAAAAATTAAGACGGCCGTTTGGTTGTTTGGACTTCGGTTGCGGGTTTGATTCCCGATGGGGCAAATTGCCGAAATTACCTTTTTGTAATTTATTTGAGTGTCACTCTATTTGCATACTATCCTTGACCGTAGCCGTACTGCCATAAATATAAGAAGGTATTGTTAGTATACCATGAAATATAAAAACATATATCTTACAGATAAAAAGGATAGAATATGAGAAAACGCCCAGACCGTTCCGAACCCCACATTACCGTCACCGAGAATATTTTTATACGTTCTAATGGGTTATGGTAGAGTTTAACTATAAATAAATAAATAAATAAATAGAGCCATCTAGTTATTCTTTACTCTGTGACTATAATCGCATCCAATTAGCAATTCTCTTGAACTTTCATTGTTTCGCTAGATGTTTAGATTGTAATTAAATATGTAATTTGTTGTGTGTATCCTAGGAATAATTGCTATGGAATACGCATTCATTGTTTAGGCTTTTATAGAGCTAATCGAAGGGCCAATCAGGGGTCTACTTTCTCTACCTTGTTTCATCATCATCAAGGGTTATATTACTGGGTTATACAGGGAGACTTTGAAATCGTTGACTCTAGTAGGTATATAATTTTGTAGTCATGTTTTATATACTGTAAGAAATACACTGTCTCTTTACGAGTCTGTAAACAGTTTCAAGTTCAACAACAACTATAATAGTATCATACATTATACAGGGTGGTGACGACATTACGACAATAAATTTAAACACGATCCCTACTAGTCAATCATAATACTTTAAAATTGACAAATTAGGTTTACATCAGAATTGTAAAATTTAAATCCGGAAATAATCTAAACGTAACAATACATTCTTTATAATCATCTACTGACCTGTAGGTACAAGGGTGTCAAAATCGTTTCGGTGTCGGTGCATTTGTAGTCATAAAGTTAAAATGGTAAAAAAACCATCACGTGGCCTATACCTTTGAATATATTTTCATAGTATTTTATGTACGAACTACTCACGTGATACCCAGTATGTGGTTTCAGTTATTGTCGTTATGTCGTCACCACTCTGTATATAATTTTGTAGAGTCATGTTTTATATACTGTAACAAAAACACACTCTCTTATCAAGTCTGTAAACAGTTTCAAGTTCAACAACTATAATAGTATCTTACATAATATATGGAGTTTTAAACAATAAGCAGTAGGATCTGACTACAAATACCTATAAATACAAAGATGTATTAAACCTTTAGACGACTCTTACCGCGCTTATTTAGCAACATGAATGCAAGGTAACTACCCAATATCCACTTAGTCACGCGGCACCCAGCGTCACGAATGCACGGCTCCACGCGCTCCACGTATATTAATCTAATACGCTACAATGTAAATATGAATATCAGGCGTATAACACTTGTATTCAATTATATGTAGGTATGCTTTTTTGAAGCACAAATTTTCGTGTACAACTCATTATTATATCTCAAATATTCAGATTATTACGCATGCTATTACGTGCTGTAATATTAATTTAGCCATTATGTAGTAGGTATAAGTATATAAGTCTATGTAATATTTTCTTGTTTATGTAATGTAATTTATGTGTATGTATAAGTGGTAATTTATGTAAGTACACCCCCGTATTATTTTTTCTTTAGATCCTCTCCATCCAAAGGTTGCCTGGTAGAGATCACTATTAGTGATAAGGCCGCCCATTTTCCACTTTCTGTGTAAATTGTGTAATTATTTATAAATGTTTATTTTTCTAGTGGTGGATTAATAAAGAGTTATCTATCTATTATTTGAAGAACATTATCAAAGAAACATCCACGCCTCCGTGCACTGGATCCCGTAACACTGCCGATGTATATTCCTTATGATTATTATATTAATTAATATCCGAGAATAAACTACAAGGCTGGCCTGTTAATCATTCCAGTTAACGGCACATTTATATAAGCTAAGTAGAGCACGGAATATAATTTTCCAGTTAAATTAATGTTCTAAATAAACTCGAGGGAAATTAATGACGGGCCATCGGGTGTTTGAACCGTTAGGAAAATTACTAAAAATAACTACCTTCTTACTTTTAGTAAGATAATTTTCGTTTATCTACTACTTAGTAGGTAATGGATGCGTCTAAATTATGCGCAGGCCATGCTCGAGCACATAGTAAACACGTCAACATATGGGCGCACGAAATTCTCTTTTCTATACTACTGACTACCTAAAGGCTAACCATGCGAGTTTTCAATAGTACATTGTTACCCGAGGGGAAAAGTAACTTATTATTGGTCCCGAGACGTATGCTCGGGCGCTAATAGTTCGAGGAACCAATAATAAGTTACTTTAACCCGAGTTAAACACTGTGCTTTTCATCACGAATACAAGGAAAGTAATAAAAACAGAAAAATGAGACGACAAAAAATGAAAAAAAAAAAAACAGAAAAAAAGACAAATTTAAAGAACAAAAAAAATGAAAAAAAAACAGAAAAAAAGAAGAAAAAAAACAAAAAAAAAAACGAAAAAAAGATAAAATAAAGAAATAAAGATGATTCTGGAAACACGATTTTGCCCGATCATAAAAGTATCACTTTCTGTCGGCTCTTCAGGCACCTTTCGACCTACTTTCCGCGTATCAGTGATGAAAAATAGTTTATCATCTAGACAAACTCAGATCAAAATATAGTACCTTCTAAAGATCAAGCATTCCACTTTTCATAATCCCATTACTCGTTAACAAATGGTCGTCATTTGTAACCCCATGATCGCATGGTGTGGAAAATGGGGCACACGTCATGCCACGCCCATAACCCCGGGTTGCGGCTCGTAACAATCTGTCAACGAGCAGGCTTGATGTGATTGATGGCTGCTGGTACAGTCAGCATCTAACGTATCCAATATTTACTATTCATTGGTAAAAAAATATTATTGAATATGACAAAAAAATGTTTCCGGTCAGTAGCCGCCACGCGGTAGAAACTTTTTAAAATGTTAAATTTGATTTGTAGAAAACTTTTTTTTTTTGTTAAAAACTCACTGTAACTATAAATTTAAGTAACAGTAGCATTGTAATTATTTTATTTTTAACTATAAACACACGGTGAAAGAAAAAATCGTGAGGAAACCTGCATGTCTTTAGTCATGTGAAATCCACCAACCCGCACTGGGCCAGCGTGGTGGATTATGGCATGAATCCCCCTCGCATTGAAGGGAGGCCCATGCCCAGCAGTGGGACGTTAAAAGGGCTACATTATTATTATTATTATTATTAACTATAAAAGTAAGAGAATGTGGAAAGTGCCCGCTATTATGACAATAGACTAATACCCACCATTAGAGGTGGGACCATTATGGTGGAAACTTTTCAGGCTACCAATTGAAAGCTTACAATTTTGTCACTCTTCCTTATTTCCCGGGTGGTCCAGAAAATTGGCTTTGTTTCTGAGATTTATTGAGACTATTTTTTAGATCTGTGTAGTGTACAGGGCGGTGATGACATTACGACAATAAATTAAAATACGATCCCTATTAGTCAATCACAATGCTTTAAAATTGTAAAATTTAAATTTTCACTCAAATTAAATGCGGAAATAATCTAAACGTAACACTACATTCTTTAGAATCGTAGAAGTAAAAAATCCTGCCCGTGGCCTATACCTTTGAATATATTTTGATATTTTTTATGTAAGAAATACTCACGTGATACCCAGTATGTGGTTTCAGTTATTGTCGTTATGTCGTCATCACTCTGTATACGTTTGGTTTATCCTACCGATCGTCAGTTTTTCCAGATGACCAACTTTAACATAAAAAAAAAATTTTTTTTTTTCTAATTTTAGAACTTTCACAAGTGTCTGCTGCTGACTGTACCTACCCTACTTAGTACGGTTCCAGACCAGATAGCGACTATGTAATCAGGCATGCTTTTACTCCGCACACGCCAATTATAACCATATACAGGGTGGTTCGTTGGGGCCAGTTGGAAATCAATAAGACTTTCATACTTGTCCCATGCGAGGTGTGTCCTATAAACGTGTTGTTACGGGAAATATTGCGAGATTATCATCTTCGGCACTTCAACTTGATAAGTACTGTACCTACTAATTGTAGTTACCTATTTTTTTTCATCACGACAGCCACAAAATACTTATGTTTTTTTATGTGACTTTATGTGACTGACTGGTGGCAAACAAGTGTACGGCTCGCCTGATGTTAAGCAGTTACCGTAGCCTATAATGGATGATGGCAATACCAAATGCATTAAGGCATTGCTTGCATGTTTCAGACGTGAAGAGGAGTAGAACAGGGAACGGGGGGGTATTTTTTTATAGGACTGCGGTGGCTAAAAAGCGTACGGCCCACCTGATGTTAAGCAGTTACCGTAGCCTATAGATGCTTACAATATTATCTTCTGTGAGAGGGTAGTACTACCTTGGTCGAGCCAGCCCGTATATGAGCTGCAGTTTAATGGCTACAGCTTGACTCTACCATCAATAAAAAATACAGTTCAGCGATACAAAAAAAATAGTCTAGAACTAAAAATTTGCCAATTTTCCCACGAATTCCTTAGTCTATGCGAGTATTACACCGGCTCGCTATCTGCCTCTCATGTATGTATTCATGCGATAGCGTCGTCTCACTTTCTTCGCTTCCGAATATTTCCGCGCACTCGATATGGATTCCACCAATAGATGCGATTGCACGGTTCTAACTCTTAGATATTTCCAGTAATATATTTATGTGCCTAACTACTTATACGTTGCCTCTAGAGAGTCTGTTAAATTTTAAATAAAAAAAATATCCTGGGACATTCTTTTACACACGGCTACCTGATCCCAAACTAAGCAGAGCATGTACTATGGAAACCAGATAACTGATATTACTACATATACTGCTCTTTGTTTGTAAATACATACGTAATATACATAATTACACCCAGACTCGGGACATGCAGTCATTTGCATAAAAATGCATGTCCCGGCTAGGAATCGAACCTACGACCTGCAGCGTGATAGGCGGAATCTTACCAACCACGCCAACGGGCCCGTCAGTTTTGGAACATTGGCAATTATTGTGACGGTATTATACGGAGGTAACTGTACCTTTTAAATAAAAAATATCGCCTGACTAACATACCAACTGTATGGTCCCAAACTAAGCAACGCTTGTTCTATGGGTACAGTTCAGTGGACACCCAGACCAGGGCAAATTACGGTAAGGCCGGTTCCGAAATTCGCCGCTCGTGGGAATCAAACCCGTGTAGTGAGCCGAACGGGCTACGTGCGGGCCGAACTGACCTGTACTGCAAGATCACCGAATTTTTCTTTCTCACGGTATTTCGCGATTAAATACTAGACACGAATACTTAATTCGAACACTACGCTTGAATACAAATTTCGATTAATACTAATACGCCTAACACAAATATCAGAGCATATGAATGATAGCAATTTCGTTGGCACAAATGAATAAGGTCGATCAGCAAACACCCTCTATAATGACTGAGGTATTGACGTAAAAGATTCTTTAATCAATCCCTATATACCTACAATGCTATATTTTCTATTAACGATTGGGTTTCTTGCCGGATCTTCTCAATGGAAGCAGCATTACGAACCTGTGGTAACATTATAATATTGATGTTGACTATAAGGTCCACCGCAGACTTGCTTTAGCATCGGCGATCGGCGATTTTGATGCTGCGTCTCGCTCGTTCGCGCTCGAAGAAACGCGACGCAGCATCGATACGTCACAAAATCGCCGGTCGCCGATGCTAAAAGTAGCAAGTCTGTGGAGGCCCTAAGTCGTACTAATACTAACGATCGCATAATCAAACGATGTGATTTCGTCGCGCGATGAAAATTCGTTCCTGTGCTCGCGCGATGACTTGCAAGCTCAATTGAATTAGGACACTAAAGAAATGTATGTGTTTAATGTATATTTTGACTTTGACTTGCTTATTTAGTCTAGTGGTGAGTTATATTTTCTAAAGCCATGTCTGATAGTATGATAATAGGATACCATCGCTTCATAAAAACAGATGTAATTGCTCCTTAATGTACTTACCTGCCTATTCACCGTGAATTTTAATGAACTCTCAACTCTAATCATCATCCCGAAAGAAGGACCCTTCCCGCTTTTCAATCAAACATGCTTAAAACTCTGTTTATTTTCATAACACGCAACATCAAAGTTCCAAACGCCTGCGTGGGTCTGAACGCTAAACACAGTTTAATACTTGTTGCTGTGAACTTTTAACCAGGCGCTAATCCAACTTCAAAATGTTTTCTACCTTGTTATTTAACTACGTCGGTACATTCTCGTCGTTCGGAACTTTTGATGTTGTGTCGATACGATGTTTTGGCTGTTTGATGTCTTGTTGAATAAGGGCCTCCGTAGACTTGCTACTTTTAGCATCGGCGATTGGCGATTTTGATGCTGCGTCTCGCTCGTTCGCGCTCGAAGAAACGCGACGCAGCATCGATACGTCACAAAATCGCCGGTCGCCGATGCTAAAAGTAGCAAGTCTGCGGAGGCCCTAAGCAAAGGATAGGATAAAAATTGAAATGTCAAGAACACGGACAGTTGGTAGTACCTACTATTTATTTATATTTACTTCTTTATCCCTTCCTCGCCCTTCCTTCACGTGGCATGAAATATTACGTTTTATTTTTATGAAAACCAAGAACCATAACTTCCTAGCCAACATGCCAACACAATACTTTCGCCTTAATAAATTCCTAGACAGGCATCCGTTCAATATCTTCCTTATGTCGGAAAATAAGAATTCTCGTCGTCTATTCACGCGATCGGCAATCATGGAGATTGATCCGATGTCGTCTATATTTAGGCACTCGAAGATATTGCGAATTTGGGATTGCACAAACTCGCGATCATACCAATATGTATGAAAACTAGAACTATTCAAATTCGTGCAAGCTTCAATGCACTTGTTTTGTTTTGGATAAGACACAATTCCCGGTATCTGTCTGAGTAGTCCAGTAGCAATCTTAATCAATAGATGTGTCCATATGGCGCGCATGCCTCACCCGAGCACTCATATTATGTCATTACGTCTATGCGTTCCGACGTCAAATCTGAGTGCTCGCGCGAGGCATGCGCCTGATGAAGACGCCGCCAATATTAGATGTGTCCATATGGCGCGCATGCCTCACCCGAGCACTCATATTATGACATTGTGTCTATACGTTCCCACGTCAAAACTGATTGCTCGGGCGAGGCATGCGCCTGATGAAGACGCCGCCAATAGCTATTAATCCGTATGTTCACCGAAAACAATTTTGAGCATGCTACTAAAATAAATACATCAATGATACTACCTACCCAAAGATTACCACGAAGAGGGAGACACGTCACTTTCCAAGATAGTTTGTCCTACTAAACGGAGTCCATAGACACATTACGACTATTATTATTTCGACGAACATTCTTTCATAAGTCATAATGGAAAAGATCGGTACATTACCTCATACATTGTTGTACAAAGTTCAAAAATGCAATGAACGATAACTTACTGCTATAGGTAACTATGAGACTAATAAAAATGAGTGATAATAGGAAAGTACCTCGAGTATAATTAATGATTATCATAAGGAATAATGCCCAACACCCATTGGGCTAAAATGATGACCCATTTTGGTCCCACGTCTAGCCAAACGGCATCGCGGCAGGCCCAGAAGGAGATGGCGGGATGAGTTAGACTCCTACTTGAAGGATTGGCCCAGTATTGCCATAAACAGGGAGGAGTGGAGGAAGGAAAGGGAGACCTTTGCCCAGCAGTGGGACGACACAGGTTGACAAAAATAAATAAAATTAAGGAATAATACTGAGATGCCCTCGATGTGACGTGAGTAGGTAACAACCATATCCTACCTTGTGACAATCTGGAGAAAACCCTTTTTAATCACACACACGCTTCTCATAGATGTACCCTTTGGAAGAGCAAATGTGGATACGTTTTTCAGTGCAAACTTAGGCAAAGAGAGTATGAATTCTAGCTGAAAAATATATGGTACAGTCAGCAACGAAAGTCGGTGAACATTCTGAATTTTTCAAATCGGTTATACTCTTTACTCTACAATCGTTGGTAAACCTTTATAAAACCAAACATTAGCAACATGTCTATATTTAGTTTCGATAAAGAAAAATTATGGATTTGATGCAAAACAAAAGTATGCAAGCTATTTGAAAAACTGAGTATGTTCAGCGACTTTCGTTGCTAACCGTACCTATCTAGCGTAGACTTGTGCTAACTGAGAAATCTTTCAAAGCAAATCGCAGCCGCATTTCAATCTGTCGACATTGCCTACCTACTTCATGTTTATAACCTTTTTCGGAGGCACGTAAAAGCTAACCATGACGTATTTAGGCCATCTTTGGTAGTGACTCAATTATCAGCACCCAACATAATACGCGGATAACCTTTGTTTGAGCCCTCGACATATATTTTGAGCATAAGAAACAATAACGTGAAATCGTCCAATCTGAACCAAGGTCAAAGCTTAATAACGAAGTGAGCAAATTAATTATTGTTAAATGTAACTAATTAAACCTCTAATTAATCATCTAACTGGCCCAGCGATATTGGAATTGCTCGGCTTTCGACCGAGTTAAGAAATGAGTTGGTAATGTTTAATTCTGAAATGAAATCTCGATTGAATTATGAATTCTGATGTAACCGTCGCCAATTAGATAACTCAGGGAAAATGTCTATGAAACTATCTAGAAAACGTGTCACCTATAACGGTCCGTTGGTTTCGTAAACCGACGCCCCACTGTCGCTACCAGTGAACTGGAAAGCAAGGTCTTCGACCAGACCTCGTTGTTTTATTTTAGACGTCGTTCTCATTAGAGACAGTAGAAACAATACCACAGGAAGGAAACGACTGGATACGGACCAGACGCCCCGTGAAAACTATCACACGCCGACACAAAAAACGTATTTCGTTCCACCGAATTTAACCTTAGTATAAATATCAGTTGCAATATCGCAATGACATCAGTCTCGAAACGTCAGTAACAATCACGTCGGCAAGATGTTGACACAAGTTTTCACCCTCGCGCTGGTTGCGTTGGTGGCGCCGTCGCAACAAGTGGAGCTGGCGGACGAGAAGACCCCGTACGACTATGTGAGGGACCAGTTGGACTCTATACGTACTGACGGCAGGTTTGGACTGCCAGTGGCGGACGGCTACGAAGTGGAGGAAAGTGAGGATTACCCTGAACATCTAGAAGGAGCGGCGTCCACAGTTCTGAATACTGTTACTGGTGTTGGTGGAGTTGGTGGTGTAGGAATTGGCGGAGTTGGTGGGATAGGATATGGCCAAGGATTGGGATTGAGTGGACTCGGGTTTGGAGGCATCGGTCTCGGTCAAGGATTGGGACTCGGTCTTGGAGGCGTTGGCGGTGTTGGTGTCGGCGGCGTTGGTGGACTCGGTCATGCTGGCATTGGAGCTGGTGGAGTCGGTGTCGCGAACGGTGTCGGTCTGATCCACCCTGGAATCGCCGGTTTGGGAGTCGGCGGTATTGGCGTAGGAAACGGCCTGCTGTACCATCATCCAATTATATCTCAAGTCGGCAGCGGATATGTAGACACGAAAGCATACGATGCAGCACAGAAGAATGATGCTGGAGAAAACGTGGAGAAACTAGAGAAGAAAGCTGAGGAAGAGTCCAAACATGGCCAAGAAGGATTCCAGCAAGCCGCCGCAGCCGCTAAAGCAGAAAAAGGAGAATCAAGTTTCTACAAAGACGAAGAAGCAAAGAAAAAAGCGGCCGGTGACGAAAAGTTCTACGAAGGGGCACAGAAGATAGACAAACAAGGTACATTATAAACATAATAGTAACTCGATTTATTTATTATGAATAACTGATTTAAACACGATTTCACGTCTCTATTATCAGTCATTTTTTCATTCAAATTCTTTGTAGTTTATTGAATAGACATTCAATTATCGTATTCAATGACACTGTTTTCTAATTCATGAATTAAACGTTCTAGGTGCTAACGAAGAACAGGTGAAAAAGGCTAAGAGTCATAAGAAGGGTCATGTTAGCAAGGGTTTTAAGTCTTCGAGTAGTAAGAATGAGGAAGAGAAGTCAGAGAGTTTCTATGATGAGGCACATGACGAGGCCGATCATAAACTGGCTGGACATAACGCTGGGTCGTTTGGTGAAAACGCGCAGCAAGGATTTAAGGGAGCGCATGAGGAAAAGGTCTTGGATGCGAACACCCAAGGGAAGGAAGGACACCATATTTCGGAGCAGAAGATTGATGACGCGAAAGCTAATAAGGTAAGAGTTGTTTAAGATTATCTGGTGTAAAGTAAAGAGTCTTTTGTCGCTGCTTAAGCCCTCATAGTACTTAACGGGCTCCTGGATACAGACGCAAGTATAGATTTGTTTGCGGGGCAAAGAATTTTGATAGTACGTTTTAAGTTTTGCGAGAAAGATGCATCATTTTGCTATTATTTACCCGACTGCTCCGAAGAAAGGGTAATGTAATGTAAATACTCTGTAATCCGTGTAATTGGCACGTGGCCGTTCGGCCTACATAAATAAATTATTCAAAATCGTTAAAGCTATAGAGATATTTGTTGAATCATCTTAGGGATATCATACAAAATACCTTCAGCAGGAGAAACAATTTCATGTTAATACTGAAACAAATAGGATATAATTTGCTCGCGAATACGGGTTCTAAAGAGACAGCAATAAGAAAGTAATTCCCAAAACAAAGCTGTTCCCCGTTAGTAAATAACCAGAAACGGTAATGTCACCATAAGTTAGATGTTATGTGATAACATGCACGAGGAACATAATATTAAACGCACTTATTTACAATACAATACCAACTTTTATGGTACATAAACGTTATATCGTGGGTCTATTTCATACATTGTTTAAATTGAAAACAGTAGCCGCCGTGGTCGTTATGTGGAATGTCTAAAGGTTTTACCATAAAAGCTATTGAACGATACCACATCCCGTTAGAGTGCTGAAATAAAACTGAAACTTTATGTAAGTTTTAATGGTCGAGAGTTTTATGAGATCTTTGTATAGGCGAAACTCGTCGTACGAACAGCTGTAATAGCTACTGTACGCCGATCTTCTGTGAGAGGGTGGTACTACCCCGGTCGGGCCAGCGCGTATATATATATATATATATATATATATGTGAATATTCATAATAGCGTGTCCTACTAAACGGAGTCCATGGGCTCAGTACTTACGGAACATCACCTAGCACGCATGTCTGTATTATCAATATTTTATTTTCTTGTAAATAATACGTATCAAAATACCTTCTTATGTAAGTATTTAACTAGATGTGCCCGCGACGTCGTACGCGTAAATTTGTCGCGGTTTTTATGTTTCCCGCGGAACCCTAATTATTTTCCAAAAAAAAGTAGCTTGTAACATCAGCTATCTGCCAGTGAAATTCCCGTCAAAATCGGTCTAGTCGTTTCGGAGATTACCCGGAACAAATATACAGACAGACAGACGAACAATTTTACAATCGCGTTTTTGTTATAAGTACTTATTTTTTTATTTGTTTTCCCAAAATATTCTGAATCATGTGTTGAGTCATATTTTAAAATATTGCCCACGATTTCGATTTCACCCTGTATAAGATAGGTGTTTTTAACCCAACTAACAGATAATGTGTCAATTACGCTGCATAGTGGTGTGCTGAGCACAAGTTTAGTGATTGCGATGTTCGAAGTTACCATATCTTGACCATATCTGGGTCAACTGTGCCTAAACTGTTTTTTGTCCATCAGGGCGAGTTCCTACAGAAAGGCTACAAAGGCGGTGCCGAAGTCCTGGAGAAGTTCAACAACCTTGGCGCCCACTCCATCCACGGTCACCAGGAGGCGAGCGGGGGCTACCAGCAGAACAAGGGGATACTGCCCATCCACTAACCATAAAGATATACAGTTTTGTTATACGAGATATCACCGATGGGAATAAATCTTGTGTTTTTGGATTTTTTGATTAAAATGGCCTTTCATTTCTGAGATAAAAAGGCGTGGAGTCAACATAGGATATTTTCTACTTTCCTTAACACCCACCCCTCCCCGTTTCACTCGTTTTTAATGACCATAGTGCTGCTCCGATGTATTATTTTCAGTTATAATACGCTTCTCATAGCGCTTTAAGCTACGGTAACTGCTTAACATCAGGCGGGCCGTAGGCTTTTTTGCCACCGCAATCCTATAAAAAAAATATTTAAAAAAACTCAACGTCTCTGGAACAAGGGTATTGTAGTGTTTTTTTAAATTCAGGTGTTAGCTTTTCATTTTTAATTTTTTTAAATTTCGAACAATAATTAAATGCATTTTCAATCTGCATTTATTAATTTTACTCAAAAAAGTTTATAATGTTGTCATTATTTCACAAACCTTCTTCGAGCAAAATCGGATTTGTCGTACTGCAAGAGCTACTAGACATTCAATGTATTATTACCCGGTATTATCGTCATTATATTTGTTATTTGACCGTTGCCATGGAATCGTAACAAACAGTTATGTTTATGGTTCTTAAAAAAACTGATTGAAGGTTAAAAACGAGTTGGTCGTGCCGTTGCCATGGAAACGTAAATAAAGAAAATACACAACTATAGATATAGTTCGTAAAATATAAATATAATTGTATTAATTTTTATACCCACCTAGCTAGTTTTGTTTAAACTAATAGTCGCATTTTTGAGTAAAGCACTATACAAGCCTTGGTCTCTAATGAGTGTACTGCTGACCACGCTATAATGGCCTCAAGCTAAGCTTCGCTACGCTCACGGCCTTCAAGCTTGGTCATCATAGCTACCCTTGCTGGCCGCGCTATAAAGGCTTATTTTAGCTTGTCCATCAAGGGTTGCAATGCTGACCGCGCTGTGAAAGCCTGGAGCTGCGCTGCGCCGCGCTTTCGGCCATCAACAATGCGGTCAACAACACACTCATTAGAGACCGCGGCAGTAATGTACTATTATTTCTTCCATGCTACCCTAGTACTTTAGAGTGGAAACTGACTGTAGTTACTGAACACTTTTCGAGTTATAATGGGATTCTGACTCTCTCTTTATAATATCAGCAGCAGCAATGCCTAATAAAAAAATACCTAAAATCCACCCAAGCTAATTCTTACCTAGATATCCGTACGTTGTGAATTTAATTTATTCCTTGAATCTACGTTACTTGGCAAATTCCAGTCTTCAAGTACCACGTGTAATACGTAATTGGGCTTCGTATTATAAACGGATTAAAGGCTCGTGAAGGGAAATCTGAACCTTGCGTACTCGAGTAAGATCATGAGAACGCTAATTAGATTTGTAATTAAATATCTCAGTTGAGGGGCTTCCATACTTTTCGGTTATGCCCACTAAATAAATAGAATATCCGCCAACGGAAAATTTTGCTACTTTGAAACAAAAGTCTCGGAAAATTTTGTAAATTTTATTAAAATGTTAACATGCAGTTATTCTAACCTGGATCATGCTAATATCAATAAAATAAGACTATTGGTAACTAATAAACTACTAATTATTGCAGGAACTTACCTACTATGTACAGTAATAACAACAGTAAGTTTTAATTAAATAAAGGCGAAAATTTTCTAAAAAACTGTAGTTATCTCCAAAGTATGAAACTAGTATATTTTTTATTTTTCAAATTTATCTTTAAACACTGCATTACCTATGGATTATGTGTGAGTTATTACCTAAGTACATTCAATAATTATTAAAAGGAAAACAAAACAAATCAAACTTAACTAAAACTTCATAATCTTAATTCCGTTTTTGTTGAAGCGACATTTGCCGAAGCCGTTGCAGTAAACTCCGGGAGACTTCCACAACGGACTAGTGGATGAATACCCCGATTCACTGCTGGCCCCGCTTAAACAGAACCTAGAAAACAACCCAACCGGTAAAATTATCAAATACTAAATTAATAATTTTTATTTATGGCAATGATTTAAAAAACAACATCTTCAATCAATGCATCAATGCCATTTATGTAAAAAAAAATACAAAGTTGCGATTTAAAAATAAAGCAGTATTCGATGATTTCATTCAAATATGGAACGCAAAATGTTTAAACCATCAGCGACACCGCGGTGCTAAGCGTGACGTCACAATAAAGAGTACGTACAAAAGTAATCCAAATAAGAAATTTTGCATCGTAAAATACAATATGTTTATATCCTTCGTCTCATATCGTTTCGCATGTCAGAACATCATGTTGCGACATGGAACAAATTTGATATTTTGTACAGCCATATTACATCTCACACATCATTTCCGCCCGGCAATAATGTCAGCAGCTTTAGGAAAGCTCACGTTTCCATAAACAAGCTAAATGTCTCAGATTCTCGACTAAAATTTTTTTAAAAAATAGGCTGTTATTCCATTGACCAGGGACAAAATAAAAATTCGCAGAGGCATAACGCGAGCGAGCTTTGGATGCGTTCAAGAATACCGTTTTTTAGAGATTCTTTAAAAAGTTGGTGTACCCGGCCGATTCCGGCGTCGGTGGTGTGAACACAGTCGACGATATCTTGTTGGAGTTGTTCGAACGCTAGAAAAAGTTCAACCATTAAAAAATAATAGCTAAGTTAAAAAATAAAGTAAGATGTCTTTTATCAAAATAGGTCAAAAAGGAAATCCACAAGTTCCTAAATCTTTATTCCCTCCATGGGAATTCCATCAATTCTCATCTGAGTGATTTTCTAAGAGATTAATGGAATGAAAGACGTATTTTCCGACGGAAAATGGCGCAGATTTAGGAATATAGTAGTCCATTTCAGTTTGGACCTGTCTCAGGATCTACAGATAACTTTTATACAACAAAAAAATACATTTGACGTTTTGATAAATATTCTATTGCACAAATGTCAAAATGTTAGATTTACTTGGTGAATAAAAGTTATCCGACGATTTTGAAACACCCCTAGTTACTATAATAAGATTTTGTGTAGGTACCTACTGCAATTCTTAGAATTTGGCTAGATAAAAAAAAAAACAAAAATTTCGCTGGCTGGCGCCACTCTGACGTTAGTGTTGCAATGACACTGACAGAAGTGAAGTGACAGATAACGACAAACCAGTTCAAGCAGGCGACATCTGGTGAAATTAAACTTTTTTGCCTTCATTATATTAAAAAAATATAGGTACTTACTTGACTCTGTACGCTAAGGTTGGCGGACCGATGCTTGGTTATCCGCGCGGGGGTCACAAGGTTGGATTGGTACGACTGGGGACCCCAAAGTCAATGTTATCAACTATTTCAGAGGGAGTTCCCTACATTGTACCTATTGCTTTTTACCAGGGTCAATCAAAATGATATCGATTTAATAGCAAAAATAAAATCTATATTAATATTAAGAAAAGTGGTCATGTGTGGGTAAGTATGTAGTATTTATTTGTGAGGTAATATGTCTGGAACTACTCATCCGATGAAAACAATAAGGCTCGGCGCAAACAGGCCACCGACCACAGCCACCGGTGGCCAGCGGCAAACAGTTCACACGCTTTTTCATGCATTTTGTGGCAATTCGCCGCACACGTGTGGCCGGTGGCTGCCACTCGCTAAGCAGAGTCCGCGACTGTGAACTGATTGTCGCTGGCCACCGGTGGCTGTGGTCGGCCGTTTTGATCGGGCTTCGAATTTTGAATTTTGACACATTTCCTTAGTCAAATAGTGTTGAAATTACGAACGAGCGAGACAGATGATGCAAAATTAATAGGTATAGGTAGTAGGTACTCACAGGTGACGGTGAGGGAAACATCGTGAGGAAACCTACCTATCCCTCGGGAGATTAGGTAATAGTCAGTTCCTGTATACACGGCGACAAGGTTCACCACCTGTCACGTTGGGTTCTGACTATCTGGTGAAACGTGGGCTTTGAGTTGCCTTAATACCTCCACAATGTGGTGGTGTCTGGCCACTCAAGCCTCTGACTACCCCCGAATGGGGATAGAAATGTCGTGAAATTATATTTTTTTTTTAGTACTCACAGCATAAGGTGTGCTCTTTGCGGTGCGTTTGTACGTCGGCGTGGTCTGTACAAAGCTAGGAGATATGTTCGTGCCAGGAGATATAGGGATGTTGAATGGGGACGTATGCTCTACAAAGAAAAGGGCATGGACCGTCAAAATTAACTGAACTGGTGAAATGGTGTCAAAAAATAAACCCCATAGATTTATGAAAGTTTCGAAGTATGTACCAAGAAAAAGTATTCCAAAAATACGGCAACTTATAAAAGTCGCGGCACGTCAGTTTCATATATTGGTTGCTGTCAGATGTACTGAAGTACGCCGACTCCGGCGTAGTATGAGTTGCCGCATTTTACTAGTGTGCAAGCTCTCGTTGGAGCACGCTCGCGGAAACCAAAATTAACCTCTAAATATCCCATACACATGGATGTCCTCTAAATGACCTCTAAATTTAATAAAAATAATTGACATGGATGTCAGTTATTTTTATTAAATTTAGTAATGGGTCCACACCTTTTGTTTCACCAATTCTAGGTATAATATCGCCCCTGCACTAAAGTCACGAGAAGATAAAACCCAAAGGTATATTTTTCCTATAAAATAAAAAGGTCACACACTAAAACACGGGCAAAGGGCATGTTTACAGGTCCCTAAAATTTCGGCTCCGTGTCAGCTCCCCTTAAGTTGCAGATGTCCTGAGCGACGATTGCCACTTACTACCATCGTGGACCGTCTATCCGTGGCGTTCCTAGGCAATAAAGAAAGTCTTCGCAGACACAACTATACATAACAAATCAATAAAAGAGAGAGTGAAGTCATAATTACTTGGTTTGTTCGCCAGCTGAGATTCTAAACTTTTAATGATCCTCTGATATTCCTTCAACTGGTTGTGTTGTTTCTGGCAAAGACCCGTCATTCGTTTCAATTCGTTCCGCGCTGAATAAAATTTCTTTGTCTGAAAAAACATAAGAGGTGACGTCATCATCACCGCTACGAGGACTCATTTCTAGATTCATAAAATCAATTTCAGTGTCTAAATTGTTAGATTAGGTACTTAAGTAAGTAAAAAGTACTATTTTTTTCTATTTTCCAAATACATTATGTGGATTCGTTATATCGCTTAATATTATGTGTGTTTACGTGTGCATCAAATTCTAATTTATTAAGTACCTATGTAGAATAATTTAATACGGTAGAAAACTTTTTCAATAAAGTGAAAATTACAAACCGATTGCAACAAATAAGAGAGCAAACGCCGTCTGTGTTGCCTCTGAAACTGTAACACCTCGCAGGACTTTTTAATTAACTCCTCGGGGTCGGTGAAGTAGTCTTGGACCTCTTGTTTCATCTTAAAATTACATAATTAAAGTCAAAATTACACTTCAGTTTTACAAGTAACAATAATTTATTAGATTACATACGTCCGGAACGAGTTTCATGATGGAACACGGCACTCGGCATACTAAACATGTACTGTCTGTACCACCTACAAAGCAATTATTTATTTAGTCAAACGAATGAAGGTTTAGTACAATTTCTATAAAATAAGTAGGACTTACCTTTTTCTAAGCAGTTATTGCAAAACATGTGACCACATGATGTCAAATGTAAAGTAATTCCTGGCTCTAGTTGAGCAAAACAATTATTACAATGAATCCAATCCATTATTATTATTTTATTATTTCGATCTTAACTCCAAAATATATTAATTTAGCTATTAGATTCATGTTAATTTTCGCAATAAATTTTGACAGATAGGTACCTAACTCATGCCTTGTAATTTTTTTTCATTAAATGTTCGAATGCATCATTATTGTTTTTGTTAAGTTTATTTTTTAAAGTTATACACCAAAAATAAAGAATGATAGTCTATTCAAGGAAAAGGTAGGAACAAATAACGATTAATGTTAACGGATGTACCTATTGTAAATGGCTCAACTGGTTTTGGTTTCTGGAAAAATTCAATAAAACAATATTTAGTTATGTAGGTATTCAATATTAAATCTGGTTGCAATGCTGCAAAAAATCTTGTTCAAGCCTTAAAATGTAAAGAAAATAATACAAGTTCTTTTTTGTAATTTGTAATTATTCAGCCAGTGTCATATGAGATTTTTTACAACTACTTAATGTTACCCTTTTTATTAATATTTTGTAATAAATAGTCAAGGAATTTATACGTTTACATCTAAATAGTATACTTACTATAAGTAGGTACCTACATAACACCCCAATTTTCTCAAGTCTATGGTTTGCACACAAAACATAATTTTCAGACGCGCCAAATTGGGCCATATTCGAAATTTAAACAACAGAATCGACAAACTTTTTTCGCTCCTTTTTTATTTCATCATGCACAGACACAGACTTCAGAAATCTTAGTGCACAGATATAAAAAATATTAAGTTGTTTTTTTTTTTATTTGCGTTTAAGGCTTCGTTTAGCATTATTTACTCAAGTCAGTGACCAGCCCCAGCGATGACACGTGTTGCAAATAAATGGGTAGTTGTTTTAGATCGCTATGAACACTAGAACTGGTCAAGGCCGGCGAGTAGTAGTACGTTGTACCTAGTAGCCGAGTAAATTATGCTTAAGTTAGTAATAGAAACAGGTAGGTTTCGGGGGAAATAGAAATGGTGGTTTTCATTTAGCCGCATGCCTATTGGATTCCAACAATAGTAAATTTAACCGCCACTGCCACTGCAAACTGCCACCGCCTAAAATTTAGCTAGACCATATTGCCACGAATATGTTTTTTTCTTAAGCAGTAGGTAAATCGTGATAGGTAGGATGGAAATGTTTAAACTTTTGTTCGAAGATACTTGAACCGCTAAAGAACAATAACATTTTTCTTTAGCTAATAAAGACATTTTTCCAGAATTATGGAGGGTAATAATTCCTTCGTCTGCCTCTCCTGAATAATATGTAAGAGTGTAACAACTTTAACACATAAACCAAGGAACATAAAAGTTGATCCATCAACATGTCGGTACAATGTCGCTTCCCACGCAACACAATATGTACATTACGCTAAAAGCTCCCCAACGACCTCTATCTTTGGAAAGACGGCTCCCAGCTGTTGACACGCTGACCTAGAGGGCTACTCCAGTTACGAACATCGAAACAAGATACTATCAGGGGCGGATTTCTCTATAGGCTCTGTAGGCTCGGGCCTAGGGCGGCAGAACTTGGCGAAATTCACAAAAATCACAAATATTAACGGTATGCATCAGTATCTAAAGACACTGATTGAGATAATTTTATACTCTTTATTTTTTAATTTTAATGCTTTATATTAGGTATCATTAAATTTTTCGTGCAGTCTTCCATAGGTCTAGAGCAGCCAACGTATCAAATCCGTCCCTGCTATTGCTACTTTCGAAGACGTCAAATACTGAAACCTGACAAGATTTTAAAGACCTTAATCGATAGAGTCACAATGCCACAGACAGACAGAAATTGCTACAGTAAGACTTTCATTCGATTCATATAATTTATTAGACCCTAAAAATAATTCCTCGGATTTCACCACTCAATACCTACATTCCTTCAATGTCTAACTTAATCAAAACCGTACTGAACAATATTGTACCTATTTGGCTGAAGCCCAATTCTCCGAGCAAAGCGCCACAGTAGGTAGTGAAATATCTTTTGATTGAGTTCCCAGCTGAGCAGCCACTGTAATCATTAACTATGCTGTTAACTTGCAAACAATAGAACCCTGAATTAAAAGGTACTTTCTCTTATTCATAATTTCATGAAAACCTGAAGAGCAAATACAGTACTATTTGTCATTTCGTGAATTATATTAGCAAGTACACTAGCAAGAAAATATTTCTTGTGCGCTTTGATACAACACATGCCATGATGATGACCCTTCATAGATTAGAGAATTTGTATATCATAGTTATATCAACAAATCAATTGTTGACTAGTTCCCAAAATATTCTGAATCATGTGTCATCGTTCAAAATATTGCCCACGATTTCGATTGAACTCTGTAGTTTCGGAGATCTCCATACGGACCCATCCCGATATTACACTCTGTATAGCACGGCACAGGCCGTTTTCTTACTAAATAGCGGGGTCCAGACGGCTCCCATGCCGCGCGAGACTACTCGGCCACATGCCGCGCGAGACTACTCAGTACTCGACCACATGCCACGCACGGCACGCGCGGCAGCCGCATTCCCATGCTCGGGCGAGCCAACCTACACTCTAGAAAGAGAAGGGTATAACATTATCGTTCTGTCTCATGACTAGGCCAAACTAGGCGAGGCAAATGACAGCGCTCGGGTGAGGCAGGGCAAGCATTTGGTTCGTGCACGTCATGTCAAATTAAGCGAGGCAAAGCATGCGAGCCATCTGGACTCAGAAAATGACTTCGTATACGTGCCGTGTCACAATGTCTATAAGACAACAGTCGCGTGTCTACCTCTGTGTATACCACGGACGTAATGGTGTATACCTATATGACAAAGAACAACCACAATAAAGATAACACGTGGATATAAAAGAAGTTTGCTATGAACGAGGTTCGGTAGTGTTGACCGGATTGCGCGAGTGGTCGCCTTGGCCATGGCATTCAAATATTCGTGTCTGATAGCTTTGGCGCTGACCTGTGCTAGTATTCACTGCAAACCAACATGTATGTTTTTAAAAATCTTATTTTTTTTATCTGTGCATGAATAAATTTAAATTAAAAAAATGGAGCGAAAAAAGTTTGTCAATTCTATTGTTTGTATTTCGAATTTCGAATATGGGGCCGATTTGGCGCGTATGAAAATTAAGTTTTGTGTGTTTTAAAAATTATTGGTGATTAATTTATTGTTTGTAATTATGGTAAGTAATTATGTAAAATCAAACTATATTTAACCCATTAATTTGTCACGGTAAGCACGACTCAAAATTAAGTTTTCTTTTGCAGTGTTGTGATTCTTGTAACATCCAAATAACCGTAGGTATTATAGTATTTGCAAGGAGTATTTGTAGTATTGTGATCACTTTTATCAAGTACTGTAACAGTAGTAAGTTTTATTTTTCTTTACTTATAATAAAATTGATCTCAAATGTGTTGTACATTGTATTATCATCCCATGTCAACACACGATAAATACAGGTCAAAGATTAAAACGTTTATTTTTATTAAGTACATAAACTTCGGTAGATTTACTTACTAACTGTTCTGTATGTATTGCTACTGTAGTTATATACACTAATATTATAAAGAGAAAAGATTTTGTATTTTTGTACGATGTTTGTAATGAGTAAACTCAAAAACTACTGGACCGATTTCAAAAATTCTTTCACCATTAGAATGCTACATTATCCATGAGTAACATAGGCTATATTTTTTGGGATCCGGGATACGAGATCCGGGATATCCGGGCTACGGGATCTGGAATCCGATAAAAACGAGAAACGGGATCCGTATATACAGAGTGTTTCAAAAGTTCGAAATAATAATTTAGGTACATACAGCAGCTGATATGTAGATGCCTAGTGAAGACAGACTATTAAGTATGTAACTATGATATTTTCTGAATGATGGGCTTTTGAATACTTGTAACTAGTACTTTCGTGTTGCGCCTATGACCTAGAAAACAGTGTAAACCGTATTTAGATGTAGCAGCTACTATTAAATAAATAGTTTGTAAAATAAATAGCTCTTGTTGACATTTACATTTCTTTAATTCGTGGGTCATCTTGTCATCTTACTTATTTAGAAAAGAATAGAATTTAAAATTTTGGTCCGTCCAAATGACTTGCATGCTTCGCCCGAGCACTCATGTTATAACATTATGTATATGCGTTCCAACGTCAAAACTGAGTCCAATAACATTTGTATACCATATTCTATTCCCGACACTCATCCAAACCACAAAGTATTATTTCGCACTTTTGAAACACGATGGTGCTGATTCTGATGACACCTACACAATTAAACTTAACTAAATCATCGGGCCTTAATTAAGTTATCAATGTACTCTTTTAGACAAAATATGTGTGCCGGCGCAGTTCATGCAGGACTGCAAACAGATGCTGGAGGTGCCGACTAAATCCAAAGCCCAGCTGGAATGCATCGCCGCCAGAGACAGGTGAGTTTTGGGGAAAAGAGTTGGCCTCTAGAATATAGCTCTTCAAAAATCTCACGTGAGATTAAAGGGGGAGTGAGGCAGTCGAGCAAAATCTCACGACATCTCAACAAGCACGTGAGTTTTTAGATATTTCGACCCCTTCTCCCCTGAGAGGGGGTCGAAATATCTCAAAAATCACCTCACGTAATTTATGGACACCGCCTATGACGTGGTCAGACCTCCAAATTAGCTGCTCGAGCGTGCCGCTCGGCATATGAGAACGCGCCTATTGGGTGTGTCTAAATGAGCCGAGGACGCGCCCGACATGAAGTCATATCTGTTTGCTCGAGCGAGACTGCTCGGGGCTTGCTGATGCGCCCATTAAATAGTTTCAGTGGGCGTAAATAATGGATTCTTCATTATACCTAAATGAACAAAATCTAGTATTATCCAAATATGTTCTTCCGCAGAGTGGAATGCTTGAACTTTGTTCAGCAAAGGCAGGCGGACATCGTGCCCGTCGATCCTGAGGACATGTACGTAGCGTCCAAGATACCCAACCAGGACTTCGTGGTTATCCAGGAGTACAGGACTGATGAGGAGCCTGATGGTAAGAGCATCCTGGGCACTAAGTCCCTAACCGCCGAATACTCGTACGCAACTTAAATTTGAGAGCTGCTTAACTTTGACGGGCCATACAAAAAATTACAGATAACGGCGTTTCAAACTACTAAGTGGGACTTAAATATTTAAGTAGCCTTTGAGTATTCGGCCGTAAGTTGCTTAGCCATTGAGCTGCTATAGTGATCGACCCTCTGATTGATCAGACTCAAACGACCAATCAGAGCGTCGATCACTATAGCAGCTCAATGGCTAAATGACTTACGGTCCTAATAGTAAGAGCACCTCAAACCCTTCAACATTATAGCACTAAACCAAAGATCCTATAAAGAACTTAATAACATCACGACTTCGGCAAAATCGTAAACATCGCTGCCAACCAATAGCAACCTTCATTTGCGTTATAAACACGCCACTGTTACCTGACCCTTGGCTTATATGACTCGAGCCAATGACATCGGAGACTCACTGATTGCTATTGGTTCCTACCACTACTGTAATACTTTGGTAATAAGAACCGCTGTTCTTTTCACTTTCAATGTAAAGCAACTGCACACAGACAAATAGTCCATCTGCGGGGCTATTGCGTAATTTTTTCGTCACTGTTTCAACTGGTTTCGTTCATCCCCTGTTGCTTTTCCAATTGAAATTGATTGTGATCGGAATGAGTCTGAACTTCACTCATCCCGATTTCAATCAACTTCAATTGGAAAAGCAACACGGGATGAATGAAACCAATTGAAAAAGTTACGCAATCGCCCTGCAGATCTGATCGTAACTGACGGTACCAGAACGTCTGCCGGTATCGACCTTGTAAACATACCCTTTGAAGAACCCCCTGATGAAGTTCAAAGGAAAAACTTTCAAAATAACTTATCCCGTAAGCCTACTATAAAATTAATAGCTCCTTCAAACAAAACTTGTATTCCGAAGAGACAAGTCCAAAAGCAAATTCAGTCGCCGAAAATAAATTAGAAACCCAAAACTTAGGGACCGCGTTGCTCCTTTGTTCAATAGCCCTTCAAAAATCCCTTGACGCTTAATTGCTTCAGTTTAACAAGTTCATTAAATCGTATTTGCCTCGAAAGACAAATACGTAAATCAAACTGATTTAGAGGCAATCTTTATTTCCACCATTTTGTGCTGACTACTACGCTTTTGTTGTAGTAGATATCTCAAAGCTCAGCAAAGATCCGTATAATAATTTATAAAGTTTCTAAAGGGTTTTGCGAAGTTGGAATCTTAAACCGAATGACGATAATTAAAGATGTGGATTTAACTTTGGTAAGTCGGTCAGACGAAAATGTTGAAGAGACTGTTTGAATAATACAGAATTCGTCTGAATAATAACATTTGTCGTTCTCAATACAGTTTCATTGTGGTTTACCTTAATAAATCGTCTGTTTCGCTTAGCTCCGGGGTGGGTAAATAAACTTCGGGACATGGGTTGGCAATTTTGTTCGGACGGAATTCGTCGCTCACGCAAATATACATAGAAAAGTGTTTTCCTATCTAGGTCTGGCTGCTTACCTTAGCCTTGGTGATGAAATATGCATGAACCCTATCCTATCTGGAGCTACTTATTTGTGAGGTTATACAAACAGAACAAAAGAGTTTTGCTCAGGCACGCTCAGGTGCCATCGTTAGGTTTAATGCAGTAGGTAAATAAAAATCTACAATCACTGAAGTTCTATTTTAAAGGATTTCTTTTATAATAATCGATCTAGACGAATTCACCCTAAAGAACCCACCCGAAAGAATAATAGACTTGATATGTTTAGAAATCATTACGTAACTAAACAAGTAAGTAAGTAAATTCTTGATAAAATTATGTGTATCACAAGACCGTAGTATAACACTCAAAATACAATTTATTAATACAAAAAAACCTTATCAACCACTCTCAATCGAGTTGTTAGTTTGATAACGCAAACGGCACCTAACAGTTGCGTAACGTCTAATCGAGAGAAAGTTTCCGACGACGTGTCTTCAGAGTGACAACAGTTTTATTGCGACCCATTACAATAACTGAGAACGTGAAACCATTAAGATAGATAAGTTCTGATTTCCATGAGCGGCGCCCGTCGAGTTTGATATCGAAGTAATTTGTCGACAGCCCGAGATAGGAATGGCTCAGATATTTTAACGACTTGAAATAGATAATGTATTCTGGATATTGGACGAATATCATCGAGCTTATAACAGACAAATTTTATTGTGTACCTATAGTTCGCAACAGGTCGAGATGACATTACGGTTATGAGCTTTATGCAGAATAAAATCCGAATCAAAATTAGCAGGACCCGATAAACAATTAAAATCGCCCACAAAATTATTAAATTAAATTATTAAAATATTCTGTTGAGTTGCGGGTCCCGCTAATTTTGATTCGGATTTTATTCTGCAAAAAGCTCATAACCCGAATGTCATCTCGACCTGTCGCCTACTATACGTGTAGGAATTCTATATCCAACATGACACCTTTCTGCTGCCTATTAATATTCTATCTTATGTTAATCTTTGTCAGATTCTACCTATTTATAAGGCTTCTGTACCGTACGTAACGACTGCCAAAGATGTTAGAATAACACCTGGATCCGCTAGCTTAACAAGCCGTCCGAAGCACGAAGGAGGTCAGATGTTATTCGGTCACCCATCTTATCTCCGTCGGAGCCACGCGTTTTACCACCTATGCTACAACTTCCTCTTGACCCAAGAATAAGTTGTTGTTTTATTATTCACTCTCTTTTTGTTCCAGCGCCGTTCAGATACGAAGCAGTGATTGTGGTTCATAAAGACCTGCCTATCAACAACTTGGATCAACTAAAAGGATTGAAGTCATGTCACACTGGAGTCAACAGGAACGTCGGATACAAGGTAGGTCTACTTAACGATATTTGATTTTGAACACCGCCTTTTTATAAATCTTCCCAAGCTCGACTGAGATCCACAAAAAATATCTATATTAGTGTTCTCGCCCGTTTGCGGGACTTCTGAGACGTCTGGAGTTATCTAATATGTAATTGTCTGCAATTGAATTTGAATTGATTGATTGTACGAGTAACATTCGAGTTATCCGGTCGCCTTATCGACACAACTCGAAGAGAAGAGGTTGAATACATTCTACCATTGTCGTTATATTCTCCTGTAATTTCCTGGCCCCCTAGTACCTTGCCTATCTTCGTTATCCATTATTGTATCAGTTAACCTACTGAGAATCCCTGCTTATATTACCATAAATCGTTTAATACTGTCGCCCTTCGTTTAATACCATTTAGAGACGAAAAGAATATTCTTTTCCTGAGGTTTTCTTACCCATATTCTTCGAGTATCCTTATAAAGATACCTACATCATTGATTTACAGTCCGACCCTGCGAATGACAACAGGAAACTCGCAACAATGGCCTATTCGTACTGCCTTTGTTCCACACTTGTTATGCACATCGATATGTATTGCTTTTTATACAAGAACCGGTAGCTCACATGCATGCAGATAATGCCATCGCGGGTTCAAGGACGGAGATTGGTTTCGTCTTTGATGAGTTAGTTGGTATAGAGGAATTTATAGCTGTAAATAAAAGGCCGACTCGCAAAATAACTACTAGATAATTAGGTAGTCTGTGATAAAAATAGATCATTTTCCATTGCGCACTAAAGGCAGATGATGTAGTATTTCCCTTTTTGATAGGTACATACTTATCATAGATGGGGAGCCGTAGAAGGGTTTTCTGGATTTACTCCAGCGCGTCAGATTAAGATAAGGGAGATACCTTACATACCTATTGATAAGAACCTCCAACTAGTATGAGCCCTTAATATTGGTGGGTACGCTCAGGGGAACCAAAAATAAATAAATAGACCATCTTAACATACTCGAACTCGTCAGATTAAGATAAGAGGGATTCATTACTAGCTAAGAAGTGTCAAAAGTGTAAATTTTGCTAATTTGATCATCAGTCTAAGTAAGTCTGGGAGCATCTGTAAATTTCACTGAACACCCCCTCTGAAAATCTGACGCGCTCGAGTAGGTAATTTTATTTTCAATTTATCACGTTGGAGCATGAAAAATATCAATATCTGACATGCTTGAGTATTTCCATGTTATTGCATTTTTTTACAATTTTGAAATTATCGTGTCATAGACGCTTCCCCCACCGCTGAATGTGGAAATATCTGGAACCATTTATTCTTCCTATCATCTAATCTACCGAATCTAATAGGTTTGGGTGACGCTGGAGTAAATCCACAGTTTGCATCATGGGCTCCCGGTCCATCTGTGGTGATACTCATGAAAAGTAATATTCGGCAAGTTTTCTAAATATATGTTGGGAAAATAGATAGTCGATAGTTTGATATTCGAAATTCACCTTGAATCTCAAGTGGAAGCGCCCTTCTTTGTGAGTTTTTATTTAGTACGCACTTACGACCAAAATACGGTAGTAATGACCTACCTCTTATATACTACCTGTCCAATACCTTGCTAATAGCGTCCCGTTACATCTCGAGACCGAAATTCGCCATCTAGCCTCCCCTAAGGCCTAGGAGGGAATTATTAATGCAAACACTTAACCCTTATTCCGTACCCGAGGTGCGTCCCAACGCTTCTTAAGCTAAAATGAGGCCATGTAACGAATACATTAGTAAGTTAAAACAGTAATTAGCGTAGCAGGTATGAATTCATTTGGCTTAAGTGTAGTGTTTCTATGAATGGGAGGTAAAGAAGGATCAAGTACGTAGGTACCTACTTAACTACACCGCGCCTGTATGGGGTACCTTAAAAAAAAAAAAATATGTTTATTTTTCTAGTGGTGGATTAATAAAGAGTCTATCTATCTACCTAGGCTGACAAAAGTACAGACCTACCCACATTTGGCTGATTCTTTTGTTTACCCATTGGCTGAGTCTGCGTTCTGACCATGTAGACAGAATGTCATACTCGGGCGCGCCGCCGCCGCTCGCCTCTTTTGGACGCACCCAAGAATATTTAACAAGTAAATCACGTGACTTATGTTATTCCTTTACATTTTAGGGTATCGATTTGTAGAAACTCTTGTAGACAATCCGTTTGGCAACTAGCGCATCTTATAAAAAAATCCTACGAAATTATACTTCGTAGTAACCCTTCTCTAATAACCTCCCTTTGTACCTGCCTCAAACAAAATTACTCGAAAGTCTTATAATAACATTACTTGAGCATTGCAGACACGTACCGTTACCTAATAAAAGCATATAATAGCAATATAACGACTTTATGTACCTAGGTATAAATTTGTGTTAAAGACTTTTGTTGGAATATTCTGACAATGCTGGGAGATAAACTTGATGTAAATATTCAATTAGACATGTCTCAAAAGTTTCAAAGTACGGCCTACTTAAGTACCTAATTATTTATTACATTATCCCTTTTGCTTCATGCATAAACATGCTTTTCCGACGAATATGGATAGATATAAATATATATATATATGAAGCAGTGGTAGCCGATTGGTTAAGCACGCGTCTTGCGGGCTTAAGACTCCGCTTCCCGGCCGGCAGTTAACGAGCAGCTAACGAGGCATGTTTGGAGGCTATCTCCTCTTAGACGAGTGGAGTAAAAATTTTGAAAAAAATATCACCGTATTTATTATACCCTCTTCTTTAAAAAACAAGTTTGAAAAATGTGAAAAATGCTCTTTTACTATGTGAAAAAAATTACCAAAATGTAGAAATTTTCAAATTTAAATTTCTATCTTCTTCCAAACGGCTGGGAATTTTTAAATAGTTTTTCCACCAAAAGATGGAGAAAGATAATACCTAAAAAATGTAAGCTTGATTTTGCGATGCAATCGTTTTTCACGTCACAATTCATGATTTTCCAAATATTCGCCAACAAAGTGGGCGGATCCGGTGCGAGGGGCGACGGGCGGCAGTACCGCGATGACTGTTGGACGGGGAGGTTGTGTCACTTTTCTACGCTCCAGTCGCTTCAATTATCGTGTATCTCTTTTTTATAAATAAATACGTAAAAATATTGCAGTGGTTTAGAATATTTTGTAGATAGCTAGCATTTGTTAGATTTTATATTTGTGCGCATTTATACGCCTTTGTACCTAAGTAGTTGTGATAAAGAGTTGTTATTTAGAACACAAATTACAATTCTTTGTTATTATATAAAAAAAATACAATTGGCTACAAATACAATTGCCTAAAATAATAAAAAAATGGAAACACATGAAAAAAAAAAACGAAAATATAAAACTAGGATACGATCCTACATACTGTCGCGCGTACACATTGACTCACTGAGCTATTTACATATTAATTGAAGTGGCGAAATTATGAACTATATACTTCGTCATCCATTGAAAAATTGACACCTGCTTCGTAAAGTGGTTTGACGTAGTCTGTTCGGCTTACTGCTTGCGTGGTTGCGGGTTCGATTCCCGCCAAATGAAAATTTTAGAAACTGACTTATGCGTTATTTTTCCTGATCCCAGGATTACGGGGATCGTCTCCAGACCATTATCCATAGTACAAGCGTTGCTTAGTTTGGGACCATTCAGTTGGCGTATTAGTTTGTCAATCCAAATCTATACTAATATATAAAGAGGGAAATGCTGACTGACTGACTGACTGACTGACTGACTGACTGACTCATCAACGCCGAGCCGAAACTACTGAAGTTAGAGACATGAAATTTGGATAGTAGATATATTTTGTGACGTAGACAAGCAATAAGAAGCGATTTTGGAAAATTCAACCCCTAAGGGGGTTAAATAGGGGATGAAAGTTTGTATGCAAGTTCGTCATTTTTCAAGTTAGAATTATGAAAATTTGTGTTGAGGTGTCTTTTTAAAAATAAAAAATATGGTTTTCGGCGTTTTTGAATATTCAACCCCTAAGGTGGTAAAATAGGGGATGAAAGTTAGTTGGGACGTTTGTATAGATGTTCGTCATTTTTGAAGTTAGAGTTATGAAAATTGGTGTTTAGGTTCCTTTTTAAAAATAAAAAACTTGAATTGCTGCGTTTTTGAAAATTCAACCCCTAAGGGGGTAAAATAGGGGACGAAAGTTTGTATGGAAGTTCGTCATTTCTGAGGTTAGCATAATGAAAATTTGTGTTTAGGTTTCTTTTTACGTATTAAAAATAATAATTTCATCTTTTTTGAAAATTTAAACCCTAAGGGGTTAAAATAGGGGGTGAAAGTTTGTATGGACGATCGTAATTTTTTGAAGTTGGAATTATAAAAATTGGTGATTAAGTGACTTTTAAAAGATAAACAATATTAATTTCAGGGTTTTTAAAAATACATCCCCTAAGGGGGTAAAATAGGGGATGAAAGTTTGTATGGAAGTTCGTCATTTTTGTAGTTAGAATTAAGAAAATTGGTGATTAAAAAAAAATATATCATAATAGCGTTTTTGAAAATTATACGGGGTATGGGATACGCGATATGCGATATGGGATACGGGATTTTGTATATGGGATACGTGATACGGGATACGGGTTACGGCATATGGGATGCGGGATGCGGGATGCGGCATACGGGATGTGGCATACGGGATGTGGGATGCGTGATACGGGATACGGGATACGGATACGGGATACGGATACCGATACGGGATACGGGATACGGGATATGGGATACGGGATACGGGATATGGGGTAAGGAATACGGAATACGGGATACGGGATACGGGATACGGGGTACGGGATACGGAATGTGGGATGCGTGCTACGGGATACGGATACGGGATATGGATACGGGGTACGGGATACGGTATACGGGATACGGGATACGGATACGGGATACGTGATACGGGATACGGGATATGGGATGTGGGATGCGTGATACAGGATACGGATATGGATACGGGATACGGGATTTGGGTTCCAGAAAACGGAAACGGAATTTTTTTAATTTATATTCTGCGCGGACGAAGTCGCGGGCAAAAGCTATAATTTATAAAATGATTAAAATGTAATAAAACATGTAATAAATAGAAAAAAAAAACAATATTATTACAAATAAGAACAATATTATCACCAAAAAGTTATGACATAGACATGCCGAAGGTGAGGTACGAACTCACGGAATAATTGCTAATGCTTTACCACTACGCTAATGAGACATTGCGGATGTGGATGAAATTATTCACTAGCCCTATGATATACATTTTGCGCTATAGTTCTATGTGGAATAAATACATAAATTATATGCATTAAAAAATAATAATTTTGTGTAAATATTTTGATAAATTCTGTACCATTGAAAAATACCATTACTATAATAAATCCAAATATATTTAAATAACTAAATATGGTTGGATTTGAACCCGCGTCGTATGTAATTCTCTCTGTTTTATCAAGATGTCTAACTTCAAAATAAAAAAAAGTATTTTCAAAATCTGTTCACCCAGTCGCAAGTTCTGAGGTAATAAACATAAAAAAAATACAGTCGAATTGAGAAACCGACTTCAAAAAAGTTTGAAGTCGGTTAAAAATATCACATTAGAAAACATAAAAAAATGCAATATTCCACTTTGATCACCCAGGTGGTCAGAGGTTGTGTTGCAGGTTGTGTTGCAAAAGACTCAACGAGTCTTTTAGGCTTATTATTTTAGGGCTCGAGCCTTTTTATGAAACCTCGGAGGCTAAAGAACTAATTAGCCCCGAGCCTTCGCGGCGAAGAGGAGGCTCTCGGAAATAAAGCCTTTATTTTGAAGCACTTTCTAAAGAGGCTTTGAGCCCTTTTTGATTTTAGCCCTTTGTGACCATTCTTGACTATACTTGAATATGCATGACTATTCTCAACAATTGTTGACCAGTATTGACCATCCTTGACTATTTGACCATTATTTACTATTTTGACCATTATTTACTATTTTTGACCATTATTGACTATTTTGACTATTGTTGACTGTTTTTGGGAATTTTTGACCAATGTTGACTATTTTTAGCCATTGTTGACTATTCTCAACTATTGTTGACTACTATTGATCATTTTTGACTATTTTGACCATTATTGACTATTGTTGACTGTTTTTGGCCATTTTTGTCAATTTTTGACCAATGTTGACTATTTTTAGCCATTTTTGACCATTCTCAACTATTATTGACTACTATTGATCATTTTTGACTATTTTTGACCATTGTTGAGTGTTTTTGACCATTGTTGACTATTGTTTACCATTGTTGACTATTCTCAACTATTGTTGACTACTATTGATCATTTTTGACTATTTTGACCATTATTGACTATTTTTTACCATTATTGACTATTTTTTACCATTCTTGACTATTTTGACTATCGTTGACTGTTTTTGGCCATTTGTGACCAATGTTGACAATTTTTAGCCATTGTTGACTATTCTCAACTATTAGTGACTACTATTGATCATTTTTGACTATATTGATCATTATTGAATATTTTTGACCAATGTTGAGTGTTTTTGACTATTGTTGACTGTTTTTGGCCATTTTTGACCAATTTTGACTATTTTTAGCCATTGTTGACTATTCTCAACTATTGTTGACTACTATTGATCATTTTTGACTATTTTTGACCATTGTTGAGGGTTTTTGACCATTGTTGACTATTTTTTACCATTGTTGACTATTCTCAACTATTAGTGACTACTATTGATCATTTTTGACTATATTGATCATTATTGAATATTTTTGACCAATGTTGAGTGTTTTTGACTATTTTGACTATTGTTGACTGTTTTTGGCCATTTTTGACCAATGTTGACTATTTTTAGCCATTGTTGACTATTCTCAACTATTAGTGACTACTATTGATCATTTTTGACTATATTGATCATTATTGAATATTTTTGACCAATGTTGAGTGTTTTTGACTATTTTGACTATTGTTGACTGTTTTTGGCCATTTTTGACCAATTTTGACTATTTTTAGCCATTGTTGACTATTCTCAACTATTGTTGACTACTATTGATCATTTTTGACTATTTTTGACCATTGTTGAGGGTTTTTGACCATTGTTGACTATTTTTTACCATTGTTGACTATTCTCAACTATTAGTGACTACTATTGATAATTTTTGACTATATTGATCATTATTGAATATTTTTGACCAATGTTGAGTGTTTTTGACTATTTTGACTATTGTTGACTGTTTTTGGCCATTTTTGACCAATGTTGACTATTTTTAGCCATTGTTGACTATTCTCAACTATAAGTGACTACTATTGATCATTTTTGACTATATTGATCATTATTGAATATTTTTGACCAATGTTGAGTGTTTTTGACTATTTTGACTATTGTTGACTGTTTTTGGCCATTTTTGACCAATTTTGACTATTTTTAGCCATTGTTGACTATTCTCAACTATTGTTGACTACTATTGATCATTTTTGACTATTTTTGACCATTGTTGAGGGTTTTTGACCATTGTTGACTATTTTTTACCATTGTTGACTATTCTCAACTATTGTTGACTACTATTGATCATTTTGACTATTTTGACCATTATTGACTATTTTTTACCATTCTTGACTAGTTAAAAATGATAAATAGTAGTCATTAATAGTTGAGAATAGTCAACAATAGCTAAAAATAGTCAACATTGGTCAAAAATGACCAAAAACAGTCAAAATAGTCAATAATCGTCGAAATAGACAAAAATGATCAATAGTAGTGAACAATAGTTGAGAATAGTCAACAATGGCTAAAAATAGTCAAAATTGGTCAAAAATGGCCAAAAACAGTCAACAATAGTCAAAATAGTCAAAAACACTCAACATTGGTCAAAAATATTCAATAATGATCAATATAGTCAAAAATGATCAATAGTAGTCACTAATCGTTGAGAATAGTCAACAATGGCTAAAAATAGTCAAAATTGGTCAAAAATGGCCAAAAACAGTCAACAATAGTCAAAATAGTCAAAAACACTCAACATTGGTCAAAAATATTCAATAATGATCAATATAGTCAAAAATGATCAATAGTAGTCACTAATAGTTGAGAATAGTCAACAATGGCTAAAAATAGTCAACATTGGTCAAAAATGGCCAAAAACAGTCAAAATAGTCAATAATGGTCAAAATAGTCAAAATGATCAATAGTAGTCAACAATAGTTGAGAATAGTCAACAATGGCTAAAAATAGTCAACATTGGTCAAAAATGGCCAAAAACAGTCACCAATAGTCAAAATAGTCAATAATGGTCTAAAACACTCAACAATGGTCAAAAATAGTCAATAATGGTCAAAATAGTCAAAAATGATCAATAGTAGTCACTAATAGTTGAAAATAGTCAACAATGGCTAAAAATAGTCAACATTGGTCAAAAATGGCCAAAATAGTCAATAATGGTCAAAAATAGTAAATAATGGTCAAAAATAGTAAATAATGGTCAAAATAGTAAAAAATGGTCAAATAGTCAAGGATGGTCAGTACTGGTCAATTCTTGAGAATAGTCATGCATATTCAAGTATAGTCAAGAATGGTCACAAAGGGCTAAAATAAAAAGGGCTCAAAGCCTCTTTAGAAAGCGCTTCAAAATAAAGGCTTTATTTCCGAGAGCCTCCTCTTCGCCGCGAAGGCTCGGGGCTAATGAGTTCTTTAGCCTTCGAGCTTTCATAAAAAGGCTCGAGCCCTAATAATAAGCCTAAAAGACTCGAGTCTTTTGCAACACAAATTGTGATTGACTAGTAGGGACCGTATTTAAATTTATTGACGTAATGTCGTCACCACTCTGTATAATATTATGCTGTGGGATTCGCACTCGTATCGTATCGTAGATAGTTTTCTTTCCTGCATTATTTGCCCTATGTGATCGATTTTAGACTTTAGTTTATGAATAAATAAATAAATTACTAGATTTAATTAAAAAAAAATTAAAATAAAAAGATCGTGCCTACAATAATTAGAAAATATTAAGAAAAAAAACTACAGGATTCGAACCTTCGTCATCGTCATCGTCTTTCGGAATAATATCCAAGACTTTTCTACTGAGCTATTTATGATTAGCACTTCAGGGCGAAATTATGAACTTATTTGCAGTCGTATTACGTTGTGATAATTTTCGGCTTGGCTTGCGTTGAAATAAGAATACAAGCGACGCAATAAACGCGCGCTGTCAGAGCTGGCGCGGGGAGCGCGGGGTGCGCGGGGCGCAATGCGTTAGCTCCGCCCATTCAGCCAAAATTTCCAGCTCATGTCCCCACCTTAAGGTCCTGGGTTCAAACCCTGGCTCACAACTCTGGATTTTTCGAAATCTATGTGTGAATCAACTTTAATATGATTATCACTTGCTTACGGTGAAGGAAAACATCGTGAGGAAACCTGCATGTCTTTAGACATGTGAAATCCACCAACCCGCACTGGGCCAGCGTGGTGAATTATGGCCTGAATCCCTCTCGCATTGAGGGGAGGCCCGTGCCCAGCAGTGGGACGTTAAAAGGGCTAAATTATTATTATTATTTTATTATTATTATATGGATAGATGGTTCTCTCTTCTTCATTTATCGTACCTACGACTGCCTGTTTGTAATTCAGACAATACAATGCGAAATGAACTCGAGTCGCGATGGAGATTATTAAAATATGTATTCCAAACAATAGCCTGCTGAGAATATTGAAGAGCACGTGCATAATGACATAGGTACATATTCTTTACATAGGTATGAACTGTATGTACAAGAGACATACGTTGGTTAAATCAAACCTTCATAAAAAAAAGATATAATCTAGGTCAGCAAAATAAGCTATAATTATGATACGCTTTAAGGGCCTCCGCAGAGTTGCTACTTTTAGCATCGGCGACCGGCGATTTTGTGACGTATCGATGCTGCGTCGCGATTCTTCGAGCGCGAACGAGCGAGACGCAGCATCAAAATCGCCGATCGCCGATGCTAAAAGTAGCAAGTCTGCGGTGGCCCTAAGTAACTAACTAATAAGTTTATGCACTCATAGCCAGCTGCAATCACTGATCGGTAAACGATCTGGGGTTGAAGCAACGCTTGGCAAGGTCAATCAGGGATGGGTGACCATTCAGTGGCATTTGAACTGAGCGTCTCCGTGATTCGGAGCACCACCATGTTTGCGCCACCAGCGGGCGATTCGATAACCGACAACGAATTGGTTTCGCTACCAAGCGGACACCAGGTGCGATAACGTCCATACAGCTCTATACATTTTGTTGGTGGAGCGACTGGTTACGCTACCACTGGTATCCTCGTGCGATATAGCACTAAAAGTCGTGACGTATATGTATGTATGTATGTATGTCTCCGTGCTTCGGAAGGCACGTAAATAGTCGGTCCCGATCGTTGACATCTAGGCAGCAGTCGTTAAAATCCTATCAATTTTCTAAAACAATTCCTTGCAGATTCCTCTAACGATGCTCATGAAGCGTTCGGTGTTCCCCAAAATGAATGACCACAGCATATCGCCGAAGGAGAACGAACTGCGCGCTCTTTCGACATTCTTCTCGAAATCCTGCATCGTTGGCCAATGGTCGCCGGATAAGAAGACCACGTCTGCTTGGAGTAAGTTAACCCCATACACCCCTTACGGAAGACTTACGATAGACATACAATACCTACCCTATGTTACAATTACTTTGTTAACTTCTCAAGGGTTGACCACATGAAGAATTTTGTGTCTTCCTTTTAAATCGCTACAGATTATCCGTGCACTATTTCGTATCCTCCCCATCCACATCTTTCCTTAGAAACTCTTGCTCTCTATGTAAATAATCCTACTAATATTGTAAATATTGTATTAAATATGTGTGTGTGTGTGTGTGTGTGAATGTTAGTTACTACGTATCTCCATAACTACTAAACCGATTTTAATGAAATTTTAAACGTAGATAGTGTAGGCTCTGGAATAAGACAGGCTAATCTTACACATCAATTTCCACGCTTTGAAGCCGCGGGGCACAGCTAGTACATCAATAAATCTATACATATAATAAGAATGTAAAATTGGTCGCGTCTGTACATTCGAAATATTTGGAAAAAAAATAGTGGGGGGGACTTAGATGGACCAGTAGAATTCATTTTTATCATTTTTAGAATTTTTGTCTGTGTGTATGTTTGTATGTTTGTATGTTTGCTCAGATTTTCGAAAGAGCACAACTTCGAATCCACCTGATGGATTTCAATGAAATTTGGCATGGATATGACTAATAGTCTAACTTAACATCTAGGATACTTTTTTTTCGAAAATGTTTAGGGTTGCCACAGAAAATTCAAAAAACTACTTAAAAATTCTAAATGTTTGAAAGAGCACAACTTTGAATCCACCGGATTAATTTCAATGAAATTTGGCATGGATATGACTAATAGTCTAACTTAACATCTAGCATATTATTTTATTTCGGTAAAGTTTAGGGTTGCCACAAAACATTCAAAAACTACCTAAATATTCGAACACGCACAACTTCGAATCCAATGGATTGATTTCAATGAAATTTGGCATGGATATGACTAATAGTCCAACTTAACATCTAGGATATTTTTTCTAAAATATTAGATTGTAAATTTTTATGACCACACAGAAATTCTAGCCAAAAATAAGTTTTAGTTATTGAAATAGGTCTATTTAGAGCGGAGCCCTACGGAGCCCTACGTTGTGTGTGATCCGACACTATTTGGAATACATAATCTTAATTTTAATAATAATAATAAATATTTTATTGCTGCGTTCTACCATCTTAAGTTTCGTTTTTCTTAACTAGATGTCGCTATACTTAAAATCAGACAATACCTGCCTTGCACCACATGTCAAAATTTAATATCTTCCTTGCTTCAAGTTTTTTTATTCCTAATTACGTATAAAAAACATAAAGCGGGTCTTTGTATCACGCGGAATCTCAGACGTTAACTCTGGAATTCATCTCCACAGTACTAATGCCGTAGGGAAGCTACCTACCTAAGAAGTAAGTCTAGAGGATAAATCTGGAGGACCTGCTAACTTTGAATTAGCAATGTGGGTATCAAGTAGAAACTTCTCAGGCGAGGTCGCGTTTCCGATCCGGCGCTAGAATTTAAGGAAAACATGTAAAATGACTACTTGTAAGTGCCCTCCTAGGCCTAAACATAATAAACGCTTTGGCTATTGACTTAGACGATAAACTCCGGACTCTAACTTTTTACGCACGATGTTGCGAAGTGACTCTTACCTAAGCCGTGAGTCTGGAGCACTCACTCATTTTAAATAAGGAACATGGGTATCAAGTACAAACTTAAACATTGAGCTCTGGAGTCCAACCGCTCCGTCGTGATACCGATAGATTACAGACAGACCGATTCAGACAGACAGATACTTACAGCTAAACTGATACACACAGACAAATAAAGTCAAACTTTTGTTATACAACTAAGGCGCCAGGCAAGCGTACGGCCCACCTGTTGTTAAGCAGTTACCGTACCCTATAGATGCTTGCAACCAAAGGCATCGGTAGCACGTTTCCAACCTGAAGGGGAGTGGGGTTAGTTCGAGGGGACGGGGAGGTGGCTGGGTTGCGCTTCCGGCTCTCTCCCTCATCATACGAAACGAAGGTAAATTAGCTACTTGAATGCCGATCTCCACCTTACTGGTCAGACTCTACCACCTTACTGGTATAGACTGGTACAGATAGACAGCCACGGACGGACGAACTCAGACTGATGCAGACTGACGTAATACAGATTAGACGATAGACAAAATTATATTTAAGGGCTTCACCGACTGGACGCGGACGGAGTCGCGGGCACAGCTAGTAAATAATAAATCGCAATTACATGTAAAACCAATCAATCTTTTACGCAAGTTTCTCCCAAAGGGCGAGCGGACGCTATACGTTAACCTTCATATTTCACTGGCCATTTTTCTTTTCAGAATTATTCAGGCCTCTAGGGGGTACCCTCATTTCGGTCCTGAAGTGTATTTTCATGGCGCTTGTATTTTCAGAGGCCCAGTACAGTCAGTTATGTGCGATGTGCGAACACCCGGATAAGTGCGACTACCCGGATAACTACAGCGGTTATGAGGGAGCACTGAGGTGTTTGGCAAGTAACGGAGGTCAAGTCGCTTTTACTAAAGTCATCTATGTACGCAAATTCTTCGGGGTAAGTTATTTTGAACATTAACTTTAAGGCATTTAATAGTCTAACCCCCTTATTCATAGATTATTCATAGAAAGTTATGATCGACCTGCAGTGAAATTACAAATCACATTTGTTCCTAAAAATGCTTCTCAAAACCATTGCAAACTGGCCAAAATCTCTATGAATAAGGGGGTTAATATTTTCAGCATATTACGCAAGTTGATGCCTATGATGTTAGGTACTTGTTTCCGCTTTAGATGACACAAAATTGACTTGATCAGACTATTTTCAATATAAGTGTACCCAACATAATATATTGGCGGAACATTTATGACAACTTCTTAGAGAAGCTCCGGGAATAAGCGTCGTAACTCCAGAATATTGCAATCGATTCTATAAACAAAAATACACGACCATTTCTATAACATTTTCATTGAACCCCGACTATGCATTGCCGTCTCTCGGGAAATCACGATTGCTCCGAGACTTGAATGAAAACTGAAATGAAAGCAATGTTTCAGTATTTAAAATTAATGGAATGGAGCGTTGCTCATTCGGAGAGGAAATTCAATACACACACTATAACGGTATACTTATAAGACCAATGGCAACTTGCTGAACTAACATCCTTGCTAGAATTCTGGTACCTTACTTGGTTACTTCCCAGAATTCGTTCCTTATCAGCGACACTATCGAATGGTGTAATAATACATACTGTGTTTTTCTTTTTAAATCAATTTGTTGGATTCCTGGCTACGAATTTAGTTTTTTCAAAAATCCAATAATGCAGTTTAAGTTTTCATCAAAATCGGCCCCGTGACTCCTTTGAGTACTTTTCGCTATTCCCCATAGTTTCGGATTTGGCCATCCACACTTGAAAAATTCACCCTGTATAGCATCCTTTCCCAAAGTGGGCGATAACGCCCCCTTGTGGGCGCTGCAGGCCTAAAGGGGGGCGGTAAGAGACCCAGAAAAAAAATGGGGGTGTTGTGTAGATTTTTTTTCTGGGGCCCCAAGCCAACGCCCACAAGGGGGCCTTATCGGCCACTTTGGGAAAGGATGCTGTATAGTAACCACAACTTTTATCTCCAAAGTCTCAAAAATATTTACAAACAAAAAGTTCAAATTGTAGGTAGGTATTGTAACTTCAATTATTTGCAATACTGACAGATTGACCGAAACTTCAACAATTCCTTTAGCTTCCCCACGGCAAGATCCCCGCTGGTACAGCGGAACAGAATCCCGATGAGTTCAGATACCTCTGCGTGGACGGGTCCAAGGTTTCCATCAAAGACAAGGCCTGTACCTGGGCAGCTCGACCCTGGCAGGGACTCCTGGCACACAACGACGTGCTCGCACAGCTATCGCCGCTGAGAGAGAAGATCAAGCAGTTGGCTGATGCTGGTGAGGTGGAACTTCTCGTATCGTTTCTTTTGATAAAATTTGTGCGGGTTCCAAGACAACTTAGCTTTTCGCCGGGACTCGTGGAGGATCAAACCTTGGCGTCATCGTTGGACACCATTGACATTAAAAATATGATGCTTCGACTGATGTGAAAACTTAGTTTAGGCCAAATTCACTCCAAATCAGGGAAGCGATTACCACAATAGCATCAGGGGGGTTACTCCGAAATACGTCGCTGACGGATCGTCCGAAGTACGGATTCGATTTACGATCAAAACAATGTCAAATCGTAGAGAAAAACGAAAGAAGAAATGTCAAATCACGACAATCCGTCAGCCGAAACGTTAGGTTCGTATTTCGGAGTAGGCCAGCAGGTATTCTCTTGTGTGTCAATTCCCACATATGCGACCAATTTATTCGTAACAGTAACGATACTCAGCAAGTAAAAGTAATAAGTAAGACATTTTATAAGAAGCTTAAACTAGAAAAAGGAGATACGTAGGATCTACACTTTCCGATCCGATCCTAATTACCAGATGAAATTGGATAATGTGTAAGGCAGTCGTCCTAACGACTGCCTTGCACATAAACATCCAGTAATTAGGATCGGATCGAAAGGTCTAGTGCGTGCTATAATAATTAGGTCAGATTTTTAAACCATGAAAACTAAGTCAACCTGCAAGAAGCGTCGCATGTGAACGAAGGAGTCTGAAAGAACTACTGTAGTACTATTATATGCATCAGTGAAAATAACTGAACCTTTTCCAATAGGTGCTAGTACGCGCCCGCAATGGTTCTCGGGTGTATTAGGGCTCTCGGAGAAGATCCATCACGTGGCCGACAACATTCCCGTGAAGCCGGTTGACTATTTGGACAAGGCCAACTACACTGAAGTTATTGAGAGAGGCCACGGACCCCCAGAACTGGTCGTCAGGTAAACATTTACATATGGGAAAATGTTTATTTTCCTACATTTTAAAAGGATCTTTTCCTGTTCAATTCCTAAAATCTCTAATCCTCTAATCTCACGTAATATTTTTCAAAAGCTATATTCTAGAGGAGAAACATGTTTTACTTAATTTAACAAAAAAAGTTAAAGTTAAGTTTAGTTTAAAAAAAAATTACCCAGTTTTCTTGCAATTTAATACTGTTTCTTGCGGTAAAAAAAAAAATTACGTGAGATTTGCCGAGACCCCGCCTCTCTCCCACGTGAGATTTTTCTCGATCCCCGCCCCCCCCATAAATGCCTCACGTAATTTATGGACGCCCGCTTAGGATTAAGGATTTTCTCAAGCACAGAATTGGAGCCTTATGCAGTCTTGGTTCCTTCATTTTTAAACCCGTTTTTCTATTAGTTTCTGTTACAATTAGACTTCTTGCTACAGGTTATGTGTGACTTCAAACGTGGCTCTGGCTAAGTGCCGGTCAATGTCCGTGTTCGCGTTCAGCCGAGACATCCGCCCGAGGCTAGACTGCGTGCAAGAGGCGTCGGAAGCTGACTGCCTTAAGAGCGTAAGTAAAAACTCTGGTAGGAATCTATATTTGGGAACCATACAATATGTTAAAAAAACCCTGTCCGACCCGAAAACGTATTGTAGGGTATCGAGATCAGATTCCATTTTTGTAAAAAAAAAACTTTTTTTTTTTTTTTTTAATTTTTCAAAAAAAAAAAATTTTATTTTTTTAAGATAGTATGTGTCCCACTGCTGGGCAAAGGCCTCCCATATTTTTAATAATACAAATACCCCGTTTACATATTATTATTTTTTCATAAAATGACGTCATCACATACTTTGTGGTCTGAGGTGACGACACACGATCTAACATAATTACTACCGGTAACGGTGTTGTCATATTTTTAAAATTAGCTACATTATGTGGGAAAAAGGCAAAAAAAATGGCACTTTAAATGTTCATTAATATGGATACTATCATGTTTTTATTTTTTTTATTTTTTTATTTGGTCATGTGATTGGGGAACCTAATTACCGGTTTCGGCTCGGACAGGGTTTTCTTAACATGTTGTATGTATGAAAAAAAACGTGGTCATTGTTTTTTCATTTTCATTGTTCTATCTACCGGTAAATAGTTGAACTACTCGCTTCGTTTTATGTCGATGTTAGTACTAGGCCGACCACTCGGCCGAGTTGCTTAGGGCCAGTCCCCTTAGTAATTGGTCCATGGGTAGGAATCTATATTTGGGAACCATATAATATAATTAATGAGGGTATAGAGGGAGACCAATTTGGTCTATACCCTCATTTAGGAGGTCGTAGCCTAGTTGGTAAGACCGATACATCGGCGCGTTAAGGCACGTTGGCTCGGTTGGGCCTTGGATGGGTGACCGAATTATAACATCTGACCCCGTGCTTCGGAGGGCACGTTAAGCTGGCGGTCCCGGGTGTCATTTGAAGATCTTTGACAGTCGTTACGGGCAGTCAGAAGCCTGAAAAATCTGACGAAAATGGTCTTACCCTTAGGTTGCCGATAGTCCCACTAGTTGGGTCTCGGAGGGCAGATGGCAATTGCTCCGTGTAAATATCGGTGATCAGCCAAATCAGGGTAGACTGAAAGCCGACCCCTCATAATGGGATAAGGCTAAGTAGAAGGGAGATCAAATTGGTTGTTTTTCAAAGCGTTTATTTGAATCCTTTTGAAGATTATTTCCAAACGATTGTAATGTAAAGTCACATATATACATACATACATATAATCACGCCTGTTTCCCGTAGGGGTAGGCAGAGACCACTTCTTTCCACTTGCTACGATCCTTACATACTTGTTTCGCTTCGTCCACTTTCATTATTCCCTTCATACATGCTCTTCGGTTTAGGGTACTCTTGACCTGGCCTTTTTTCAAGACGTCCCTGATTTGGTCTCGAAACGTCCGCCTAGCCACATATATGGGGTCTCCAAAATTAACAAATAACTTTTTGCTGATGACCAAATATTCGTTTCGACCAAAACCGAATTTCCGAATATTACTCCCAAACCAGATATTTCGGTAATAATAGCAGTAGCTCCAAACCCAAATAATAGAAACATTGAGGCATACTATGGCGACGAAGCCACAACTGTTATATCTGTCCCAGTACAAAGTGTCTTGGAAATTCTTATTTTTTTTTCAATCAGGTACAGGACAACGGTTCTGACCTGGCTAGTGTAGACGACATACAGGTAGCGGCTGCCGCTAAGAAATACAACCTGCATCCAGTGTTCCACGAAGTCTATGGAGACTCCAAAACACCTAACTACGCCGTTGCAGTAGTTAAGAAAAACACTCAGTTCACTAAGATGGATGACTTGAGGGGTAAAAGGTGAGTTTTTTTATATTTTATTTTATAGGACTGCGGTCGTCAAAAAGCGTACGGCCCGCCTGATGTTAAGCAGTTACCGTAGCCTATAGATGCTTGCAATACCAAAGGCATTCGCACATTGCCGACCTGAAGGGGAGTAGGAAGGAGGGAGTGGGAGAGGGGGGGTTGGGCTTTCGGCTCTCTCCCTCATCGTACGAAACGCAGCTGTAATAGCTGCTTTACGCCGATGTTCTGTGAGTGGATGCTACTACCCCGGTCGAGCCAGCCCGTTTGAGCTGCAGTCAATTGGCTACAGCTTGACTCTACCACCTCCCAAAGCCCAACCCCCCCCTCCCCCTTCCTCCATCCCACCCCTTCAGGTCGGCAATGTGCGAGCAATGCCTTTGGTATTTTAAGCATCTATAGGCTACGGTAACTGCTTAACATCAGGCGGGCCGTACGCTTTTTTGCCACCGCAGCCCTATAAAAAAAATGCAGTGATATTTGCAGTTTCCAAGAACATTTTAATGAAAATGCAATTATTTGGTGTCCAGGTCTTGCCACAATTCATACGGAAGCTTCAGTGGTCTGAGCGCCCCACTCTACTATCTGATCAACAGGAACCTCATCAGTAATGACCAGGTAATGAAAAAGATTCCTTTATACTCTATCATATAACAGCTTGAATCCATAAGGTAAGGCCCATAAATTACGTGAGGCATTTAGGGGGGGGGGGGGGGGGGGGGCTCTCGGCAAATCTCACATAATATTTTTTTACCAGTAAAAATTTAAACGGTGTAAAATTGCAGGAAAACTGGTTTAAAGTAAAACATGTTTCTCCTCTAGAATATAGCTTTTGAAATTTTTTGAGATTAGAGGGGGAGGGAGGGTGTCTGGCAAAATCTCACGACATCTCACCAAGGTCTCACCCCCTTGGTGAGATGTCGATATCGAAACATCTCAAAAATCACCTCACGTAATTTATGGACGCCCCTTATACTCTATCACATAACACTTTGAAACCATAAGTAGACGAGCGGGACGATTGCGTAACTTTTTCGTCCATGTTTCAATTGGTATCGTTCATTCTGTGTTGCTTTATCAATTGAAATTTATTGAAATCGGGAAGAGTGCACTCCAGACTCATCCGGATTTCAATTAATAAATCTAAATATATAAGAATCAAGTCCTGATTGACTGACTGACTGACTGACTGACTGACTGACTGACTGACTGACTGACAGACAACGCACAGCCTAAACCGCTGATCGTAGAGACTTGAAATTTGGAGGGTGGGTTTGTCTTGATGTGTAGAGGTGTACTAAGAAAGGGTTTTTTGAAATTCAACCCCTAAGGGGGTAAAATAGGGGATGAAAGTTTGTATGGAAGTTCGTCATTTTTGAAGTTAGAATTATGAAAATTGCTGATTAGGTGTCTTTTGAAAAATAAAAAAATATGGGTTTCAGGGTTTTTGAAAATTCAACCCCTAAGGGGGTAAAATAGGGGATAAAAGTTTGTATGGAAGTTCCGTCATTTTTGAAGTTAGAATTATTTAAATTGGTGATTAGGTGTCTTTTCAAAAATAAAAAAGAGTAATTTCAGGGTTTTTGAAAATTCAACCCCTAAGGAGCTAAAATAGGGGAATGAAAGTTTATATGGAAGTTCGTCATTTTTGAAGTTAGAATTATGAAAATTGCTGACTAGGTGTGTTTTAATAATGAAAAAGATTAATTTTATGGTCTTGAAAATTCAACCCCTAAGGGGGTGAAATAGGGATGAAAGTTTGTATTTAAATTCGTCATTTTTGAAGTTATAATGATGAAAATTGTTGTTTAGGTTTCTTTTTACAAGTAAAAAAGATTAATTTTAGCGTTTTGGAAAATTCATCCCCTGAGGGTGTAAAATAGGGAATGAAAGTTTGTATGGCAGTACCGATTCGGGCTAATCTCTGAAACGGCTGGATCAATTTTGACGGGACTTTTACGGGCTTATTCGATACAGGCTCCGGGATATCCCAGAAACGGGATCCGATATCCGGGATACGGGATCCGATATCCGGGATACGGGATCTGGGATCCAGTAAACGGGATAAGGCTCCGGCAAACGGAAGCTAGGATCTGGGAAACGGGATCCAAGATTCAAAAAATTAGATCCGGGATACGGGACCCGGGAAACGAGATCCGGCGTATGAAATCAGGGATATGGAATACGGGACCCGTGATATCCGGGATACGGGATCCGGAATCCGGAACACGGAATCTGGGATCAGGGAACAAGATCCGGGATACGGGACCCGGGAAACAAGATCCGGGATACGAGATCTGGAAAATGGTATCCAGGATCCGGGCAACGAGATACGGGACCCGGGAAACGAGATTCGGGATATGGGTTACAAGATACGGGATCCGTGATATCCGGGATACAGGATCCGGGATTTAGCAAACATAATCTGGGAACGGGATCCGGGATACGGGGTCCGGGATACGGGATCCGGGATCAGGAAAACGGGATCCAGGATCCGGGATCCGGAAAACGGGATCCAGGATTCGGGCAACGAGATCCCGGATCCAGGCAACGAGATCCAGGATACGGGACCCGGGTAACGAAATCCAGGATATGGGATACGGGATCCGTGATATACGGGATCCGGATAACGGGATCCGTGATATACGGGATCCGGATAACGGGATCCAGGATCCGGGATACGGGATCCGGAAAACGGGATCTAGGATCCGGGCAACGAGATCCAGGATACGGGACCCGGGAAACGAGATCCGGGATACGAAATCCGGGAAATGGGATCCGGGATCCGATTTTTTAAATTTAAATTCTGCGCGGACGAAGTCGCGGGCAAAAGCTAGTAATAATAATAATAATGTAACGTCACGACTTTTTATCCCCATTCGGGGGTAGTCAGAGGCTCGAGTGGCCATACACCACCACATTGTGGAGGTATTAAGTCCACTCAAAGCCCACGTTTCACCAGATAGTCAGAACCCAACGTGACAGGTGGTGAACCTTGTCGCCGTGTATACAGGAACTGACTATTACCTAATCCCGAGAGATAGGTAGGTTTCCTCACGATGTTTTCCCTCACCGTAAGCGATCTGTAAATTATGCACATAGATGAAAATTCATCCATTGGTGCATGCCCCACCGGGGATCGAACCTGGGACCTTCTGATTGCCAGCCCAACGTGTTCGCCCCTAGGCTACAGTCGCTCTTCAATTAATTTCAATAGAAAATGCAATACGGGATGAACGAAACCAATTGAAACATTGACGAAAAAGTTACGCAATCGCCCCGGGGATGAGGGAGCTTTTTGGTGCATCTTTTGGTTTCATTGCAGTGCATCAAGAACTTTGCCGATTTCTTCTCCGGCTCTTGTTTGCCAGGAGTCGACAAACCAGAGAACAACCCTCGAGGTAAGTTTCACACAATGTTTCAATCCTCTTGATATCACAAGGTAAGTACCTACTTGTTTACACGACTGCCCAAAAAAAGGAGTGTATATGTGTTTAGAGTTCATGTATGTATGTATGTGAGATTCTTTATTCCACCATCTATACTTCTATACTTACTTATAATATATAAAGAGGGAAATGCTGACTGACTGACTGACTGACTGACTCATCAACGCCGAGCCGAAACTACTGAAGTTAGAGACATGAAATTTGGATAGTAGATATATTTTGTGACGTAGACAAGCAATAAGAAGCGATTTTGGAAAATTCAACCCCTAAGGGGGTTAAATAGGGGATTAAAGTTTGTATGCAAGTTCGTCATTTTTCAAGTTAGAATTATGAAAATTTGTGTTGAGGTGTCTTTTTAAAAATAAAAAATATGGTTTTCGGCGTTTTTGAATATTCAACCCCTAAGGTGGTAAAATAGGGGATGAAAGTTAGTTGGGAAGTTTGTATAGATGTTCGTCATTTTTGAAGTTAGAGTTATGAAAATTGGTGTTTAGGTTCCTTTTTAAAAATAAAAAACTTGAATTGCTGCGTTTTTGAAAATTCAACCCCTAAGGGGGTAAAATAGGGGACGAAAGTTTGTATGGAAGTTCGTCATTTCTGAGGTTAGCATAATGAAAATTTGTGTTTAGGTTTCTTTTTACGTAATAAAAATAATAATTTCATATTTTTTGAAAGTTTAAACCCCTAAGGGGTTAAAATAGGGGGTGAAAGTTTGTATGGAAGTTCGTCATTATTTGAAGTTGGAATTATAAAAATTGGTGATTAGGTGACTTTTAAAAGATAAACAATATTAATTTCAGGGTTTTTGAAAATACATCCCCTAAGGGGGTAAAATAGGGGATGAAAGTTTGTATGGAAGTTCGTCGTTTTTGTAGTTAGAATTAAGAATTTTGGTGATTAAGTGTCTTTTAAAAAAAAAATAATAATAGCGTTTTTGAAAATTATACGGGGTATGGTATACGGGATACGCGATATGGGATACGGGATTTTGTATATGGGATACGTGATACGGGATACGGGTGATGGGATATGGGATGCGGGATGTGGCATACGGGATGTGGGATGCGTGTTACGGGATACGGGATATGGATACGGGATACGGGATACGGGATACGGATACGGGATACGGGATACGGAATGTGGGATGCGTGATACGGGATACGGATACGGGATACGGGATACGGGATACGGGATACGGGATACGAGATACGGGATATGGGATGTTGGATGCGTGATACAGGATACGGATACGGATACGGGATATGGGATTTGGGTTCCAGAAAACGGAAACGGAATTTTTTAAATTTATATTCTGCGCGGACGAAGTCGCGGGCAAAAGCTAGTAACTTATAAATGCCTGAATGGATTTGGATGTATGGGGTATCGTTAGAATCCTTACATCGTTCCGGGTAACACTGGATATATTATTTTTGAAAAAAAAATAGAATGGCGGCATTATGGCTCAATTTTGAAGGGTGAAAAAAAATTTTTTTTTTCTTCCCTTATTACAATATGGGTATCAAATGGAAGGCCTTGATGCGCACATTCTAAAACTGTAGAATTTATAGGCATCATTTAACATAGGTAGGGTGTACATGCAAAACAAAGATTTCATTATGGCTGTTGTCACTTAAATGCATAAAATAAAAATAAATAATTTAAAAAATTAAAAAACACGACTGCCCTGCGATAAAAATGAACTAAAAAGTATAAAACAAGTGCAGTGTCATTGCAGTCGGTGGTCCTTCATAGATTAAATATGTTCCACAGAACAGTCCCCCGACTGCAATGACACTGCACTTGTTTTATACTTTTTAGTTCGTTTTTTCGCAGGGCAGTCGTGTTTTATTTTACATGTTTTTCCTGATGATTTTATTCCTTGAAACGAGAATTCTACTGGACATCATAACTTTTTCCAGAAAAGCCTCGTCGAAAAGGAAATAGAACAGCATCACTTGACCCCAATTCCGTTAATTTTTAACCAATCGAAAATCAATGGTCATTAATATTATCATCGTGAATTCTTCATCGTTAATCTTAAATTCTTGGCGGTCAACAAGTTACCGGCCAGTCCTGAGGGCCTACTCTGTTTCAAAGGAAAACGAAATTTCGGACGAAATTCGCGTATTTCCTACTAAGTTTCATGTTGATTCCGACATTTCTTACGCACGAAAATTGTTTGACGTTTAGATTCGACGACGACGAAGACGTCAAACAAATCAACAAGAAACTTAGTAGGAAATACGCGAATTTCGTCCGTAATTTCGTTTTCGTTTGAAACAGAGTAGGCCCTCTGCTATCAAATCGATGATAAGGTGGAACGTCTTTGGGTTGAATTTAGTAGATTCATTTCTCACACCTATTACGATGGTATTGGTCTTGGTTCAGACACAGTCAGATAGAGTTGTATTTGTCGACCAGACTTATGAGGGCAAGCAAGGTCTTCATTTCAGGAAGCAAAACAAAATCTAGAAAAGAGTATTCTATTATAACTATACACTTTCGAACAAACTATTCTATTGTATGGAGAACACCAGGTTCAGATACGATCAATAGCGTATTGTTTTCAGGCGATGACGTATCAAAGCTGAAGAAACAATGCTCGAGCGACAACAATCCGTTGAAATGCTTACAGGAAGACCGCGCTGACGTGGCATTTGTGTCAAGTAAGTGAAGGAGATATACTACCCCCATAAATCCATTTCCTAAAATCCCTTTTCTGTAGAAACACCCAAGGATAGACTAAATAGTTAGTACCTACTACCAGGGTTGGGCGGAATTTAATTGCGATTAATTAATTGCAAATTGCAGGTGATGTCACAATTAACAATTAATTGTGATTTGTTCGCGATTGTCAAACAAATCAAAATTAATTGTTAATTGTGACTTCAGGTCGACAACGTGCGGGCGATGCCCTGCGCTTAAAGCACTAGACAGCTGTAGGTAATACCTAGGCACCACTTTTGTTGTGCTAAGAAAAAAAAACGATCGTGAGGAAACCTACCTATCCCTCGGGCTTAGGTAATAGTCAGTTCCTGTATACACGGCGACATGGTTCACCACCTGTCACGTTGGGTTCTGACTATCTGGTGAAACGTGGGCTTTGAGTTGGTTAATACCTCCACAGTGTGGTGGTGTATGGCCACTCAAGCCTCTGACTACCCCTGAATGGGGATAAAAGTCGTGACGTTACACTTTTGTTGTGCTAAGACCGTATTAATTTTCCAGCCGCAGACTTAAAATCCTACGACGGCTCACAATACGAGCTGCTCTGCCTCAACAGAGAGGCGGGTGGTCGCGATGCATTCTCCAACAACGCCACTTGCAACATCGCCATGACGCCGTCCAGGACGTGGCTAGCGGCCAAGGACTTCCTCTCCGACGTGTCAATAGCCCACACCCCGCTCAGACTGGCTGAGTTATTGGCCACCAGAAGCGATCTCTTCAACATTTACGGGGAGTTCCTGAAGAATAACAACGTTATTTTCAAAGTAAGTTGTGTAACTATAGCATAGCCAACGAGGAGCGATACGAAATGGTTGATAATCAGAGTTGCAAAAAAACAGGAAATTTAAAATGTTTAAAACATGTTTAAAACATTGATTTAAAACAGAAGGGAAAAATCACCGTGTTTAAAACATGTTTTAAATGTTTAAAACATGTTTTAAACTAGGTGTTTTTTTCGTAACAACCCTGTTGATAATGCTCGAGGTCAAGTCAACACTAGGCTCGCTTACATTCGGATTGTCATTTTATGAATTCGTGATTGATTCTGTCGGATATAATAATATTAGCCCTTTTTACATCCCACTCCTAGGCGCGGGTGTGGCACGGGCCTAGGATTGAGGACCTAGGATTGAGGGCCTAGGATTGATACGGATTGAGGCCATATTCCAACACGCTGGCCCAGTGCGGGTTGATGGATTTCACATGTCTTTCGAAAATTTTATAGATCTTCTAAGACATGCAAGTTGCAGAAAAAGGAATGTCAATTTTATTGAAAGTTAAAACCATCAAATTTAATAGAAACCATCTATTAATTTTTGTATTGCTGCTCGTTAGCCGGAGTATACTTACTTCGCTTTTACAGTAACTTGACGGACCTCAGGGACCGGGTCAGGGCTACTGGGGCAGTTAGACAAGATGATTGTCTACGCGTTTCTAGAATTCGTTACGCTAGTATGAATGGAAATGTCATTAGCAGTCGATAAGTAGGTAGCATGAAATATTTCGTTACCATACATTTGAGCTGCTTGCAGTCATCTTGCTTGACTGAAGTGTTAAGGTAGGAGTTCGATCAACGCGGCAGACGTGAGACATCAGTCGATCTCATAGAAATTGTGGCGATGACATGTGCCGCGACGGCAGACGGCATTCAATTTCTATGAGATCGACTGCCGTCTGACATCTGCCGCGTTGATCGAACTCCAACCTTTAGATAGCATACTACATTTTAGAATCTATCATAGTCTGGTTTTCCAGGCATAGAGTTAACGATGCCATAAAAAATAGGCATAGGGTCAAACTTATAACACATTAATTTTGCAAATATTGGCCAAAGCGTGAAGCCAACATGACATGTCTTCTCGCTACAAGTATTTTTATGTTTTTCATAATTTACTTCATCAAGTATTTTTGGTTTTTCCTAAATAAATTATATTTAATAGATTGTGTTTGTTCCAGAATGCAGCCACTGGTCTGGCTACCATTGAGAAGTTGGACTTCGAGAAGTTCAAACAGATTCATGACGTCATCTCTTCCTGTGGTGTCGCCTAATTAAAATATTTAACTTGCTCATGTGATAAAAATAAGCATTATTACTAACCATGAGAGGCATGTTTTACTGTTGCTGAAAGTTATCTTATAAATCTTGCAATTATATTTCATTAGCATTTAATAAGGCCTCTGAAATTCAGTGATTCTACACTAAAACATGCCTTTCAAAACTATACTAACCAAAACAAGGTCTCAAAAACAAGTCTGATTTCAGAAACATTTATTACATCACTTATGAGAACAAATAAATAATATCCAACAATATACTCAACTTAATTTCAATAATACTTTTATAATGCCGCTAAGAGCAGTGTGAGGACTGTCGCCACACCCAACATAGTGTAGCCAGATGCATAAACTTGCTTTATAGTAAGCCCTTTGGCGGTATCCCAGTACAAATGTCGGACTCCATTTGCGAAGTGGTAACCCAATGGGGCAGCAATTATTGCTTTGGCTAAGAAGAGTGTTGCCGGTGACAAATTTAATCCCTCAATCATGGTTACGTAGTGGGAGATGTCGTTTGGCAACACTAGGGCTCCGACGCCTAATGCGCTGATGTATCCGGAAAGCATCATACCTAGAAAGAAAAAGTTACTTACATAACAAACCTGTTTCATCGAAAGAGGTCATTTTTAATGGAGTATTTTAGGTGGTACAAAGTGACACTCATTACCTCATTATACAAGTTTTAATCTTGTTCAGGATAAATTTTCCTGGTTAAAGCACAATAGGAAACCATTTGAGGCAAATATCATGAGGAAATCCATGTCAGGCATTCTAACCAATATATTTTGAAGATAGTCTGCTAAACAGCATTTGTTTAGGCCATGTAGGTACCTAGTGTGAAGAATTCACATTATAAGAACCTCATTTTCCAAAGGGAAATAAATTTATGAATAAAATCTGGAATGAATACTTAGAGCGTTTTCAGATTATCCGATACGATATCGGTATCGGACGACGACACGATATCGGAGGAAGTTAAATGTATGAAATATGTATCTGTCTTTCACATTGTCCGGCCCGATATCGGATATCGGAGCCGACACCGATGTGTTGGCGGCACCATCGGATGCTCGTGAGCTATCGGACGATATTGTTTGTAAGTGTGCTATACGTGTATCTAAATTGTCTCTGTAGGCGCAGAGCCCGATGCGCGGCGGATTCACTCATACGAAAGTAATTAAAAAACTTTCTAGGTGCGTTCTCTAGCTTGCTAAAAAGAGTATAAAATGCTCCCTCTGAATATCTAGCTTCCACAATGGGATGTATCCAATACTTTCTTTGGACAGATATTTTTTTGCGTCTCAAATAGGTATAATAGATACAGCAAATAAAGTTTTCTATTATAGTCTGCCATGATGACCTGCCCGCATGAAGCTATCGAGCAAATGGCCGAATCGGAACGATATTATCGGAAATATGTGAAAACAGCACATGGTATCGGCTATCGGCTGCCGGCTATCGTCGTCCGATACCGATATCGTATCGGATAATCTGAAAATGCTCTTAGGTATATTTATTCTTGCTCTCTTCTAGGAATTCAATGGAGATGAATAAACAAGGAATGTCTTGTTACCTTATTGACACTAATCTGTGATAAACATCATAAATTGAACTGTAAGGTTATCGGTAAGCATAATTTCTAGTCAATATACCTAGAACTTTATAGGTATATCTCATCAGTACATTCAGGATTCATTCATTTCTTTATTGTATTGTATTTTATACTATTACTAAGAATTTATTACTACATCCCTACCTACCTATCTTAATGTGTAGATATTGTGAAATATGGAAGCTAATAATCACTGTCATGGTAATTAACTAGCTTAGTTGCTATTACCAGTACCTACATTGTGGAATTGTTGAACTTAACACAATATTTTACAACACCATTGTTGCATTTCTATATAAACAGATTACAAGCTGTTGACACAAAATCTGCAAGTTGCATATTGTACCGTTCTTTCACCTTAATGCCACAAAAAAATGTTTCGACAACAAGGGTGACTCAAGTTTACGCTGCATATAAAAAACCAGTTTCTATAGGTCAATGCAATCATTGTAAAATAAATAAATATCACAAGACAAACACACCAACTGGATGGTTCTAAACTAAGCAACGCTTGTACTATGGGTACCGTACAATGGACTGGGGTGATGCCTGTGACACTTACTATCTACTATAAATTTTCCTTATTTGCATTGATGTATTATTTTAGCAGATATGATACCTCCTAACATTGCAATCACTAGACTTGTGCTTAACGCACCACAACATGCAGCGAAATTCAAACATCTGTTATCACACTCAAAATTTAATTATCAATAAAGGCATTTTAATCTGTATTATTCACCAGAAGATGAGCCATATGGCAATATTGATGTTTTCAATATTATTTGTAGCAAAAGACTGACTCGTACTGTGTTCATGGACTCTGTTTAGTAGGACATACTATTTTGGACAGTCGCGTCTCCCACTTTCTTGGCAATGTCTTTGCTTATTTGTGTACTGATCATAAAAAAGTAAAAGCATTCAGGATTTAATTACCTGCAATTCTATGAGTAATAGATAACATGCTGGTCAGCTGTGGGGAGTAGATGGTGAGATGTGGCGACAGTGGGCGATGCAGACGAGCGTTCCTGCTATCATGATGTTCCACTTTAGGCTCTTCGAATTTCTTGTACACGATTTTCGGAACTCCAGCGGCGGCCTGGCCATAGTTTGCGGTGCTTAGCGCCACAGGAAACCTGTTTATCGCAGCTAACACTGACTTGCTACCCAATCTACAAAAAAACATCGTTTAAACGAACGAAGGTATGCAAAACAACCTCTAACCGATTACATAATTTTGTCAACATACCTGCCGCAGCTGAAGAGGGCCATGATTTCTTCGCAGTAGATTATTTAATTCGTTCGTAGGCTTCTGTAACACACACGAGTGACTCAGATTATTGCAAAATGATATTATATGATAGTAAAAAAATACAAACAAATTATTCCCCTCACCACTGAGTCTGACGAATTGACAGGACAGATATTGATTTGACAATTTAGACATTGGTTGGTGGACTGACAGACGACAGTTTGACTTGGTAAGGTTGTTTCAATTTACGCAACGCACCACTAATACAATATTTTTAGGAGTCCATGAATGGGTACAAATCAGTCATGTGAGAATAAAAAATACAAATATCATAATTCTGATAATGTCAGCACTCAGCTTGTCTCCATCAGCATTTTATAATATTATTCTGCGAAGAACAACGCAACAAAAAGCTACATAACTCAAAGCTCACGTAGAATGAAACGTAAATGTCATCTGCCGTCTGCCGACCATCCAGCCACTGACAGTTGACATATATTATTATTTTCTCCATTCATTGCGAGCGAGCGAACAAAAATTCAAATTCTTCTCGTTTATTAGGAAGATCTATTATAAATGTTACGTTTATTAGTGTTAACAGCTGTGGCAAATGTTGTTCGGTTAAACTACAGCGCAGTAGCCATAAATATGTCTGTAAAAGCTGTAGATTTCGAAGTGTTTGGCCGGGTGCAAGGGGTCTTCTTTCGAAAGGTACGCAGTCTTTATTTTGTTAGATTAAACTCTTTTAATTTCCTGACACAATAAGCCCATTGTATTTATTATAACGCTTGTGCTTGTGTGCTTGTCTTATACTACAATCAATTTCTACAGTTTCGGTAAAGGAATATTCATAAAGAATAGAATGACATGATTTGTGTGTAACTATTTCGTCTTTGCGGCATAATTCGCCTGCACCTTTGCAAAGAGCTTGCAAAGTTCGCAATAAGACTAGTATCTGAGCAAGTGTCGGGCATAACTATCCAAACATTATCAAATAAAGAGGAGCACATGATGCTTACTGTGGATTTACTCCAGCGTCGCGGAAACCTATTACATTTGGTGGATTAGATGATAGGAGGAATAAATGGTTCTAGATGTTTCCACTTTCAGCAATCGGGGAAGTGTTTACATATAAATTTCAAAATTGTAAAAAAAAAAAATTTTTTGGTTCCCCTGAGCATACCTCCCTATATTAAGGGCACATAGTGGTTGGAGATTCTTATCAATATGTAAGGTATCTCCCATCAAAAGGTCAATATTTCGATAAAAATAATTTCAACAAAACTCACTAATCTCTTTATTTACTAAATTCTCTAAAAACATTACTTTAGTCATGTAATAAAAAAATAATAAATAACAGTCTCTATGACATTAGGCTGTTAACCCCTTTAGGAGTATTTTTTTCTATGATCACATTCTTGTAACTTCTACTGATTCAAAAAGTGAAATAAATATTTTTTACTACTTAACAACGGGCTGCTTCAAAAGCAAGGTACAAGGTAGTACTGAAGACACAACCATAGTAGAAAGATGGGTAGTAGATTATCTTCATACAAACGCACCGCGCGCGGCTTGTATGTGTGCGCCATGTGTATCTATGCGTCGCGCACGCACACTCAAACTAAATCTCGACCCAATCGCAGTGCGAAACAATGCATGTGATGTTTGAGTGTGCGTGCGCGACGCATAGATACGCATGGCGCACACATACAAGCCGCGCGCGATTCGCGCCCATCTTTCTACTATGACACAACTCTGTGGGCGGTAGATTTCGAAATATTTGGCATTGTTCAGGGTGTATACTTCCGAGCAGTATATTAAGCAATCGCTAATGCTATTTTACTTATAATTATATGGTTCGGACTTCTTAGTTTCGTCTGAGTCCTATATAGTTAGTGGACAACCTAGTCTCAGAGTTGTTAAAATCTCCCAAAGGTACCAGATATGTTTTTTCTATATGACAACAAACAGGACTGACTTTTTCAGAGGCCAGAGCCCTTGAAAACATGTATAAGTAGCTTAGTTTGAAATGCTACTAAGTAAATGATACCCAAACTGCTACTAAATTGTTTAACGATCAGTGATTGCAGCTGGTTCTGAGTTATATAAACACCTCACCCATGCACATAAACAATTATATGGTAATGATGCTAATTCTGTTGGCTACGTACAAACTATATTTGACACAAAAATATTGTTTTATTTATTTTACTGTGGCAAATAAGCGTACCGCCCGCCTGATGTTAAGTAGTTACCGTAGCCTATAGATGCTTACAATACCAAAGGCATCGCTCGCACGTTGCCGACCTGAAATAAAGTGGGACAGGAGGGAAGGAACTGTGTTATGCTTACGGCTCTCTCACTCATTGTACCAAGCCAACTAGGAACTCGGATGGAATGCGGCTTCCCCGCCCGCATACCGCCCGCACACCCGCCACCGCGCCTGCGGCTTCCCGCCCGCCACACCTCCCGCACACCGCCACCGCCTTTCTGTGTGGGTAACGTCACATTTGACAGGTTCCTAGTTGGCTTGGTGGAGTAGTATCAATTGAATCGCATTTACCTACGAAATATTTTAGCTAAACAAATTTTTCTTTTCCAGTTCACGAAAGAACAAGCTGAAAAACTGGGTCTTCGAGGATGGTGCAAGAATACTTCGCAAGGAACCGTCCTGGGGCACATGCAAGGACCTTCCGACAGGGTGGAGTCTATGTGAGTTCAATGTTACACGCAAATTGGTACTGTTGTTGACAGATCTCGAAAAAAAATAACTTTAGTCTGCTGTTTGCTGTCTCGCTCGTACACTAGGGGCCATCCATAAATTACGTCACACGTAAAGGGGGGGGAAGGGGGGTCGACGAAATGTGACATTGTGTGACAAGGGGTGGGAGGGGTCCTAAGTTTTGTGACGTCACACTAAAAAATCTAATATACTTATCTAAGTATTAAAACCGAAATTTGAATTTTTTAAGAAAAAATTGTAAATTTCTTAAAATTGTAAAAATATGTGACGTCACACAGGGAGGGGGGAGTCTCGCAAATGTGACCAGCTGTGACAAGGGGGGGAGGGGTCTAAAAATCATGAAATTCGTGTGACGTAATTAATGGATGGCCCCCTACGACCATGCAGTACCACCGGGGCTACTCCGAAATACGAAACGAAACGTTTCAGCTGACGGATGGTACATTTTCCTACACTCCGAAAGTGTTTCGGATCCGAAGTTCGGATTCGATAGCCTTGATTTGACGTATCTTCTTTCGTGGACCCTACTCCGAAAGATTCCGGAACACTTCCGTAACACTTTCAGAGTATGAAAATTTACGTTAGTAGGAAAATGTACTTTTTATACGTTTTTGGTCGATTTACAAAACTACCTAATCAATTAATAAAATTACATAGGTACATACTTAGATCAACAATAAATTGCAGGTTCGGAATTTGCATTAAATCCCTCTCACAGATCCCATCACGATGGATGTCGTGAATCGCTAAAAAACGGACAACGAATACAGTCAAGATGTTTCATTACGATTCTGAACCGGAATGCAAATTAGAAATGCCCCCGGGCTTAGTAATTAGATTTCCCTTTTTAATTTTCCGTAGATGCTACTGTGTTTTGCGGTGAGATGGAATTAGGGAAGAAAAAAAAAGTTGCGTGACAGCTACCTACTAGCTTTTTGTCTAGCCGACTAATTAGGGATACGGACTTTCAATGTCGTTACTCTTGCTGCCTCTAGTTATTTCATAATAGGTAATACTATTATAATCGTCGAGATATAAGAAGCCCAGTTTGACATCTGTCATTATGGCTTAATTAGGGATGCGAACATAACAAATCGGTATCCTGAATATTATTAGGTATGTACCCTAAGTTTATCAGTGCTATTTAATAATTATTAAAACTAGTTTGTTATTATTCCTACGCCTTCGCAAACACGACTTGTAAACATGATTTTTATCGCCGTCCTTGTCATGATCCTAATGTACGAGTAAGACGGCCACATGTTTAGTTTCGTCAAATTTAGTTTAGTTACCCAACAAAATTGGTTATAATATCATCTTTTCAGGATGCAATGGTTGAAGACAACCGGTAGTCCCAGCAGCAAGATAGACAAAGCAGAATTTAGAAACCAAAAAGAAATTACAGAATATACTTTTGAGAATTTTGGCATCCGTAAAGATTAAACTGTTGCTTGAAAAGCTCAGTTATATCAGCTATTTATTGTTTGTGTTGTGCAAATTCTTTGAAAGAGTTGAAGCCATGTGATATTTGAATGCAAATACCATTTCTGTATATAAATAAAATTAGTATTATTATCTTATAAAATTAGATGCATTATTTATTTGAACGTAATCATGTAATTTAAAAGTCTTACATTACTTAACACTTTTTAACGTCCCTACGTTATTAAAGTTTACTCGTTATATAGCAAAGGGCGAAAAAACAGCGGAATTTTTAATTACATTTCGCGCTCGCGTCAACCTCCATCGCGTAAATGTGCAGAAAACAAAAAGCTTAGCTCCCGAGACTCTAATAAAAGGTCTCCACTTACTCATTACTTTAGTAATGAGTAAAAACTCTCGCCTCCCGCTCAATCCCATTTTTAACCGACTTCAAAAAAGGAGGAGGTTCTATGTTCGGCTGTATGTATGTTTTTTTTTTTTTTTTTTTTTTTTTATGTATGTTCACCGATTTCTCCGGCATTTATGAACCGATTTGAAAAATTATTTTGCCGTTCGGTAGATCGTAGCTCCAAGTTGGTCCCATAAAAAAATAATTCCTAGAACCAACCCCTAGGGGGGTAATTTTGGGGGGTGAAGGTCGTCTCAAAAAATTTTTTTTGTCCGATTGACTTGAAACTTAATATGTATATTTAACATAAGAAATAATGAAACTCATGTTTCAGGATTTTAGAAAAATCCCCCCCCAAAGGGGTAAAACGAGGTGTTGAAGTTTGTATGGAGAGTTACCGTTTATCTCTAACGTTCATGAACCAATTTTTATTTTTAAACTGTTATTTGGTAGGTGACTAAGTCGTTTTGGTCCCGTAAAAAAATAATTTCGGAAATCTACCCCCAAAGGGGGAAACTAGGGGTAGAAGTACGGTAGAAAAATATATTTGTGTCCGATTGTCTTGAAACTTAGTATGTATACTCCATATAATAAATTAAGAAACTTTTGTTTTGGAATCTTGGAAAAGTCACCCCCCAAAGGGGTCATTTGGGGTGATAAAGTTTGTATGGCGCCACTAAAAATCATGAAATAAAATTATTTTTATAAAAAAATAAAAACCGACTTCAAAAAAACCTGGAGCACTAAAAAGCCTGAAATAATATTTCTATTACCACCACTGCCTACTCCTTCGGGAAAATCAGGCGTGATGATGTGTTATCGAGTATTTTGAGTCGGTGCCAATCTTGGTATTCCGAGTCTACCTACTATAAAAGTAAGAAGATAGATTGGCACCGACCCCAAATACTCGATAACACATCATCACGCCTGATTTTCCCGAAGGAGTAGGCAGTGGTGGTAATAGAAATATTATTTCAGGCTTTTTAGTGCTCCAGGTTTTTTTGAAGTCGGTTTTTATTTTTTTATTTGATGCTGATGCCACTCCGAAATCTAATCTCGTGTGGCGAAAGGACGAAAGTCGGGCGTGAAAATTATCACACAAAATAAGCCTACATCCCACGCGTTTCATTAAAGTGCTACCTTCATAAAGTCAACAAGACATCAAAGCTTTAAACCTGGTTTCAGAATACGCGTTTGTCATTCGATATCGAAATAACTTCCAAGTTACAACTCGAGGGGAAACCACAGGTGGTTTTATAGTTTAACAAGTATTATTGTTTGATTGCCTCTGTGCCACAGGTCCACGGGTGACATTGAAACGTTGCGATCCACAGCACGAACACCCTCAGGAGGTCAGCTTATAATTATTAGCGAGGCGATAAATGCGGACGAAATATTAAAAAGGATGTGTCGGGACGGTCGGCGGTCGAACGTAAAAGTTTCTCTGAAAATAACCACCTCGGGACGCATCCCATTAACGCTTAAAAGACTTTCAAGGTAGTCGTTGAATTTTGTACGAAGCATTTCCATTTAGGCATCGACATTCGCATGCGGTCGTACGTGTCGAAATTTTATTATCTCATTTATGAGACTCATAAAGGAAGCTTAGCGAACGTTACGTTTCGTCGAATCAAACAATAATATGCCAACTGTTAGCTAACAATAGACGTCGACCTTGAAGGCTTTTACGGAGAAGTTTTCCCTCCAAAGGGTAGGAAATAATTACGTTCGAGTCAGTAACCCGGGCGTGCGTTATTGATGGGCGCGCGCGGCGGCGCCGACACGCGCGGTAAGTGGGTCAGGGCGGAGCGAGGGACGCGCAGCCGCTCCGCCACTGCGCCCTCAACCCTCAGCCATGGCGGACGCGCCGCCCGAGGTCCTCGAGCTCAACGTGGGCGGCGTGCACTACGCCACTACGCGCGACACGCTACTCCGCGAGCCCGACTCGCTACCCGCCGCCGCGCTGCAAGACGCCGACCATCCTCGCGACGCTCGCGGACGAATCTTCTTCGATCGCGACGGCGTACTGTTCCGCTATGTTTTGGATTATCTCCGCGACGGCGGGCTCGTGCTTCCGGAGTGTTTCCGGGAGCACAAGCGATTGGCGCGCGAAGCGAAACATTACAGACTGGCGGGACTAGAGAACGCGGTAAGGGATGCGGACCCGCGTCCTCCTAATCGCGAGAAAGGGTGCATCACCGTCGGTTATCGAGGGAGTTTTGCGTTCGGCCGCGACGGGCTCGCGGACGTTAAATTCCGCAAGTTGTCACGCATCCTCGTCTGTGGGAAGGTGAATCTGTGCCGGGACGTCTTCGGGGAGACCCTCAACGAGTCCAGAGATCCGGACCACGGCATGGCGGACAGGTATACGTCTCGATTTTTCTTGAAGCACTCGTTCATTGAGCAGGCGTTTGATATGCTGCAAGAGAACGGGTTCAAGTTGACCGCGAGCTGCGGCAGCGGCACCGCCGGCGGCGCCGCTGAGCTGAAGCCAGGGGTGGACTCTGAAGAGAATCGCTGGAACCACTACAACGAATTCGTTTTCGTGCGCGAATAGATTCTGCGTTCGTTACGAATGTGATAATCAGCTGTTGCGATAGGGCTTTCTACTCGAGAGTAATAATTATAAAATAGGGGGATGTTGAGATGTTCCGAGTGCAACTCACGTTATTTAACGTAACTCTGAAACTGGCGTAGGTAAGTCGTTCGCAATATTTGCGTAACTGTTTAGGCTTCAAAGATTTATTTCGTAATAGTATTAAAATGACGTTCTGTAAATCCACCTCATTGTCTCCGATGATTCTTTGGGGTCACCTGGCGACTTCAAATAAATAAATGTTTAATTATTATGTAGATAATACATCTAAATTGTAATCGTGTAACAAATAGGTAGAGCTAAATGTAAAAATATGAATAGTAGTTAATTATCTCCTTAGGACTAATTTCCTGTACTGTTTACCTATTTCTAAGATCTTTTAAAATTATTTTGTAAACTATTTATACATTCAGAAATCTTGGACTATTTTGAAGACAACCGTGATGGCCATTGATTTTGATTGTACGAAATATGCCAAATTATTCTATAAACTATCTAACTGTTTATATGTAGGTCTATGTTTGTTATTCCGTATATTTTTCTAACTATCAAGGTGTCAGTTTACCTAGTGTTGTGATGACTACGTTATATTTTCCACTTCTGATTGTAGACGTAAGAAAATTCAAATGGAATTCAAAAGTGTATTATGGAAGAGCGCGTGTGAAATGTACCTTGAAATAATAATAGTTTTAGTCTGGGCTGGACATCTCGAGGAAATATTAAAGAGTATACTGAGAGTTCAGGATCATGAAACTTTATGTAGCAAGTTGAAGCAATAACCACTTGGGAAGTAGGTAACAGAGCTCTGAAACTTTCAAGAGAATATATTGTCGCTACGCAGACCAACTCCACGGGCCCTACCACCACCTCTTATAGCAGTTTTGTTTTAAAGTTTCAGCGGCCATTTGTGCAATGACGTACCTTATTGTCATGACAATAAGAAACGTCATTGCACAAATGGCCGCTGAAACTTTAAAACAAAACTGCTATAAGAGGTGGTGGTAAGCACCCAGGTCGTTAGATAAGAATTTATCTGGTTTTATTTTCAATTTTCTGGTTCCGTGCAAATACTTTTTTTATTACGTCGTTGCTATTTCGAATGTAAGCGATTGCAGCCATATCATTAGATTACCTAGATATTTTAAGCTGACCTTCCGTATTATCTTCCCGCTTAAATATGTGTGTAGGTAGCAGAATTCGGTAGTAATTAATTACCTCAATAGGAAAATAATCTGGTTCAAAACCATTGTGTGGTATGTGCACTAGTTAAAATGTTGTGTGAACGACAGATTTATGTATAATAGTTGAAATATCGATCGTACCAGCTAAGCGCTTCATTTTTGTAGTTATCAGATGAAAGGTTTAATTTTGGTACAGTCAAGGGCAAAAGGTATACGTAACGATTTTAAATTTTACGTAACATACTTACATACTGATTTACCAGAAGTATGTTGACGGTCACATCGTTCTGAACTTCAATTAGGTACTTAAAAAGATATAGTAGTATCTATTCTACAAAAAGTAAGTGCTACTTATGTGGATTTTCAAATCGTTAAGTGTAGGTAAATATAAATATTTTTGCTCTGGACTATACGTTGGTACCATTATGAAATTATTTTCAGCAAAGAAATATTAAAGAAATATTAGTAAAATATTAATGTTTTAATCAAACTTCTATCAGCGATTTTATGAATAATGCTGGTGCTGTTTTGAATTCGATTCATGAATTATTTAATTGCATGGAATGTTATATTTAATTTATTCTAGGAAATTCTGTTGTCTTCTATACGACTAAACTAAATTTGACATGCATTTAATTTAGTCGAACTTAGTTTTCGTAATAAATAAACCAAACATTAATTTATGTCAAGCAAAATTAGACCGTGTGTAACGTTTCGATCTTATGTTAGAAAAGAGTAAATATTGTGTTAGATAAATTAGTAAAAATTTAGCAAGAAAGTTATTGTTCATAAAAAATATATTTAATAGTGTATAACCATAATAATTCTAAGAATCCGTTATGATGTTCATATAATTTTAATGTCTTCGTTATCTACTTGTCTGGAGAAAAAACAGTGTTGGACCTGGGCTCGAACTCTATCGTAGGATTTCTAAAAAATAATAGTTTTGGGAATAAATTTAGTTAAAAAAGTTTGTTTTTTATTTCCCTCTAAATACACAACTAAGACCTATTACTGCTTCTTGTTCATTATCGTTATAAACATACAATAGATGACAATTCATTCCATAGATCTCGTTAAGCGCGACTCCTTAAAAAGCAGGGTTGTTACGAAAAAATCACCTTGTTTTAAACATGTTTTAATCATTTAAAACATGTTTTAAACACGATGATTTATTCTTTCTGATTTAAATCAATGATTTAAACAGGTTTTAAACAGTTTTCATTTTAAATTTCCTGATTTTTTGCAACTCTGTTAAAAAGTAAGGACCAAGTTTGAGCAGTTTCCTCTGCTTTGACTTCTTACCGCAATTGGGCAGGGAATGTTTGAATGTAGGTCCCCAGACTCCGGGAATGAGTCAAAGCAGAGAAAAGGGTTCAAACTTGTTCTTTACTTTTCAGGCAGTCGTGATTTAATTTTTTACCCGACTACGGCGGAGGTTTATGATTTTGACCGGTATGTATGTATGTATGTATGTGCATCTGTTCCCGCCTAACTTCCAAACGACTTGTCGTAATTTGACAAATGAGGTATCGTTAGAAGCGGCTTAATGGCGCGCTGGTTATAGACTATGTGACGTCACATAAAATTACATATGGCGCCCTCTAGAGGACATAATGTCATGAACTAAAAAAAAAAAACATTTTTTAGTGAAACCGCGTGGGGTATCAAATGAAAGAGCTTGATGAGCACATTTCAAAAATATATACATTGTTACCTATAACTCCAAAATAATTAAATAAAAAGTAAATTTAAAAAAAAAGTAAGTTTAAAAACTAAAACCCGACTACGGAAAAAACGCGCTCTAAAAAGTATGAAACAAGAAAATATTCTCATCTAGAGGATAGCCGTGGTCCGTGTTCATGTGCTATTTGGCCCTAAAAGACCTACACGGACCACGGCTATCCACTTAAACTTAAACTTACTTTTTATTTAATTATTTTGGAGTTATAGGTAACAATATATATATTTTTGAAATGTGCTCATCAAATTCTTTCATTTGATACCCCACACGGTTTCATTAAAAAATGGTTTTTTTTTAGTTCATGACATTATGTCCTCTAGAGGGCGCCATATGCAATTTTATGTGACGTCACATAGCCTATAACCAGCGCGCCATTAAGCCGCTTCTGACGATACCTCATTTGTCAAATTACGACAAGTAGTTTGGAAGTTAGGTGGGAACAGATGCACATACATACATACATACATACCGGTCAAAATCATAACGCCTCCGTAGTCGGGTAAAAACTAAAACCCGACTACTGAAAAATCGCGCTCTAAAAAGAATGAAACAAGAAAATATTCTCTCTCTAGAGGATAGCCGTGGTCCGTTTTAGGTTTTAAACTTACTTTTTTTTGGTATTTGTAGTAGCGGCAATAGCAATACACATTCTGTGAAAATTCCAACTCAACCTATTACGGTTCGTGAGATGCAGCCCGCTGACAGACGTACGGATAGCGTAGGCTGAGTAATAGGGTCCCGTTGGCACCCTTTGGGAACCCTAAAAACAAAGTAAACAAGATCCCATTAGAAATTACTTTACGAACTACAATCTTATCAGATGCCGTACATGCCTTATTGGATTTCGGGAATAATGGCAAACAATTCCGTATTTCTTCTTGGGAATAGTCCCATTACGTAGCAATTACATTGGAAATACGTACACGTACCTACTACGTACAGATTACTTTCCTAGGAGATTGGCAATTATCACACTGATTTTGTCTTGGTAAGTATATAAAAACTACCTATTTCAAATTGCTTACCTACGCCTACATAGAGCTTAAAGGTCTGAGGCTTAAGCCGGGTCCAAATATGTATCATTTGCCCGATCCGGTCACTGTATCCGTATCAGCGTATCACGTATCAAGTTGTGACTACGCCTCGATTTGCTCCGTATCCGTATCTTCACAATAGTATCTGTATCACCTTTGATGATCGGACAAAAACCGACACGACATGGTTCCGGCCGTATCATAACGGCGTATCGAGATCGCGTATCATCACCCGTCCACATATGCGATCATGATACGCGTCGGCGATACAGATACGGTGATCGGATCGGGCAAATGATACATATTTGGACCCGATTTTAGACTCACCTACGTTCATTCTTATGTACTATGTGCCTTGTAGCTGGCTATTGGACTAGGTAAGTACTTACCTAAATCAACAAGACAACCCATTTCCTTAGACAACTATCATGGAATTTGGAAATTTGGTTCACCTTCAACCCATGTCATTATTTGATAGTATGTTGGCTACTTAAGCGACTGTAGCCTAGAGGTGAACAGGTTGGGCTAGCAATCAGATGGTCCCAGGTTCGATCCCCGGTGGGGCATGCACCAATGGATGAATTTTCATCTATGTGCATAATTTACAGTTCGCTGACGGTGAGGGAAAACATTGTGAGGAAACCTACCTATCTCTCGGGATTAGGTAATAGTCAGTTCCTGTATACACGGCGACAAGGTTCACCACCTGTCACGTTGGGTTCTGACTATCTGGTGAAAGGTGGGCTTTGAGTTGGTTAATACCTCCACAATGTGGTGGTGTATGGTCACTCAAGCCTCTGACTACCCCCGAATGGGGATAAAAGTCGTGACGTTACATTTTTTTTATGTTGGCTAATTTTATTAAATGTAGGTAGGTGGGTACCCACTTAAATAATTACTTACACAGGTATAATAGGTAGCCAGGGTCCCGGCTTGATAGGGCCTCAAAATGCCAATGTTATTGTAGGTATGCCTACTCGAAAAAAGTGGAGCTCAATTTTGCCTTAGAGATAAGATTTCTGAACAGTTAAGGGCCCGCAACTCTGTGTGCCCAAGGGCCCCGAAGGTTTATTATACAACCCTATGTATACACACTCATAAATCAAAATTGTATCCAAAGTAGGGGTTGACAGGGGTTACGACCCTTCCGATGGTCAACAGGAATAACATGCGAACTCCAAATCTAAGCACGCTATAATATTAATGAATCGTCTGTCTGCTTTGCTTACAATATTGTTTATTAAGTGTAGGTACTAACAGAGCTACCGTACTACGGAAAGCACGTAGAAAGTATGTCCTGTCTTCAAAGCCCTTCGCCTTGAACAACTCTGACACCATGCTGGCAACGTACTTAAATCCTTAGTTGGTGGTAACTGGTAAGTAGACAAACTACATGTCATTGAGGGGAGGTGGGGGTTACTGCAGGGGAGACGCGACGGGGGGGGCGACGAAAATTTTGGTAGGTATATACAGGGTGGTGACGACATCGTGACAATAATTGAAACCACATTCTGGGTATCACATTAGTAGTTCGCACATAAAATATTATTAAATTATATTCAAAGGTATTGCCACGGGATTGCTTTTTTATTTTGACTATTTTAACTTTACGCCTACAAAGGTACCGCTAAAAATACCGACACCGAAGCGATGTTGCCTTGCTTGTAATTACAGGTCAGTCTATGAGGTCGGTAGACGTTTATAAAAGGTGTTGTGTTTTGTTTAGACTATTTCCGGATTTTTTTTTTTTTTAAATTTTGGACTTACATGTAAACAGTTTTATAATTTTAATGTGTTGTGATTGCCTAACATGGATCGTGTTTTAATTTATTGTCGTTATGTCGTCACCAACCTGTATAGGTAGGTAAGTATTACAACATAGCAGCCACGATAGTTTCGTCTATTTCCTAGCAATAGAACGATAGAAGATACGTAGTTGATCATAAATAAAGAAATGTAGGTACCTATACCTACCTCGATAGTTTCTAGGAAATAACGTATGCCAAGAATGTTTGTGTAAAACATTCACAGGAAATCATTAAAAAACCGAGGTAGGCATAAAATTAGCTTTTTACGATGTTGTAATTGGTAGGTAAGAGCCTAAATAAAATTGTATTGATTCTAGATGGCGTAATGGTTCGAGCGTAGGCCGCTCAGCTCAAAGCAACGGGTGTTTGCAAGTTCGATAATCGATCGAGCCCACAAGAGGCAAATTTCGAAAACGGCCTTTTGGTAATGCCGGTCTGGGTGCCAGAGAGATCGCCCCCACTCTATTGTATGGTAGCTATAGTAGGTACAAACGCTGCTTATAATGGTTTGGGAGTTTTCGGACCATAATTTATAGTCGGCGTATTTGACCGACTACCTAGTAAAAAAAACTAACTAAAAAACAAAGACATTGCCATAAAAGAGGGACACTCTGACTGTCCGATATAGTGTGTTCTACTAATCGGAGTCCATGGACTCAGTGCGAATCAGTCGTTCGCGGAAAATAATGGAGAATGTGTGTGTTACAGGCTACGAATAATAGTTGATTGTCGAATTGCGAGTGCGATATACTAAACAGATGCGTGAATTACGCATGGGTAGGTACATAGTGTTTCACTAAGTAGTGTGTTGAGCACACTCAAGTGTAGTGATTGCAATGTTAGAAGGTACCATTAGGTAGGTATATTCTGCTAAAATAATAGGTAAATCGATCAATACTAACTAAAAAAAAAAAACCCCTTTTCCTAAATCTAAATTCGGTAAATAGTTTGTATTGGTCGTGAACCCTTTGATCATTAAGGCTAGATAAGTATGTTACCTATATGCTTTTGACCCTCGTCCACGAAGCGTGTCGATTCCGACCCAGTAAGCAATTTCTGACACATTATAGATCCTTTTGGAATGCTTATGGCGTCATAAATAGAACGCAAGAGCGAGGATACTTAAAAAATATAAGTTAGGTAAAGGTACCTACAAACCCAGTAATAATAAGAGTAGGTAAGTAGGTACTTGGCGAAGGGGCAGAAAGGTTCTTGAGTGGCGGCCACGTACCTACCGGAAGACGCAGCGTGGGTAGGTGGACCGACGACCTGGTGAAGGTCGCGGGAAACCGCTGGATGCAAGCAGCACAGGACCGGTCGTTGTGGAAAACCTTGGGGGAGGCCTATGTCCAAAAGTGGACGTCTTTGGGGGCGTCCATAAATTACGTGAGGCATTTAAGGGGGGGAGGGGTCTAGCAAAATCTCACCTAATCTCACGTGGGGGAGAGGGGGGGGGGGGGGGGGGTCTCGGCAAATCTCACGTAATTTTGTATACCGCAAGAAACAGTGTAAAATTGCCCGAAAAATTCGAAAAATCTCAAAAATCCCCTCACGTAATTTATGGACGCCCCCTTTGGCTGAAATGATGATGATGAAGTAACCTACGTACCAATGAAGGTAGTGAGGTGATAACTTAGTCGCGAAGCATCCTACAGCCCGTCATAATCACATTTTGGTTGCGTGTTCTAAGATCATTAGTTACCTAGACCGTTCCGTTCCATGGTTTATGTGTGGCACCTTGTCGAACCGATGCTTTGGCCGCACCAATAATGTCCAATCGATTCCCTATAAGTTACGATTATGGGGGTCGGGAATTAGTGACTCCCCCATATTTCTTTAAGACTAGCGATATGGCATGAATAGTATTACAAGTTATTCGGAGGAATGAAAAAAGGTAAGTATGTAGGTACCTAACTAAAGTATCTACCTAATTATATCTTACTACCCCTAGGGGGCGTCCATAGATTACGTGAGACAATTTTGGTGATTTTTCGACCCCCCTCCCCCTTGGTGAGTAGTCGTGAGATTTGGCTCGACCCCCTTTAATCTCACGAGAGATTTTTCAAAACTAATATTCTAGGAGGGAAACGTTTTCTGGCAATTTTACACACAAAAAAATGTGATATTTGCTGAGACCCCCCTCTCCCCCACGTGATATTTGGCTCGACCCCCTCACCCCCCTAAATGCCTTACGTAATTTATAGACGCCTCCCTACCTATTAACGGCCAGGGCCTCGAGTCTTAACAATTATCCATTGCGAAACCACTGGTATACCTATACCTATTATCATCGTGAATCCTTCATTGTAATTTCTTAGCGGTGAGCATGTCGTCGGCCATAGGACTGCTAACAGATGGCCGCCAAGAAAATAAAGAATTCACGAAGATAATATTAGAGACCAAGTACGCAATGGGCAATTGTAAAGAGACTCAATGCCCTGGGCACCGAATCTAGTAGAATCTAACTAATTCAAGAAAATACTGTCAAATCAAATGGCTATTAAGGTCAACAATGATTACTGGTTTAAAATTATTTATTATCATTCATAAAAAGTAGTACATCAATTCATTTAAAAATCTATTATTATTGTTGGTAATCATTAAAATAAGTCACATTTCATAGATGTACCTATATATATATAGGCAGTATTTAACCATTTAACTGATTCAAGAAAATACCGTCAAATAATTATTATTTGGTCTAAGATTATTTATTATCATTCATAAAAAGTAGTATATCAATTCACTTAAAAAACTATTATTATTGTTGGTAAGTAATCATTAAAATAAGTCACATTTCATAGATATACATATAGGCAACATTTAACCATTTAACTGATTCAAGAAAATACCGTCAAATAATTATTATTTGGTTTAAGATTATTTATTCTCATTCAAAAGAAGTAAGTACATCAATTCATTTAAAAATCTATTATTATGGTTGGTAATCACTTAAATAAGTCACAATTCATCGATAATTAATTACATAGGTACAATAAAATTGTCTAGTTCCACAGTAGTACATCTTCTAATTTTTAAATATACTCTCTTTATAATACTTCAACTCTTGTATACTCTCCAGTATATCATCCACAGATCGATGGCTGAATTCCTTCAAAGGCATATGGGAGTACTCCGTCTGGTACCAACGTTTAGCCAGCTCTTTGATCGTGCTGACATCTATGATCCTGTAGTGTAAATACTGGTCTAATGTTGGCATATACTTTCTGATAAACAGCCGATCCATGTAAACACTATTGCCGCCTAACGGGCATTTCTTCTCGGGAGTATGTGCACTGACGAAATCCAGTACTTGTTTTTCTGCCTGTTCCAATGTAACAGTTGATTTGCGACTAGCCTCCGTTAGTCCACTCTGTAATAAAAACGATAGTTTACAGAACTATAAATCTTTTTAACATGAGTTGTAAAAACCGGCCAAGTTCGTGTCGGACTGTCGTGTCGTGTGTTACCCATCCACCCTCTCGTTTTATTCAGTGACAGAGTTGGGCACTAATTATTGATTAAATTTTCAATCAATTAAACTTTTTAATCGTAATTGTTGCACTCTGCAATTTATTTATTTAGATTAAAGTATATTAATTGTGAGGTTCAATTAAAATCAATTGCAATTACTTTTTTTTAACAGTAAAAAAATCTATTATAACTAACAATTATTAGCCTCGTACAATAGGTACATGTACATAGATATCTATTTAGGTGGATGGGTGGTTGTTAATTGTGAGAATTACAATTAATTAATTGTTAATTGTGAAAGTTACAATTAATTAATTGTTAATTGTAAAAAATACAATTAATTATTTGATAATTGTGAAAGTTACAATTAATTAATTGTTAATTGTAAAAAATACAATTAATCAATTTAAAATTGTAAAAAATACAATTAATTAATTGTTAATTGTAAAAAATACAATTAATTAATTGTTAATTGTGAAAGTTACAATTAATTAATTGTTAATTGGGAATTCTGGAAGTCACAATTACAATTAATAATTGTTAATTTGGAAATTCTGGAAGTCACAATTACAATTAACTAATTGTGATTTCCAAAAATTAACAATTATTAATTGTAAATTTTTCATTGTTCTGAAATTTATTTTTCCCAACACTTGGTTCGCCCGCCTCCCGCCACGCGTCCTTTGACTCCGGTCAAAAAAACCGACACGGAGCGGAGCACGCCGGAGGCGAGGCGAGACATGACAAGAGGAGGCGAGGGCGCAATCTACACTCTCGTGTTCGCGTCGCCTCCTCATGCCTCCTAGAGAGTGTGTAGCTGCGGTCAGACATGGTGCTCTACATATGCAGACACATTTCGACGGGCCCGTTGGCGTGGTTGGCGCGATGGCGCCTTTCACATTGCAGGTCGTAGGTTCGATTCCTACCCGGGACATGCATTTGTGTGCATGAACATGTCTGTATGTCCCGAGTCTGGGTGTATATGTATATTAAGTACGTATTACAAATAAAGAAGTAGTATATGTAGTAATATCAGTTATCTGGTTTCCATAGTACAACCTCTGCTTAGTTTGGGATCAGGTAGCCGTGTGTAAAAAATGTCCCAGGATATTATTATCATTATTTATAAGCCAATGGCTGCATCTACAAGAGGCGAGCAGCGCGCCCAAGCAGTTATTTATATATTCGGTAGAGCTACTAGTGCGGTGGTTGTCAAGATAAATAAATTCATATAGACAGATGAATATGAACAAAGGGTGTTCCTTTATAGCATAGTGCTATGTTAATACCTCACCATGCTGAGCTATGCACCATTCATTCATATTATTCAGGATACTGTCCGGTTGGTTTATCACAATATTCGGACCAGTAGCGACCACATTAAGGTCACCATCGGTCACAACACACGCTATCTCCAATATATGATCATTGTCAATATCCAGGCCAGTCATTTCAAGGTCCACCCACACTATCCGTTTGGCAGCATTTTTGTCCGTTGACAAGTGCATTTTTGGGGACAATTTGGATTCTGAAACAAAATATTTCAGATTAATAACAGACAATACATGTAAAGGTGCAAATTCAACCAAATAGTGAGCCGGCAATGGTTATACTTGGGAATAATAATGATGTACAAGCGACATGACCTACCTCTCCAACTAATATCGCTTAGTTCTGTAGGTACCTACCTTTTTTTTTATAGGACTTTGGTGGCAAAAAAGCGTACGGGCCGCCTGATGTTAAGCCAGTAAGCATTAAAGTAAGGAATAAAGTTAAAATAACTATGTTGACTGATGTTGTTAACTTACTACTCGTCATTGGTCGTACGGAAAGTTTCGTCAAATTAAAACTGGATTTTAAACAATAACGTATAATATTCATTTATGTTGAATTCATGTATATAATATATAACTATAAATAAACTTGATTTTTGTTTTGTTTTGAGGTTATTAATTTTATTTAACGTGACTCTATTCACTCACTCACTTTAGGTTTTCATTCATTCATTCTGTTTACCATACCATAGAGTAGAGCTTGGACCTTATATTATATGGACAGAGCCATAGAACTTTACGACGCGACGCCCCGGGGCGGCCGCGTGTCATTTTGTGACCTCTCAGGAAGTCATAACAAATGAATCCCACCCATATGCTTAATAAGTGAAAAAAACTTTTACCCGACTATGGACGAACAGTCTAAAAAGCCAAAAACATGTCAGCAATTTTGTCTGCTCTGACTTCTTGCCGTAATGGGAGACTATTTTGTCCATTGAACATAGTTTCAACCCCCGACGAAAAACGAGGGGTATTATGTATGTATAGTCGAATTGCTAATCAGACTGAGTAAACTGACAGGTGCTAATGTCACTTTTCAATATATATATAGAACAAATAGCTGTCAGTTTACTCCGTCTGACTAGCAACTATAGGTGCAATAGGTGCTCCGATTGTAACTTTTTGGCTAAATCAAAATCGATGGTTTGAAAACGCTCTGACGTTGAACTGACGTACATAATCGTTTATATCAGTCAACAAATTTGAGTTTTTGAAGTTAAAGCGTAAAATTTTATACTCTATTAATAATTTGATTCGCTTTATTATCAACAGGGAAAAATGTTTTCATATTTGAAAAAGAAGATACAATCTGTCAAAACACCATAATAATATTTATTTGGTGAATAAGAGTTATCTATAAGTAGATTCTGAAATAGGTCTTATAGTCGTTATGTTTAGTTGGACAGTCAGACCTACTGAAGCAAGCCGCAAGTCACGTTGGCGATGCTTATCCGATAAGCCTTACCGTACCGAAAATCTTAACAGAAGAGAATAGCTTACGAGTAAATATTAAGGATACACGACACGACGTCACTAGAGCTAGACATTCATGGTGCGTTCCATTCACTGTTAATTTTGTAATTTTCGTTCATAAATGTCGTTCCACTTGAATCAACTTGTACTGAAAGTGGTCATTATTATCGTTTTTAACCGTTTTTGTGGACGAAAATAACAAAATTAACAGTGAATGGAACGCACCATTAGTATACATCACATCGAGTACCTATTCTACGTGTGACCGAACACCAAAGGTACCACAGATTACATAGGTAGTTATTATGGGTAACTACACCTCCTTGTTGCAGTTGTAGTGGCGGTGTCGACCGACAGTATCGACTTGATACACTGATTATACTTACCTTCTCGCATGGGATACTGGGGGCTTACCACAAGCTCTTATTGCGATTCAATTATAGGAACGTTTTAACGACGTTTTAATGACGTTTCTTATTGTCATGACAATAAGGTACGTCATTGCACAAAAAGTCGCTGAAACGTTAATACGTTCCTGTAATTGAATCGCAATAAGAGCTTGTGGTAAGTCCCCTGCTGGGCTATTACATAACTCAGTTGATAACTGGCTTCGGTTGTACACCGAACTTTGATGGTAACTGAGAATGACATAAAATTGGTATTATGTATCTCGGTGAGTGGATATCAAGGTTCAGTGACTATGCGCTGACTTCCGGTGCTCTTTAGCACACGTCTTGACACCTCTATTTTTCATCGACTATTATACGGCTAAGTTGAATAACACCTTTAGAGCAACTTAGAGCGTTACAGAACGCCATTTTGGAGTACATTTTATTTTAAACGGTTTATAGACATTTGACATGACAAGTTCTTCTTCTTTTTTCGAGACATGAAAGTTGACAGTTTTTTTAATAATAAATAGGTAAGTTGTTTACCAAAGAGGATGTAACCACTATGTTTACTGTTTATCTCGGGAGTCAAGCGGATGTTTACTTGTGTTTTTTTAAGATGCTGGTTTTGTTCCTGTAGGTGTAGGTCGATGGTAAAATAATTAAAATAATAATAATAACGTCACGACTCCCCATTCGGGGGTAGTCAGAGGCTTGAGTGGCCAGACACCACCACATTATGGAGGTATTAAGAGTCAACCCAAAGCCCACGTTTCACCAGATAGTCAGAACCCAACGTGACAGGTGGTGAACCTTGTCGCTGTGGATACAGGAACCGACTATTACCTAATCCCGAGGGATAGTTTCCTCACGATGCGATGTTTTCCCTCACCGTAAGCGAACTGTAAATAATGCACATAGATGAAAATTCATCCATTGGTGCATGCCGAATAAATGTTTTTCTTTCTTTCTTTCTTTATATATTAAGACGGCGTATGGCCGCGTAAGCGAACGGCCCGCCTGATGTTAAGCAGTTACCATAGCCTATCATCATCATTATAGATGTTTGCAATACCAAATTGAAGTGACCATTCAATTCACAGAGGGAGAGGAATTTATGCGAAAGTTATTAAGTAGGTACCTACATACCTATTTTTGAATTATAGCATTTGTTGTATAAGGTAGGTTAAGCATAGGTGTACCTACTAATTTAACTTATCTAGTTTGCCTTTATAGCGAACTACTTAATCATAAATCGATGGTTGCCTTCTCTTGGTCACCTTTCTTCAATCAATCTTGGTTACCTTTGTTTGACCCATAAATATTCCTTGCTTTGACCAAATAAACATTTAATCCTTCCAAAAAGAATATCCGCATATCGCACACGCTATAAACCCCTTCTCTTTATTTTTAACATTATCAGTTAATAGTGATGATCACTGAAAACTTATAAATCACCAGCCTTTAGTAGTTGCTTTCGCGAACCTCTTTGACAAGTCCAGTGACTAACGTTTTGATGTCCATTTGCCTTACGTAATACCAATAGTTGGTTTATCGATACAAAAACTGCTGTCAAACTACACACCGGTGACCATCACCGAGATGACGTCATTTCAGTTGATAACTGGAGATAGGTAATACGAAACTAGCTGTTTGACAGCCAATCGATGATAACTTTGCCAGTAGTTGTTCACTATGAGCTGTCAACTGAGTTATATAATAGCCCCGCTGGTCCAGGGGATGTACATGGTCTACACCGATGGTCTATGCTAAAAGTAATACTCTGTGGTTTTTTTATTTCTATTGTCTGTGGTTGATAATTTGTTCATTCGATTCGTTCGTTCGTTCTTCTCGATTGTCATGGTGTACTAAAGGTTGATTTTGTTTTTGTTACAATTTTAATAATTTTCAGGAATTTAGGCCTTTCGTCGACTAAACAACATGAACAGAATACTTGCTAATCGTTGTCGGTGTTTAAAAAGATCAAGTAAGCAAACATAGTTTCACTATTGTTTTCATAACAGACATCGTAACCTATAGCGAAATTTGATTGATTATTATGTACATTTGTGACTTCACCGTGAAAATTATATGTTTTATGTAATGGCTTTATATTTGGTATCACTTGGGCTATTATCTAGGTACTCTAGAATTTACAGATAAACTGTAAAATATTTCATTTACTTATATTTGGTTTAGTATTTTCTTTGTTTCATCATTGACCATCACATGGTTGATGCAATGTTTGGTGAATAAAGTTAAATTAATTAATTGTCACATGTAGATATGTACAACTATTCATTAATTTGAAGAATTAAGCTCTGGTTTAGTTACATACATTTCATATTATATTATGTTCCAATATTTACCAGTCAACAATTATAACAAACCTACACACATGCCTTTTATGTGTTTATGTTACCTACTTATAGTGAGTAAATATAACTATTAGTTCACTTTTCTATTTTAGCCTTACTATGGGAGACCAGACAATATCAAAATTTTCCATACATAACACTCTCAAGGTCACTCTCATACTATACGACTCAGCCGATTGGATTCCAACATGACATCACTAATAAGCCACTCAACAAAGTATATTGCCACCCGCTGATCAGACCCATCTCAACCACTAGATATTACTTTGATAAAGAACCCCTGAAACCGTCCTCAAAGGTTGAGGCTACAGTGGAAAGTATCAAGAAGGGTATAGAAGAGAAAGAGAAGCTCCCAAAGAAGGAAGAGGTAAAGAAAAAGAGTATCAAAGAGCGTATTATGGATGAGTTGAGGCACTATTACCACGGGTTCAGGTTGCTTTTTATCGAGATCAGAATCTCGTCATGGTTACTCTTGAATTTATTGAAAGGCGAAACGTTGACGCGGAGGGAGCACAGACTGTTAGTCACAACTATTGGTGATCTCTTTAGAATGGTACCGTTTATTGTATTCATAGCTGTTCCATTTCTTGAGTTTGCACTGCCAGTTTTTATCAAGCTGTTCCCGAATATGTTGCCGTCTACTTTTGAGTCGGGCGACCAGAAGGAAGCTAAGCTAAAGAAACATTTGAAAGTGAAGCTGGAAATGGCAAAGTTCTTCCAAGAAACACTGGATCAAATGGCACCGCAAGCCAGTAATAGACATTCAGAGCTCGCCAAAGAGTTCTCCAGTTTCTTCAGCAGAATCAGGACCTCGGGTGACGTTGCAACCAGCGAAGAGATAATGAAGTTCTCAAAGTTGTTTGAGGATGAAATCACATTAGATTCGTTGCAGCGACCACACCTCGTTGCTCTTTGTAAAGTGTTGAATGTGTCTACGATTGGAACTAGCGCTATGTTACGGTTCAATCTGAAGATGAAACTTCGATCGTTGGCAGCTGATGATAAGATGATCGCTAAGGAGGGCGTGGACAGTTTGAATTTCAGTGAACTGCAGCAAGCCTGTGGGTCTAGAGGAATGAGGGCGTACGGTGTGTCAGAGGAGCGTCTGAGGAAGGAGTTGAGGAACTGGTTGGATTTGTCTTTGAACGAGAGGGTGCCGCCGTCGTTGCTGCTGCTGTCGAGGGCCCTGATGGTGCCTGAGCACGTGCCCACGACGTACAAACTCAAGGCGACAATTTCGGCCTTGCCGGAGCAGGTAGCCACGCAGACGAAGGCCGCTATCGGGGAGAAGGAGGGCAAACTTGACTTCAAGGTGAGTTTTAAGTACCTGCTGATTATTGTATCACTTGACTGGTGGCTTTAGGCGAAATGTTGCGGATGGGGCGACAATGTGCCCGGTTTTTTTATACCCTAGGGAGCTTAATGGTTGAGATGTGATTAACGTGACTGGAATTAACTATTCAGGTAGGTAGTGATTTCTATTATCTCCTTATCAATTGTGTCATATTTAATCAACAAGATATCTATGTGTTTCCGTGTGACGTGCTAAACATAAACAGTATGAATTATTGCCATTGTTTCACCACAGTATAACTCTTTGCGTTCACAAAAGTGAGCCTATTTCGATATACCCAATATAGTACTACTCGACCAAGCCAACTAGGAGCCTGTCAAATGTGCCGTCACCCGCCCAAAAAGGCGGTGGCGGTGTGCGGGAGGTGTGGCGGGCGGGAAGACGCAGGCGGTGGCGGGTGTGCGGGCGGGGAAGCCGCATTCCATCCGAGCTCCTAGTTGGCTTGGTGCAGTCGTAACTCTTTAAAAGAAAGAGTATCTCACTCTCATTACACCTCCTTGAGTTAGAAAAAGAGACAAAAATTATCGGGTGGTGGTAACCAGCATTTATTTATGTCATAAAACATTCAATAATATAAACATAGAACATAGGCCCACAAAACCGAGCAGTCTGTTTGACTGTGGGATCGAAATTAATTTATTTATTGGAATTAGTTAAAAGAAAATAGGAACTAGTAGTGGAGAGATAGAACGCTGTTATGTTTTGGAAATACTCCAGTAATATGTACTATATGTATGACTTCAGCACTATATTTACCAATCTCTCGAATTGGAAATAATTTAACCAAACTTGGCAACAACACGCACATAAACCTGAATCTTAATTACTTCCCATATTATATGACTCATTTTACATTACATTTGGCCATTCCACTTCCAGGTCAAGGCAGAAGCCATCAGACTCGAAGAACAGAAGATCAAAGAAGAAAAGAAGGAACGGCAAGAAGCTGAGAAAGAGAAACAGATACTCGAAGCCAAGAAGAGAGAAAAGGAAGAGGAACTCAAGGACAAAGCACCAATCATCGACTTGGAAACGACACCAGTTATGGTCGACTCGGCTCCAGTTATAGCCGTAGACCAACCGAAGCCTAAATCAGAGGAAGGTCTGTCTGGCAAAGACATTGAAGTTATTGAAGACGCTTTAGAGAAATTAGGTAAGTATTCTGGCATGGATCCATTTATTTTTTCAGTTCTATAGTAAGTTCAAGTTCACGATAATCGTTTCTGCTAATGATGTGGTTTATTTTTAGGATTCCGTACCCGAAGGGTACTAACGGAACCCTATTATTAAGCTTCAACTGTCCGTCCGTCCGTTTGTCAGCGGGCTGTATCTCACGAACCGTAATAGGTAGAAAGTTGAAGTTTTCACAGAATGTGTATTTCTGTTACCGCTACATCAATAAATACTAAACATAAAGGGGGTCCTCATATAAGAAACTTGATTTTTATGACGTTTTTATTTTACCGTGGTACGGAACCCTTTATGTGCGAGTCCGACACGCACTTGGCCGGTTTTTCTTGGAATAATGCCTATTTATAGATCCGTGACGCGTTGCTCTGTTGTAAGAGGTGGGTGACGTTTTTGAGAACTGAATGGATAGTGTGTTTTTATTTAGAGATTACTCGACTCGTATCGCGTTGGCAGACGCGTTAATGTTTCTGCCAACGACGTCAGTTTAACGCGAGTTCATAGTGGGCATTGAACTTGAACTTTTCCCTTTTCCCTCCTATTATGGGGGTGATCCATTTGCGAGCAAAACCGCCGGTACGCCAACGAACTCACGAGCCAAAGATCTAAACCGCCAATGGAGCACTTAAAAGTCTGCGGCCTTAAAAACCGGCGGATTTGCTCGCTGGCTCTTTGTGCATGCTTGAAATTCTAAGTCCGCGATGCAAAAAACCGCCAGTGGATGAGAGTAGACTGTTTTGCTCGCCAATGGATCACCGACGAAAGCCAACAAGCCGGCGAGCCAACGATTTAAACGGTCGGCTCGCAATTGGATCACCCCCTTTACAGTCCTAGGACCTTCCTTGAGATGGTCTTTCAGATGCTCTTAGATCATGTTTTAACATACCTCATGTTAAAATGATTTTTTTCAGCTCAACAAAAGAAATCGCTACTCCTCGAGAAGGAAAGCATCCAGGAGCTGAAATCTGAGCTACTGGACTACAGCGAGGATGTCTTGGAGATGCAGGAGATCGTGAAGAGTAAACAGGCAGACATCAAACTGACTAAAGGCGCTAAGAGGTATGCCACATTTGCGTTATTCGAAAGAGATTAAGGGTGCTTTTCCATTGACTCTGAGCTGGGCGGAGTGGACCGTGAATTGTCCAATCACAGTGCTCGAAATCTCCACTCCGCTCTTGGCCCATCACAGTGTTCTTCTCCGTTCCACTCCGCCCAGCTCTGCGTCAGTGGTAACGCACCCTAAATCGCGTGCAGTTTCGCGGGCGTTCCATGCAAATTTGATTTTAAGATATCCGTAGATAGGATTCCAACACTCGACGTTACTAAGCCATAAGTAACACACTTCGACCTGTATGTTTTATTACTATCTATGTTAGTTAGTTATCTGGATATAGGATATATTTTCAATAAAAATCGACCCAATATCGATAAGGGGAAAATGGCGCAAATTTATTTAAGTCTGCTCACTTGTAAGTACCTAGTAATTCCTAAGTGTATTACAAATTCTATACATAATACTAACAATTTTTTTCCTTTTAGTGCTCTGAGGTTATGGAACATGTTTTTTTTTTTGTGTAATATTTTTATTTTTATTAAACCCATTGCGTATCTTTCCAGGTTATACAGTGCAGTTAACAACATGATAGCCAAACTCGGCGCGGCTCTCGTGGAACTTGAAGACAAGGAGAGGGCCCTTAAAACAACCCTAGAACAGACCAAGTCCGAGCCTCAGAAGGCGAAGGAACACTTGATACAGATCGATGAACTGATGCATTCCATTAAGAGTTTACAGAAAGTCCCTGATGAGGCCAAGCTGAAGCTGATACAGGATGTGTTGGGAAGGTTGGACGATGACTTCGACGGGCAGTTGAAGATTGATGATGTTTTGAAGGTCTGTATCATGGACCTAATACTAAGAGGACTGTGTCCCAAGACTCCACTAGGCCCGTGACGACATCACAGTAGGCGTGGCTTAAGTCAGTGTGTTGTCAGCGTTCGTCCTGTGCAGACGTCTTGCAACCGTTCGCATTCCAAATATAATTCTATATCGACACTAGATGGCGACCCTTTGCACGTCCCTTTTACCATCCTACACTAAGTGACATCTAGTGCAAAAAGTTAAAGCGAGTAGTTTTGCTATCGCTTCTACGGCAACTGCTTAACATCAGGCGGGCCGTACGCTTGTTACCACGTTAGCAACATAAAAAAATCATATCTGGCCCGGTGGCCAAAAGAGGAACTAAAATTTCCAATAGAGAAATCTCACATTTTGACAGTCTTGTATCGCTCTGTCGGGTAAAATAAGATAACCCACCAAAAACATAAAATAAGTAAATGTTACTATACGCCAGTCTGCGCAGGCCCAAGCTTTAGGTATAGTCTACGACGGAGGATTTAATGCTCGGCGATCGACGAGAAAACGGCGCTGCGATGCTCCGAGGTCGATTACCGAGTTTTGAAATATATAACTTATTCCGATTGGGAAAAAAAAGAAATATACGTCAAGACTTTTATCCCCATTCGGGGGTAGTCAGAGGCTTGACTGGCCATACACCACCACATTGTGGAGGTATTAAGCCAACTCAGAGCCCACGTTTCACCAGATAGTCAGAACCCAATGTGACAGGTGGTGAACCTTGTCGCCGTGTATACAGGTACTGACTATTACCTAATCCTGAGGTATAGGTAGGATTCCTCACGATGTTTTCCCTCACCGTAAGCGAACTGTAAATTATGCACATAAATGAAATTTCATCCATTGGTGCATGCCCCACCGGGATCGAACCTGGGACCTTCAGATTGCTAACCCAACCTGTTCGCTCGTAGGCTACAGCCGCTATATTATATTTTGATTGGATAAGTATTATTTAAACTTCTCTGCCGTCTCGTCCTCCAGTCTACGCAGGTCCTTGATCTTCCGTTCGTGTAATAAACCCACTATGTGTTAATGCCTGCCTGCTCACACAGCGTTGCTGTTTGAAAATGTATAAGTACAATTATTCTTTTGAAAAGAGTAACCATTGAGTTTCTTGCCGGCTCTTCTCAATGGAAGCAACATTACGAACCGGTGGTAATGCTAAAATATTGTTTATCTTGACTATTTATAAACGCTTTATTGAGCTTACATGAATAAAAAACTTTTGATTTGATTTGATTTTAAACAATTTTTTGTCAATTCCAGATGCTAGAGTTCATAGGTAACGAGAACGTGAACCTGTCAGAGAAACAGATGGCCGAGCTGATCGAGCTACTCGACAAGGAAGAAATCCTGGAGGTCGAGAGCAAGATACAGAAGGCACTGGACAAGGCCGCCAGCGCCGCCAAGGAACAGGACAAGGTCACTGAATCTGACGGGAAGGTGGGACTTTATTTTTAATAATATCCTGGGACATTTTTGTACACACGGCTACCTGATCCCAAACTAAGCAGAGCTTGTGCCATGGAAACCAGATAACTGATATTACTACATATTCTACTTTTTATTTGTAAATACATACTTAATACATCCAGACTCCGGACATACAGACATGTTCATGCACACAAATGCATGTCCCGGGTAGGAATCGAACCTACGACCTGCAGCGTGAAAGGCGCCTCCGCGCCAACCACGCTAACGGGCCCGCCACAATAATAGCCTGTTAAATGACCCACTGCTGGGCAATAGGCCTCCCTTTCTCGCTTCCATAACCTGTCCTGAGCCATTTGGGAGCGTCCATTGTTTTTAAGCTGCAGCCAATTGGCTGCAGCTCATATATTGGCTGGCTCGACCGGGGTAGCACCACCATCTCACAGAAGATCAGCGTAAAGCAGCTATTACAGCTGCGTTGTGTGCGCAGTGCGAAAGCCCAACTCCCCCCCTTCCCCTCCCCTCCCTCCATTCCACTCCTCTTTAGGTCGGCAATGAGCGGGCAATGCCATTGGTATTGCAAGCATCTATAGGCTACGGTAACTGCTTAACATCAAGCGGGCCGTACGCTTATTTGCCGCCGCAGTCCTATAAAAATAAAAACGTGAGACGATTTTGACGATTTTTAAATTTGTCGATTTTTGGCTCGATCCAGTTATCACGAAATTATACAGTGTTTCTTGCGGAAAAAACTTACGTGATATTTGCCGAAACCTATGCTACATTGCTTGTTGGGAAACTGTAAAGAACCATCAGGTTGACTTCTGCTCCGAAGTCAAAAATGCCATAAGTCATAGACAATAATATTATTATTCATACATCAAAAGGTTAATGAACTGTTAACCAATGTCGTACAATGGCAATTCGGACACATGTGTCGCATAACCTCTACATTTTGAATACGAAATAGTCTCATAATTATAGACGTATTGTTATCGGTAAATAAAAGTAGAAAAACAAGGTCACGCTACCAATATGCTTACAAGTTTCATGTGATATTTTATAATATTGTATTTATATCTTAAGTAGACACTGAATCGGTAGTAATTATAATAAAAATAAAAAAAAATAAAAAAAAAATTGCCCTTGTAACGTCCCACTGCTGGGCACGGGCCTCCCCTCAATGCGAGGGGGATTCAGGCCATAATCCACCACGCTGGCCCAATGCGGGTTGGTGGATTTCACATGTCTAAAGACATGCAGGTTTCCTCACGATGTTTTCCTTCACCATAAGCAAGTGATAATCATATTAAAGTTATGATTCACACATAGATTTCGAAAAATCCAGGGGTGTGAGCCAGGGTTTGAACCCATGACCTTAAGCCCGCAAGACGCGTGCTTAACCAATCGGCTACCACTGCTTAATTATAATTAAACGCCCGAAAATTAAAATCTCAGATATATAGCAACAATAGGTCCGCTTTAAAAAAACTCATTATCTAAAACTTATGTGTGAATAAAAATACTAAACTGTCGTAAGAGATACTAAGTCCGTGTACTAAAGTCTCTAATTCCCCTTAAACCGTCTATTCGGGGGTCAAATAGGCGGTTTAAGGGGAATTTGATAAGGGCTTTTGGCGATGAATAATTAAAAAAACCTTTCCACATAAGGAACTTCTGTGAGAAATGTTATGCTTTTAGAGCCATCGTTTTGGGCTATGCATTGTCTGTCAGTCAGTGAATTGTTTTTTTTTTTGTTAAATCGTATGTAAAATTGTCTCTAGAACAACTGATCCTATGGGGGCGTCCATAAATTACGTGAGGCATTTAAGGGGTGGAGGGGGGTCGAGCAAAATCTCACCTAATCTCACGTGGGGGAGAGGGGGAGTCTCAGAAAACCTCACGTAATGTTTTTTACCGCAAGAAACAGTGTAAAATTGCGAGAAAAATCGGTTAAATTATGTAAAACATGTTTTTACACTAGAATATGGCTTTTGAAAAATGTCACGTGAGATGAAAAGAGGGAGCGAGGGGGTCGAGCCAAATCTCACGAAATCTCACCAAGGGGGAGGGGGGGGGTCGAAAAATCACAAAAATCACCTCACGTAATTTATGGACGCCCCCTATTCTGTAAATTCTCGTACTGATACAAAGTCATACTATCCCTGGGTGTCATAGGCTATAAATAAGTACCACGATGACGGAGCCGCGAGTTAGAGCTGAACCTAGATACTAATGTTTTAATATTATGTTTCAGGGTCTATTCGACATAATCCGGGAAGCGCAAAAGAGGCGAGAGATGAAGAAAGCCGTCGAGAAGTTCGGCGAAGAGCGACCAATGCCGAAGAGCGAAGAGATCGTCGCCAAACCAGAGGAGAGCCGCAAACGGCCCGAGAGCCACTGAAGCGGGCCTCACTAGCCAACGTGTAAATAATGCGATGTACGAGCAAAATGGGTGTTAACGCCTTCCTGCTGGTTTCAAAGGCGGTAAATTAGCAAAGATGGCGTGTGATAGCTTAAAGATGCGTTCGGATTAGTGTATCTCATCGAGTTTTTTTTTGTTATGGAAGCGTTCGAAGTTCATGCGGTCAGTTTGAGTCAATCTGACCGTACTATGTCTACTCCGCAGGTAACTTTATTACTAGTATAACGAACGAGGATACGCATGTTTATGTAGAAGAAAAAATATTATTATGTGTTACCTTGATGACAATAAGCATTTTGTAAACATATAATCAAACTACGCGTAAAAAAGCTTGTCACGTCACACATAAATTATGTAAATAACTTCCAATATTATAGATCCATATTCCATACAATTGTTTTTCTTTTTTTTTTCATTGTGTTGTCGCGTTCTTATTTATTTTCTGGTTCTATTTACTTTGGTTCAGAGATTTATTGTGTTGTTCGTGCATTTCTGTGATCACTATTCAGTTGTAAGTTTTATTTTAATATTATTTTAGAGAATATCAAAAAGCGTACGAGTATGTACAAATTGTTACTTCGTGTACAGATAATTTGTCATTTTCCGTGTTCAATTATAAATTGGGATGAGCGGTTTTTGTATAGGCACTAAAACTACTAAATACCTACCTGATAACTATGTATGTAATTTAATGTGATGGGTATTCTAAATGCCAAGTACCTACTGTTAATAATGGTTGACATTAGATATAATATTATATTCCCTTATTTATTTCATTTGGAGGAATTAAATAGTACACATATTTTTTTATTTAAAAACACGTCTCGTTGGATTTTTAATACACTCAACCAAAAGCATAAATATTTAAGAAGTTTTTGTCTAATATCAAATATGATTTCTAGGGACTTTCCCTTCGTCAGATGATGTATTAATTATTTTTCAATAACAGTGCTATAAATAGTTTGCTATTTGATGTGCTGATAAATAAAGTTTTAAAGTGTAAGAAAATAAACAGATCGATGGTACAGGTCTTGTTTTATTATAATTATGTAATTACGAAATACAATAAACACACCCGCACCAGCTGTTCTACGACTGCGTGTGTGCAGTTATTTTTTTAATCATGTCTATGACCTACGCTGGTGAGCAAAGAAATTTAGATGGGGAGCCGTAGAAGGATTTTCTGGATTTACTCGAGCGCGTCAGATTAAGATAAGGGAGATACCTTACATATTGATAAGATCCTCCTACTAGTATGAGCCCTTAATATTGGTGGGTACGCTCAAGGGAACCAAAAAAAAATAGACCATCTTAAAATACTCGAATTCGTCAGATTAGATAAGGAGGATTCATTATTAGCTAAGAAGTGTCAAAAGTGTCAATTTTGCTAATTTGATCGTCAGTTTAAGACATTGACCATAATATCTATGGTTTAAGAAATGGGAGCATCTGTAAGTTTGACTTTTTCACCCCTCTGAAATTTGTTTTTTTTTTAATGACTGCGGTGGCAAAAAAGCGTACAGCCCGCCTGATGTTAAGCAGTTACCGTAGCCTATAGAAGCTTACTATATCTGACGGACGGACGGAAAATAGAAATGTCGAAAGGGGGCGCTCAGGAGTTCTTTTCACGAAATATGGGATAAGACACTAATGGGATGGGTCACGTAAAATTATTGCTCAATGGCCCTAAGGGTAAAATACATATATGCCCCTATGTGGGATTAATAGCTTGTCTGGTTTGTATTATTTTTTTGGGAGATATTATAACGCTTTGACCATCAGTTGGGGGCACCGATCAATGGAGAACAAGTTGTTAGTGGTCCCGAGCTGTATATTATAGAAAAATAAAAAAACATTAAAGGCCGTAAGATCCATTCACACGTGAGAGAGTTTAAACTCCCGTCTTCCATGATCGATTAGCGAAAACCATTGATCTTACGGTTGAGGATTTACCTCTGTAGAGCGCATCGGCAGTGATAAAAAATTAAAATATTTTGAAGTCGGCGGGTATGGATGACGCGAAGTATGAGAGTATCCGGTTCGATTTCGTGAACGTTGATTGGTTACTTCATAACATAGTTAACCCAGATAAGCCAATAAGATTATATTTCGACCAATCACAGGGGGCTGTTATTAAAATCACGGGCAGAAGGTGCGCCATCTTTGATGATTTTGAAAAAAGAAATAATGCCATTGGTCGATTGTGAGACGTCACTTCAATCTGACGGCCGAAGTTGCGCGGTGGTTGCGCAAAATAAAAAAATAACTCTCACTCGTTCACTCATCGCGGCTGCCATGTTTTTTTTCATGTGGGGTGTGTGTGTATTGAAATAACATGATAATTTAAACCCCGTATAAACTGTTACAGGTGAGTAATTTCTATTTAAATAATTATTTTTTGATATGTAAACGCGGAAGTGATTAGACCGCACGTCCTCAGTGAAAGTGCATCATGTAACACCGTCGCCTTGTGAAATTGCATCGTAGATCGTAACTATCGTCTATCATTGAGTAGTACAACGTATGAGTCAGTGTAAAACGATGATAAAAGGTATACGCGCCGCGCGCGGGGCTCCTCATTGTTGATAGACAACAATAAGATGAAGAAACGTGAAGGTGACGTGAGAGGCATCCATCCGCGCTCACCCTCGAGTGACGTTTTGGCGCCATCGACCCATTTAGCACGGCAGGCATGGTATTCACGTCTCACGAAATTCTTTGTGCTTGCAAAATCTCAATGACCTTTGTATAAAAACATTGCATGACACAGTAAGTAGTAAAAGTTACGTTTCTCTTGCAGAAGTAAGGGGTGCACGAAGTGCGTCATTTGTTATTAGCCAGTGACAATGCGATTGCAAAAACGATATTAGAGGCAAAACGCTGCATAACAAGAAAATCGTCCCACTAGCAAAGAATAGGCCAAAGAAATTAAGGATGTATTAGTAAAGAGGAATTATAAAGGATCGATTTATATCACACGGCCCACGGCGATTGTAAAATGGACTCACGATTTTTAAAAATGACGCTGGTGTTTGATAACGGCAGACACTATCACGGACAGGATGCGTAAGCATAAGAGAGGGAGCCAGGCACCCGCCTGCTGGCCGGCCACTTGGAGGGAGCTCCACCAGACACCACACACTGCCATCTGATACCCACTACACATCGTACAGGTAAGCGTTATGCACTACCTTAATCATTCCGTATAATTTCCCACTCATTCTGAATCATGCTACTATTTGCTAGATTTGTTTGTCTGTACAAGCTCTAAAACATATTCAAACAAACTGAATAAATAAGTCAGGGCATCAATTAGATTTGTTTATTCACCTACCAAATAATTTCTCTGAAGTACACCATTAGAAATCATTACCTAATTTGTTGTAATACAATATAATCATTAGGAAATTGATTTGCCAATGATGATGAAATAATAATCAGTTTGAACTAATGATTGTTTTTTCCGATGTGAAGAGGAAATGCAGTGCTCAGTAACACTGGAAAGTGATCGAAACAGTGGGAATGTTAAAATGAAGACAATTAACAATTATAAGAATCCTTACAAGAAGGTCGGTCTTGCATCTATTCTGTTATACAGTCATTTTGTAGGCAACATGAAAACGAATTCCTGTTTGTGAACAAAATCTGTCAATGAAAATATTTCCTTGGGAATTTATTATTGGTGATGTGTGACAATGATGTCACTAAATAATACAGGAAGTTTCCTGTCAATGAATGTTGCCTATGAAAGTGCGCACCCCCCTTTTATGTCGACTTTGGTTTGCACACTAGTTTAGGAGCATCACTGCATTCTTCCTTTGTTCCATTGTTTGAAGCTACTTGTTACAATTTATTTGCATTTTTTATTCTAGCATAATATCTTTTTACAGTGCAATGGATGTACTTTTTCATGGCAGTTAAGATATCTGGGTCATTGTTGTATTGATCTTTCCAAGTAGTATTATTTACCTACTCAGTTTCATATTTTAGTCTCCCTCATTGTATAATATTCTTGATAGTATAAGATTCCTGTATGTAATCTGTTTTGTTTACATTTTGTTTCCCAATAATTTTATCTCATACAAATTAATTCAACTGGGCATTTCCAGGGTCATTACTGTGATGCTTTTTTATCTACTATGCCTACTAGGGATTTGTGAAGAGTTGTTTTTGTTTTGCAAATTTTATTATATTATCAATTTTGTTTAGGTAGGCAATGGATATTTTGAACACAATTTTATTAATTCTTTTCAGGAATCTAATCTCGACAACATTGTTGATCAGCTGTGCATGAGACTCCAGGATATCAAGGATCAAGAAGGTGCGTCACGAGTAGGCATGCCCACGTGTTCTATACAAGAAGCAGAGGCTGTACGTCGATATTACGCTGCGTTTCCGGCCTTAAAGAAAGCCCGCGAGTCGCCGCTACCGTATTATCTCCCACCGCCAGCTTGGTGTCGCAAATCACCGCCAGATTCTAAGATCAAAATGCAAAGCGAATTATCAGTGTCGAAAGATTGGAACGCGAAAAACAAAAAGTTCGCCACGGGCAAGGAGCGACGCAACTCGTACCACGGTCAGAGGAAGAACAAGAAGCGCTGCAACAGTTACAGCAGGTCGTTCGAGAGCACCGAGTGCCTGCCCGAGTGGGTGACGCACGAAGGTGTTTGGGACATGGATACTCAAGACCCCGTCAAGGAGTTCATCCGCGCCATCGCGCTGGACGAGGGCTACGGCACCTGCGAGAACACCGTCACCGACGAGCTCAAGGAGATCGCGCAGGCCAAGCGCAGGATGCGCGACAACACCGTGCCCGACTGGGACGCGGGGCTCGACCTGGACGCCGCGTGGGTCATCACCGACGACCTCAACCCGCGCGTGCGCACGCCCATGGAGGAGGAGCTCTACGCCAAGTTCGAGGCCAAGTTCGACCGCAGCATCGAGGCGCTCTGGTCCAAGGACCAGAACACTCCCGACGATGAATACCAGGACCTGCCGATCGACTTCCAGGACCTGCTGTCGTCGCCGTCCGACCGCCTGTTCGCGGACCCCGCCGCGGAGAAGTGCAGCCTCGTGTCGTTCGGCGAGAGCATCTGGTCCACGGACGCGCGCTCGCCGCCACTGCCGCCGCCGCCGCCGCGCGGGGAGGTCGCGTCGCGCGGCGCGGACGCGCTGCACGCGCGCCTGCGCCCGCTGCGCCTGGCCGACGCCGCGCCCGCGCCGCCCGCCCCTCCCGCGCCGCCCGCCCCTCGCGAGCTCGACTCCTTCGCACTGTACGAGGACGAGGACATCTACGACGCGCTCGCCGCCGTCGCGAGCACCATGCGCTCCTTCGCCGCCATCAACCACAGCCGCGACCGCAGCGGCTTCGCCGAGGTGCCGCCGCGGCGCGCGCGCGAGCCCGCCCGCCCGCCGCCGCGCGACCCGCTCCCGCCCCCGCCTCCTCCGCCACCCGACTCGGAGGACCTGCTGACCTCCGCGCGCACGCACTTCCGGCCCGTGCGCCGCGAGCCCGAGCGCGAGCCGCCGCGCCACGCGGACGGCGACACCTTCGACATCCGCGGCGACCTCGACGCGGTCGAGTTCCGGCGCAGCGAGTCCGGCGGCGCGTACCTCGGGGCGCCGCTCGAGCGCTACCTCGAGTACCGCGGCGCGCGCGGCGCCGAGCCGCCCGCGCGGCCCGGCCTGCGCCTGCGCTTCCCGCTGCGCCAGCGCGACGCCGCCGCGCAGACCGAGCCGGAGCCCGAGCCGGAGCCGGAGCCCGCGGCGGCCGCGTGGGCGCCGTGCGAGGAGTGCGGCCGCGCCGCTAAGAAGATGCGCCGCTCCATCTGGAGCCAGCGCGCGTGTCTCGCGTGCGCGCCGCACGTGCCCGCGCCCGCGCCCGCCGCGCCGCCGCCCGAGGAGTTGTCGCGCGAGTGGGAGGAGCTGCTGTCGGACATCAGCGCGGCGCACGCGGGGTACGCGGGGCTGGCGGGGGGGGCGGGGGGGGCGGGGGGCGAGGAGGGGCGCGGGGACCGCAAGCGGCGGCACAGCGCGGCGCTGCGCTGCGCGGCGCAGTGCACGCACCCGCACGCGCGCTTCCTGCCCTGCTGCACGCTCGCCACCGACCGCCCGCTCACGCGCTAACGCCCGCACCCAACACCGTCGGCTATAATATCCTGCCGCGATTGTATCGGCCGCTCGTACTGACGAAACCCGACTGTGAATCCTGTATTACACAATCCGTTATTTAGAGCTTAACTCGAAAAAAGAGTTTTAACTCTATTACCATCTCCCTGGTTTAGGGTAAGCGCTCAAATATCAAAGATTCAAAGCGTTTATTTTGTTTAGGCCTACGGGGCACTTCAAATTGTCATTTAATATTATTTTTTCCTTAAATTCTACCGGCGGATCGGAAACGCGAACTCAACTGAGAAGATCCGACGAGAAACTCAGCGGGTTTGTCTATTTTAAATTGTTGTTTTTTTATCGCCATTAACTTATTTTCGTGTGGTGTAATACGGGTTTTAGTTATTCTAATAGTAAAACCGTTATGTCGGCGAGTATATCACGGGTAGAGTACTATGCGGAGTTGGCACTCGTTCTAGCGCCGAGGCGTTATATCGCGATACGGTTATTTCATAATACCGACTATTAAGTCTCCGTACCAGCGGTCGACGTCACCGCGGCAGGTTTTCCGACAGCCGTGGAGGCGATTTCCCGGCCTTCGTATTACGCAATAGTAATGTTAGCGGTGTTGCGTCGAGCCGATCTTTCCTTTTTCGATATCCATATAGCGTCTTTGTGTATATCCCATTTCTCCATTTCACGTATTATTCTTACCCGGAATTATGTATGTCGAAAGTATATACAATATGTTAAAAAAACCCTGTCCGACCCGAAAACGTATTGTTGGGTATCGAGATTAGATTCCATTTTTGTAAAAAAAAAAAATTTTTTTTTTTTTTTTTTCATTTTTTTAGCATAGTATGTGTCCCACTGCTGGGCAAAGGCCTCCCATATTTTTTTGTAATACAAATACCCCGTTTACATAAAAAAAAAAAAACATAAAATGACGTCATCATATACTTTGTGGTCTGAGGTGACGCCTCACGATCTAACATAATTACTTCCGGTAACGGTGTTGTCATATTTTTAAAATTAGCTAAATTTTGTGGAAAAAGGCAAAAAAAAATGGCACTTTAAATGTTCATTAATATGTTTACTATCATGTTTTTTTTTTTTTTTTTTTTTTATTTGGTCATGTGACTGGGGAACCTAATTACCGGTTTCGGCTCGGACAGGGTTTTCTTAACATGTTGTATATGTTTTAAAATCGCGGAGCTTAAATCGAAAACGACGTGCCGTCGATCGGTCTCGAGATGACGTCCTGTGGCTCGATTGTTCTTTCAAGTGGCATTAGAATGAAAAGGTTAGCAATAAAATATAGGATAGATTAGCGAAGCCTTAAAGGTTACTTTCTCCACGGGTTGCGGGGTGTGAGGCGCGCGAGCGGAGGGCTAGAAGTGCTAACATATCTTATGATTGTAGATATCGAGGAGGGAGTAATATTGTAACGTTAATTTTAGTTCAATGTTTTCTTTGTGGAGATTCATATTGGTGTAGGGATGTTTGGTGGAATGCTCGCGTCTACCGCCTCTATTCGGTGAAGGTTAAGGAGCGAAAGTTCAGTATGTCATGAAAATAATCGCTTTGAGGTATTAACTCTCCGTATTGTATTACGTTTTAAAATGTTTTGTTGGGAAAATATATTTTATTTGTTTTAGTTAGGCACGGCGGGACGACAGCATTCCACTGCAAACATTTAGGACGATTCTAATATAATTCTTACAATAATATCGTCCCACTTGTTTAATAATTTGTTAATATAAAGTGTAGGTAGAACAGGTATTTTATTTTTGTTAGTGATATATTTCGTTTACAAATTTCTGGAATATCTAAAAGTTTCATTCAAAATTTTATATACGGATAAAATTACTTGTTCTGTTCTCTGTTGCTACATTTTTGATCGCGAATTTTAATTACTGAGGAGATGACGCTCCCGTGTTGTCCAACGGTGGGTACGCCTTTTGGCCGACTTGCGCGAAAGATGTACCCACAGTTGATGTGCATCGAGGCCGAATATGTCGAGATGCTTATATATTGTCCGTGGTCGGTAGTACGTTATCGGAAGCCAGTGGACAGTTTTAATGGTTTGTCCAATGTTGTCTAAGTTTTACACGCGGCGATTTTATTGATTAGCCGCTATATTTATCGTAGGGCGGCGGGCTCGCGGGAGGGCCGCGACTCGTGTCCAGGCCCGCAGCGGTCTGCCGGATAGTGGTATTTCGAGGTGTTAGCAGTTTTGTATGAAGCTGGACTATGTTAGTCGGGGGCGCTCAGCGCCGCCCCCTAGTGTGTCGACGGAAGAGATGAACTGTATCGTGCTCTTTTTGATAATAAACTCTGAGCCACCGCCGCTTACCGTTTCACGGCGCGTCTCGGCGATGGCAACGGTTGATTTTGATATTAAAAAGCGTACTGTGAAGTACTGTCCTGTTGAATGAACTCGCAGAGTCGGTGAGCGGCGGGGGCTATAAATTGTAACATAATTTACATCTCCAAGTATGGATTGTGACAGTTCATATAGGCGTAACTGTTATTATAGTTCATGTAAAACTTAAGAAGTGTATATGTTATATTTTTGGTATGTTATCTCATTTTGCGGAGGGCGTTTAGTGTTTGTCGGTCGCCGCGGTGTAGTCGCGGATCGCGTCTGGGACCCGCCGACTCTGGCCGCGGCCCCAATACACATTTTATTTATTTCAATTGAAAAGCCTTACCTAGTTACGATTTCATATAAAAGTTTTGCAAACTGCTACTTTATGTGTCGTGTTTTATATATTTATTTCTATGTAGTGTGATTTACTTCCGTTTGTATAACTGAAAATAAGAAAATGTAAAAAAAAAAATGTCATTGCAAAATTTGCATCAGGAAGGCTATCATTGTATATATTTAGTATATTATGAAATTAATGTATAGTCATTTCAGTTCTTTTAAATGATGTATTATGTTGGCTATTTCTGTTGTTATACATAATTTCTTTATCTGAAATATTTGGTGACATGCAAACATGAATCTTGGGATATTGTCGTCGGTTTACTCTGACAATTATTTCAGATAATGAAGTGTTTAATTTACTATCTAAATACATCATTAGTGTGGTTGGGTATTTTTAAACTCATTCAACTAATTATCTTACATTCACCTTATTTGTTCGTGTCACATAATGTATTTCATTTTTTTTCTGTCATAAGTTCATATTATATTGTACTTATTCCATTAACGATATTCTCTAAAGAATACCTCGATAAAAAAAACAAGAAAAAGCAAAAAAAAAAAGAAGGAAAATGTACTAGATTCAAGTTTGCATATAAATATTATGTTTGATTAGTTGTAATCTAATATAATGTGCCTATGCACTTGATTGTTAAAATTATCCGAAACATCTATGGATAATTAGGTTTTTTAACAAATTGTTGATGTTGTTTGAACGTTTGTTGAAAAACAAAGTTTGCGATGGTTGTCTATGACGGGGGCAAAATTTTATCTATTCCACAGCATCGCAAGCTTTAAAATATGTGGGGCGTCAATAGAGACATTAAGACCCGTTTATATTTCAATGTTGGTCTAATGTAGATATTGATGTCCAACTAATCGAGCATGGGCGTTTGTGCACTACACGGAATTTTACGGTCCAGAGGTCGGATCATTACGGTTCGATGTAGCGGGTTTCGTAGTTCGAAGTACTGTCCAATTTTCCGGCCCGAGATAGTAGCAATACCCAACATGTGTATGTGCACTTTCACGTCCTATTATAGACAGTAAAATTCCGTGTAGTTATCATTCTAGAACTGCGCCGGTCCGGGTTTTTACGGACAAGTGCACGAGCATGATCCATTATTTTACTGACAAATGGACAATTTATATCCGATATCGGACGGTATAATTAAATGTAGTGCACAAACGCCCAAAGCCTTTATATTTATTTATATTCACTTGTATCAACTTGCAATTAAGTTTCTTCACGCTAGTCTGCTGTGCCAACGACAAGTTAATGCAAGTGAGTCTAAAGATGTAGGCACGTATTAATAAATGCATCTCAAAGTTTAGATCGATCTATGCAGTTTTGACGTTTAATGTATGGAACATCTGTCAAAAACGGCGTATTGAGATCGATCTCAACTTTGAGTTGCATTTATTAATATGAGCCGTAGTCCCCAAAAATTACAACTCACTTAAGCTGCTTTATCTAAAGGTGGCTAATGAGCTCTTATCTTTATACATAGTTATTGGTCTTTCAACGTTTTTAACTGTGCGAACTACCATGTTTGTTTCTTACACGCATCTTATTTTGAAAAGAGAGCAACACATTTGTACATACTTTGGACACGTAGCAATTCAGCACGCGATTAAAAAAAAATATTAAAAAATAAAATACAAAATATTTGCATCTTAGTATGAAAAAAATTCAAAATTCTTGTATAATGCTCTCTCTTCAAGCAAGAGACAAGTCGGCTTGTAACCGATTGCTAACTAGTGGCCTTGGTTACATGCATATTTGTTTACATTTCATATCAATTTATATCATTTTATTTTCTTTTTGGAACTTCGTAAAATCATTAGAAATTAAACAAAATATCTTATAGGCCAGAGTAGGAGCGATAAGGGATTTCACGTCTTAGTTTTGGCGACAGATATTCTAAATACACCTCAAATAACAAGTTTTAAAACGATTCTTTCCGCCAATGGTTTCAGCGCTCTTCAGCAGGGTATTAACTTGTCTCACTATTTGATAATAATTGATGCTCATTTCTTTTGTAATTATGAATACAGAAAGTTAAATGAAGATCACGTAGTGTACCCACATTCGAACAAACTTTGTAATTAGGATGTAGTAATTATAATAATACCTTTGAAAATTGTTAATTGCATTCGTTTAGGAGTGGTTATCCCTGAAAATAGTTACCATTTTCATTATGTTAGGTTGTGCTCGCTACTCTGGTTCTTGCCACCTGTGGGAAGAAAATAAATAACGATCCACATTCGAGTTTTTTATTTCGTAACACAATATTCCAGTAGGTATCCCATGTTGATTAAGAATATAAAGTACATAAAAGGTTCCGTACCGCCGTAGAGTAAAAAGTAATAAATATCATGTTTTTGTATGGGGACCCGTTTATTTTTAAACTTTTATTTTATTTTTAGTGTTTCGTTGTAGCGGCAATAGAAATACACATAATGTGATAATTTAAAGCCTACCTATTACGGTTCGTGAGATACGGCCCGCTCACAGACGGACAGACTTAGTAATAGGGTAGTGATATGTTTAGTAATAGGGTCCCGTTGGCACCCTTTGGGTACGGAACCCTAAAAAGAAATGTAATTTTTTGGATTTCTGTAAAGTTCCGGTGCGGCACCGTGGGGTCTCAAGATTAAAAATTAGAATAAAAAAATAGTGGGCGAAGTCGCTCGACTCAAAAAGCCAAACTCGGCTCGCGACTAGTATCTCTCCCTTTCACACGCGCGAGCGCAAACGAGAGAACGCTATACAAAAACGACGGTTTACACTTTCATCCATTGAAATGCACGCGGTGCTTCGTTGGGAGCGAGACGCCGGTTTTAATATTAGTTAGCAGTCCGCTCTTATCGAACTAAAATAAAGCAAACCCACGTTTCAGTGATACGAACCGATTTCACGTGTGATAACAGTGTTTTCAAGAACTTTAGTGTTTGAACTGTTTTCCGAAGATTGTTTTTCTTTGCTTTGGAGAGGGGTAAGTTCTTTTGTTTATTCAACTAATTAATTTTCTGTAGATTGCCTGTAGTGTGGGTCGAAAAGGAAAATCAGTAGGTCTAATTTTATTAAGTTATAATCGATGTGTACTACAACAAAGCCCTTGTTACGTGAAACGCTTTGTAAAGCTATTGTATATTTGGGGTAAACATTTTCTAATCAAAGCTATTACAAATCACTTCACTTCAAATCACCATCGTAGGTAAACTGACTCAAACTGAATCTATAGGTTTTGCCGGTAAGTGTCGACTTCCAAAACGTTAGGTAAGCGTTTTTTTGTCCTTAACTTCAGATGTAATACCTACTTACTACAATTTAATTACATTTTCAACTGCTCTGTCAACTGAGACATTCTATGTTGGATATTTTTTTATATCTTAAGTTTCTGAGTAGACCGATCAAAAGGAATAAAAATAGCCCCGGTAGAAAAACCGGCAAAGTACGTGTCGGACTCGTACATAAACGGTTCCGTACCACCATAGAATAAAAGCGTCAAAAATATCAAGTTTCTTGTATGGGGACCCCTTTATTTTTAAATTTTATTTTTAGTATTTGTTGTTGTAGCGGCAACAGAAATACACATTCTGTGAAAATTTCAACTCTCTACCTATTACGGTTCGTGAGACACAGACGCTGACAGACGGACAGCGTAGGCTTAGTAATAGGGTCCCGTTGGCACCCTTTGGGTACGGAACCCAAAAAAAAAGAACCTAGTAGGTAGGTAAGAAGAGTCAAACCCGAAAACGCTTGTCTAGGTACACTGTCTAGTAGGTCTTCAATTCTTAATTAGCCGGAAATACCCAATCAGAACCTCTTAAATCTATGAAAACCGTTACATGTCACTATTGCAATGTTAAAAACAATAACGACAGGCAATAAAACACTGTTGACGGAGCATTAAACTGGCACATACAACGCTGACGGCCTCGTCTCCCATGTATGGAATCCTGAACTGAAAAGTCCAATAACACAGCTTGGTTTTGCCAGCAATAACAATTTGCGAATCGCGTGAAGAGTGACAGTTAAGGTTATTAAGGCCATCAGAACAATAAAAATCTGTAGTTTCCATAAATAGATATCGTGAATTATTGAACGGTTCGCGAAAAAATCGATGCCTGCGTATTTTGGCGATATCCAAAATCGATGAATTAAATGGTAACGGCCTTACCTATCTGAGCCAACCTGCCTATAAATTTTAATGAGCAATCAATTCGGGCATTAGTTGTGGTAATCAGAGACGATGGCTAAATTTTAATAATCGCAACACAGATCTTTGATTATTGAAATAAATTTGGCATATTTTTTTAATAAACGGCACGATTTTGGAATAGGTATCTACTAGAGAAGATTCCAGGGCCATCTTAGACCATACAAAAGATGGGAACGACCTCGGGGCCCTTTTAGAAAGTAACATTACACTAATTAGGTTCGCTTTTTTTTCGGTGTAAAAGACGATATTGCCATTTTGAGGTCCCTATGTTATGCTATGTTATGCCCCAGTTATGCTAACTTCTTTGCAGTTGAGTTGCCCTGTACCGTTTAGCGAATGATAAAATATTGCTGATAAGCCATAGGTAACTAATAAACTAGCAATCGCAAAAATAAAACAAGCGGACGACGGTTCTATTGCCGGGTCGCACCTTTGAGAATTTGTAATTTTATGGGCAACCGTGGTTAGAAATGTCAAAAATAACATTTTTAATTTAATACCTAGATAATAGGTAAGTGTCTCGTCCTTCAATAATGCCGGATTAAAATGCGTTCTTATGCATGATACGTAGCAAATTTGGATAAAATTACAATTATTACAATAATAAGCAATTTGGTAGGTAGATATATTACAAGTGCTCAGGTGACCGAAACAAATTGCAATTACATCAAGTCGATAAATCCGGTGCGGTAAACCTACCTACAGCAGGCAACATAGGTATAACTTCACCTATTTGTTCGTTCGCTTCTTAAGAACTTCTTTCTTGTTCTGTTTTCCTGGTAGGTAAGGTACTAACTCGTGTCAATGTACTCGCCTGTAATTGTAAAAGAAGACGAGGAGATTATTACCTACCAGGGGGCTTACCACAAGCTCTTATTGCGATTCAATTACAGGAATGTATTAACGTTTCAGCGACTTTTTGTGCAATGACGTACCTACCTTATTGTCATGACAATAAGAAACGTCATTGAAACGTCGTTAAAACGTTCCTATAATTGAATCGCAATAAGAGCTTGTGGTAAGCCCCCTGAACGTTCACGCACGTGGTAATTTCAACCGTTGATCTTTGGTGACGTCACAATCAATACAATTCGTAGGCGTGTCTACATATCGAACAGCAATCCGTATAGGTAATCTACTCAGGTATCTTGGTAGGTACCTTTAGATTAAATCCGTGCAGGTTCTAAGGTAATTCAGCTATTCCCAGGACTCGAGGAAGGTCAAACCACATGGAATCAAGGTTATTTTATAATAGTTCTATAAAGTTCTAGGTAATGCAGTGTGTAATGTCAGAAGGTGAGTTAGAGCCGGTCACACGTGTCTGCCAAGGTTAGACCTAGATCATACGAGCAGCAGTCTCGCTTGGCCACTATTGTTTGTTAACAGACCAAGCGCTAAACGACATACTTATTGCTCTTATGTGCTGAATGTTTCTGTTTTTTTATTTAGTAAGGGGGGAAACAAGCGTACGATTTTCTGTGAGAGGGTGGTACGACCCCGGTCGAGCCAGCTCGTATATGAGCTGCAGTCAATTGGCCACAGCTTGGCTCTACCGCCAATAAAATATCTGCGTTGAATTACATTGTAATTGGAATTAGTCTAAAAGCACCACATCTCTCAATTTTTAAGGATCTTAGGCCCGTATTAATAAATATATTGCAAAGTTGAGATCGATCTTAAGATGCAGTTTTGACGTTTAATATATGGAACATCTGTCAAAAACAGCATCTCAAGTTCGATCTTAATCTTGAGATCCATTTATTAATACGGGTCTTAGTTAATGACTAAGATTTAAGTAACTAGTAATCTATCTATTTCATTGTCTTTTAAATAGGTACTTATTTTAAATTTTTACCCGACTACGGAGGCGTTATGATTTTGACCGGTATGTATGTATGTATGTATGTATGTATGTATGTATGTATGTATGTGCGTCTGTTCCCACCTAACTTCCAAACTACTTGTCGTAATTTGACAAATGAGGTATCGTCAGAAGCGGCTTAATGGCGCGCTGGTTAAAGGCTATGTGACGTTACATAAAATTGCATATGCGCCCTCTAGAGGACATAATGTCATGAACTAAAAAAAAAAACATTTTTTAATGAAACCGTGTGGGGTATCAAATGAAAGAGTTTGATGAGCACATTTCAAAAATATATATATTGTTACCTATAACTCCAAAATAATTAAATAAAAAGTAAGTTTAAAAACTAAAACCCGACTACGGAAAAAAACGCGCTCTAAAAAGTATGAAACAAGAAAATATTCTCATCTAGAGGATAGCCGTGGTCCGTGTTCATGTGCCATTTGGCCCTAAAAGAGCTACACGGACCACGGCTATCCTCTAGATGAGAATATTTTCTTGTTTCATACTTTTTAGAGCGCGTTTTTTCCGTAGTCGGGTTTTATTATTTTTCATCTAGGTGTTTTTATGGCATGACTATCGAGCGAAATGCAATTTAGAGAAAAAGATTTGAGAAGAATATAACAACAGATAAGAAGCCTATTAGCTTACAACAACAACCTCCCTTCGCTAGTGCTTTAATAGACGCTTGAAATCTTGAAATAAGCACAAATCAGCCTGTCTTATTAGTAGACCTAGATCGTGAGATAGCCTCAAAAGTGGTGATCGCCCCCTATCGGCCGCCCACGCCCACGCCCAGCCTGTAATTACTGGCCCATTGTCCACGCTATCCCATAAACAGAGATGCCTCCACACGTTGCCAAGATCGGAGATATTGAGTCGATATTTTCATTGTGGATAAATGCAATGATTTTTTAAAAGCCTAGCTGTGCCCGCGTTATAATGTTTGCTAAAATAAAATTAGCCTAAGTTACTCCTTATAACTTCAGCTATCTGCCAGTGAAAGTCCGGTCAAATTCACTTCAGCCGTTTCGTAGAAATAGCCAGAACAATTATACAGACAGGTTTAGGCTATGAGTTGTCTATCTGTCAGTCAGTCAGTGAGTTTTTTTATGTGACAAAGATGGCAAACCAGTACGGCTCACCTGATGTTAAGCAGTTACCGTAGCCTGTAGACGCTTGCAATACCAAAGGCATCGCACGCACGTTGCCGATCTGTAGGGGATTGAGGCAGAGGGAGATGCAAGGGGAGGGGTTGGGCTTTCGGCTCTCTTTGTATGTGGTGATAAAAAAATGATGTTTTTTTTATAGGACTGCGGTGGCAAAAAAACGTACGACCCGCCTGCTGTTAAGCAGTCACCATATCCTATAGATGCTTGCAATACCAAAGGCATTGCTCGTCCTTTGCGGACCTGAAGGGGAGTGGAATGGAGCGAGGGGAGGGGGGGTTTGGGCTTTCGGCTCTCTCACTCAACGTACGAAACACAGCCGTAATAGCTGCTTTACACCGATCTTCTGTGTTGTTTTACGAAAACATTTATTACTAGCCTATGGGGCCGTCCCACTCCTGGGAAACGGCCTCCCCTATTTTTTTAAATAAAAAACAATAACAGTATGTAACTTCGCGCTAATAAAGCGAAGTGAATTTCGTAATAGGCGTCCATTTTCCTGTCAGCACTGCCAACTTTACCAGCTATCGCCTTTGTTTAGATCTTTATCTCACCATCATTTGTGGATAGTGATGGGATGTTCTCGAGAACATTCTCACCCTCGGAAACTTACTCGTTAGTATTTTCGAGAATTTATCTTATGAAGCGTCTCCGTGCTTCGGAGGGCACGTTAAAAGACGGTCCCGGTTGTTGTCATCTAGGCAGCAGTCGTTAAGCCTTGTCAGAGGCCTTCGGGCGGCTTGACAAACTCTGACACCAGGTTAGCCACTAACCATACGATAAGACGGAGATCTTATGAAGCATGTTAAACTTGGCATAAACCTCATTAAACATGCAAGTATGGTGGTTTTAATAGGTTTCTGATTTTATTATGTTAATAAAAAATATATACTATATACAAAATATCATAAAAATGAATTAACCTACTTACTACCTATATAATAAAAATATTGGTGGTTTTCATTGTTTTTATGATTGAAAGTTAGGATAAGGTCACCCAAAATATAAGATTCTCAAAAATTCTCACGAGTAAGTTTCCCCCGTGGGATACAGGCGTGAGTATATGTATGTATGTATGTATGTAAGTTTCCGCGTAAGTTTCCGAGGGTGAGAATGTTCTCGAGAACATCCCATCACTATTTGTGGATTGTCGAACAAAAGACTCGACTTGTGTAAGAGATCGTGTTTTGGGCATTATACTCCTGCGACCTCGCTATCCTTTCACTGTAGGATTAAATAGTTACGTCAACCGAAGACCGCTCGATTTATGGTTGCAGTTTATGGTAAAACATGCTACATTTAGAACACAGAGACAATATTGTTGTTTTTATGTAACATCCATAACATAGATAGATTTATTTTTGGTTTCCGTGAGGGCGCGCGCGCATAATTTTGGGGGCGTCCATAAATTACGTGAGAAATTTAGGGGGGGGGGGTCTAGCAAAATCTTACCTAATCTCACGTAATTTTTTTTTAACGCAAGAAACTGTAAAATTGCGAGAATAATGGGTTAAATTATGTAAAACAAGTTTCTCCACTAGAGTAGACTTTTGAAAAATCTCACGTGAGATTAGAGGGGGAGTGAGGGGGTCGAGCCAAATCTCACGAAATCCAAAGCCAACGAAGCCAAAAATCTCAAAAATCACCTCACGTAATTTATGGACGTCCCCTTTTACGCTTTTTTTAGAAAAAGATTACGTACCCTCGTTTAAGCCCGCGTATATTTTAATGGGTATTTATTTTATACGCTGAACTCTAATTGGTTTTCTAAAATAAAAGTAGCCTAAGTTACTCCTTATAATATCAGCTATCTGCCAGTGAAATTCCCGTCAAAATTGGTTCAACCGTTAAGGAGATTACCCGGAACAAACACCCAGACAGACAGACAAAAAAAGCGTTTTTGTACCTATACACTTTCATTATGCATTTAAACACTGATTAATAATTCAGTGGAGTAAAATGACAGATATAAATGTGAATTAATATTTTAATTGAATCAATTTTTTATCGATGATCATGTTTTTGTTATTCTAGTAAATAAAATGTAATGAATTTGAACTAGAATCATAAAAACAACATTATTCATGATGAACGGATCGAATTAATTTTACGTTTGACATAAAAAGCTGTCATTTTACTCCATTGAATTATTAATCACACTATAGTAAAACAGTATAAAATTGCAAAAAAATTGGGTTAAATTAAGAAAAACATGTTTCTCCTCTAGGTTTATAGCTTTTGAAAAATCTCACGTGAGATTAGAGCGGGAGGGAGGGGGTCGAGCAAAATCTCACGAAATCTCACCAAGGTGGGTGGGGTCGAAAAATCTCAAAAATCACCTCACGTAATTTATGGACGCCCTCTAACAGGAGGAATAACTATGGGTACCTACCATGGACCAATTACTAAGGGGTGCGAGTGTTGTGTTCGCTCACGCGGCCAACACTCACATCAACAGTCTCCAAGTCATACAGAATCGCTTCCTTCGTAAAGCCGTGGGAGCCCCGTGGTTTTTGAGGAACGTAGACCTTCACTCAGATCTAGGCCTAGTCTCCATACGGAAGTACTTCAAAGAAGCGTCCGAACGCTACTTTAAAAAGGCTTCCGATCATTCGAATGCTCTAATCGGCGCCGCCGTCGATTACGAGCCCGCGCACTTAGACACACTCAGTAGTACCTACCGCCGCCGACCGCGGCATGTACTACTCGACCCACCCGACCCACTCACCGTGCTCCTCGACTCAGATGCCGAGGAGACCGACACACGCACACTACCCAACATACACCGACCTCGCCGGCGAGGTCGACGTATTCCCTCTTCCGCCAATAGGTGCCTCTATGCGCCTGCGCCAGCAGGACCTAGACGCACCTAGGCATTCGACAAGCCCGCTGAGTTTCTTGCCGGATCTTCTCAGTGAGGTCGCGTTACGATCCGGTGGTAGTTTTTACCTCCGTTCTCTCTCTAGAGACAGCAGCCAAGCCGAGGCCGAGCCCTATGTGGCGCCCTTGAGCGTGCTGTCCCCCACCCTTCTGGTTGGAGCGCACTTTGCACTCACCAAAGTCCGGGTGAAGTTGTAGAGGCCACTCTGGCCAACAACGTATTGTCAATTCAAAAAAAAAAAAAAAAAAAAAAAAAAACTAAGGGGACTGGGCCTAAGCAAGTCGGCCGAGTGGTCGGCCTAGTACTAATATCGACATAAAACGAAGCGAGTAGTTCAACTATTTACCGGTAGATAGAACAATGAAACTGAAAAAACAATGACCACGTTTTTTTCATACATATATCTAATAAGGGCACCTCTTTCTTTAGTCTTTACTCTGTGGTACCTACCTATGTGTAGTTTGTTTTACTGGAATTCTCTCCGCTTTAACCAAGCGTAAGTATAATATTTCTAGAAATATCGTATTGCGACTGCATGCGTCGTGCCCGTTCCCACACGAGACCCAACTAACCGTTGAAAATCCGCTTTGATCTATCCGCTAACGGCTATAAATCTAGTCTTTCTATTAAACTAACAAGGATTATACGATCTTTATCTCACTTAACACTTGGTTTAGACAGGTTTCGGTTAAATGTACACGATCGGAGGTAAAGCAACGCTTGGCAAGGTCAGGCAGAGATGGGTGACCATTTAGTGGCTGTGAACTGAGCGTCTCCGTGCTTCGGAGTTCACGTAAAAGTCCATCCCGGTTGTTGTATTCTAAGCAGCAGTCGTTAAGCCTTGTCAGAGGCCTTCGGGCGGCTTGAACAACTCTGACAATAGGTTGGCCACTAACTATACGAAGAGTAAAACTTAAAAGGTTCCCTTGTCAAATCTTTGGGTCAATTCTCAGCGTTTTCGTTGGACACCCCTGTAGATCCTGGCAGGAGTAACAGTGATGTGTTGTGTGGCGAGCCTAGCTTAAAAAAAAAAACCGTCCAAGTGCGTGTCGGACTCTCACGTTAAGGGTTCCGTACCACCGTAAAATAAAAACGTCAAAAATATTAAGTGTCTTGTTCTTAATTTTATTGTATTTGTTGTTGTACCGGCAACAGAAATACACATTCTGTGAAAAGTTCAAGTCTCTACCGATACGGTTCGAGAGATACAGACGCTGACAGACGGACAGCCAGTGTAGGCTTAGTAATAGGGTCCCGTTGGCACCCCTTGGGTACGGAACCCTAAAAACGTCAAGGTGTGTCAAATTACGAGCTACTACTACCCATGCCGGTTGTCCTCTGACCGACAATTATTTACCATTTATCATTTACATACTTTTTTATTTTTACACACGGCTACCTGATCCCAAACTAAGCAGAGCTTGTACTATGGAAACCAGATAACTGATATTACTACATATACTACTTTTTTAGTTGTAAATACATACCTACTTAATATACATATACACCCAGACTCAGGACATACAGACATGTTCATGCACACAAATGCATGTCCCGGGTAGGAATCGAACCAGCGACCTGCAGCGTGAAAGGCGCCATCACGCCAACAACGCTAACGGGCCCGTCAAGGCCCGTATACAATCAAACCTCGTGTAAATTCTTGGTAGTCCTCTGATCGCCAAGTATTTGCGATGTATAATGAGGAATTCACGAAGACCAGTTAGAGACCAGTGGTTTCCCAATGGACAATGGTTAAAAGACTCGAGGTCCAGTGGCAAGCACAGTGAAGCACACAATCGATACACTGAGAAAAAAAATTACGACTGCAAAATATTTTTTGTAGTTCCTAGTAGTCTTTTTATTATGTTTTACTAAAAGTTTTGTATTTACAGCAAATGTTTTATAAATGCGAGACATTACATAAAACATTTGCTGTAAATACAAAACGTTTAGTAAAAAATATTAAAAACACTACTAGGAATTACAAAAACCATTTTGCTGACGTAAAATTTTTCTCAGTGTAGCCGCTTTGTAAGTGAAACTTGATAACAAGGCTTATTATCGTTTAGGTATTCCGCAGATTATGAGGACACCACAGCTCACGATCTACCGGCCATATTGTTTCGAGATAATCACCATAGACGGATGAGTCACGAACGATCGTCAGATACCTTCAAATTGACTCCCTTTGTCAAACCGCTGGCTCAGTGACCAGCTTAACTAGATCCCTATCTAAACAAACCTCAAAAAAACAGCTCAATATTCGACTTTATATCTTTGCAGTAAGATTAGATGGGGTTACGGCTAGCAATCCTAGTTTGGTGCTCGGTCAACCGTCAAGAACTTTGTTCGTCGTTCGGACGGGCCGTCAGAACTCGTGCGCACAGCATCTAAGGCATTTTACGACGAACTCTTGCGAAATATTAAAAAATAAACCGTATATGGATTCCTTAAAGAATTTTGTTTGAAATAGTTCGGCGACTCTATATTTGGGCCACTAGATATGCGGTCGAAATGTCAATGTCGTCTCTATCTCTATGGAGCTGACTTTCACGCTGCGTTATTGATGGCTCTAGGTTTCCAATCCAGACCTAACCTTGTATAGAGTTATATCTATATTTCGAAGACAATATTCTATGTACTTCATTAATATTAATGGCGACCGGCAATATTTTATTTAGTCGCGCGTGGGTGTACACGTTTAATGGATTCCCGTGTAGATCATTTATTTTTCAACGGAATTCACGGTATTATTTATAAGTTTGAAAATAAATGTTTAATAAAATGTTGGAGAAACTAATATGTAAAAAATGTAACGTCACGACTTTTATCCCCGTTCGAGGATAGTCAGAGGCTTGAGTGGCCATACACCACCACATTGTGGAGGTATTAACCAACTTCACTAGATAGTCAGAACCCAACGTGACAGGTGGTGAACCTTGTCGCCGTGTATACAGGAACTGACTATTACCTAATCCCGAGGGATAAGTAGGTTTCCTCACGATGTTTTCCCTCACCGTCAGCGAACTGTAAATTATGCACATAGATGAAAATTCATCCATTGGTGCATGCCCCAACGGGGATCGAACCTGGGAACTAATATGGAACTTACATTTTACGCCCTCAAACGATAGTAACCGAAGAAAGTTAACACTATTGAAATAGCTTATCTCTGACAATAAAAAAGTAAATCGATACTTTTAGAAAGTAAGTATCACTTGTAACAATTATACTTGGTAACATAAGTGCGGGTTGTATTTTGAAAGCAAGCGATGGTTCTCACGGGACGGGCGGCGCGGGCGCATGTCGATCCGGTTAGATAACCATTTATTTATCACCTATACCGATGGACCACCGCGGTGGATAATGACCATGCTTGTGGACATCTGGGAGGCACTCTACGGATGGTTTCGTATTACTTGAATATTAAGTGTACACTATATGGACCATGGGTAAAAACCTATCTCTTCAGTCGTTGGCTGTGTGTTGTAAGCTTTGTAACATTAGTCATAGTAGAAAGATGGATAGTAGGTTATCTTCATAGAAACGCACCGCGCGTGGCTTGTATGTGTGCGCCATGCGTATCTATGCGTCGTGCAAGCACACTCAAACATCACATGCATTGTTTCGCACTGATAACCGGGTCTATATTTTGTTTGAGTGTGCGTGCGCGACGCATAGATACGCATGGCGCACACATACAAGCCGCGCGCGGTGCGTTTCTATGAAGATAACCTACTACCCACCTTTCTACTATGCATTAGTGCTACCGATTCCGCCTTTGTTTACGTTGATCTCAAGTCTCTTAACAATTGTCCACTGCGAAACCACTGGGCCCTGAGTCGCTTAGCTATTGAACTGCCACTGTAGCGTTTTGCTATAGTGACCGCCCCTATGATTTAATTCTGACCGACCAATCATAGGATTTCTGGCACTATTAAATATGTTACTTAAAAAAAATGTGCTATAGTCTGACCGCTACCGCTGTGCCACTCCTTAGGTACGCGAGCGGCGAGACGGGGGGGTGCAAATCCACTCCCCACCTCCCCGCGCATTCCCCGCGCATACCTAGTAGCCCACTCCCCACCTCCCCGCGCATACCTAAGGAGTGGCACAGCGGTAGCGGTCAGATTATAGTCACAATCGTTTCAGGATACCTAGGGCTCTATTATTATTGACTAGCACAGCATTAGCATTTCGCATCCCTAAGCATTTCTATTGTTTCTTTTACATTACGATTCAAGACTTTTTGCATAAATGGGAGACACGTAGGAAGATGCAACAAATTCATAAAAATGCTTAAATTAGTAACGGACAATTGGTATTTTATCTGAATAGATTAATTTTGACGGTTCCGGAACAGCAATGACTTGCAGAGAACAAATCTGTTGAATATTGAATCCCTTTGTTTGAACAGGTACTCGCTGGTAAACTTTCTATTTGACTTCCAAAAGCATGGGACGAATTTTCCCACGAACGCCATATGCTCAAAAATATTCGATCGTAAAATAATCTTTCTTTGACAAAGCGATTTCCTGCCGTGTGGGTGGAATATGTATCATGAACATTGATAATTCTGTCATTTACTAAAAATAGTCGACAAATAAGAATGAGTCAATAAATTAACGAAACGATTGAGACGTCTGGCGCCTCCCGCGCATTTGTTAGAATGCAGCTTACACGGCTTTACAATAGTCTCACTAAGTGGTCAAAATGGGACTAATGTTATCATAGTAAACTGTCTATAATACATAGGTTTTCAGTGGTGCAGGGTCACGACATCCAGTATAATTGCTTTCTTATAAATAGTCGCCATAAAGATTTTAGTTTTACCATCGGTTCGTAATGTTGCTTCCATTGAGATTTGAGAGCTTGTAGTAACTATTATCTAATTTGTGGTAAAGCCGGTAAGAAACTTAATGGTTACTCTTAACGTTCCAGTGAAGTACTTCAATTAATGCCCGAATCAGATTCTACAGCAAGCCCGAGTGCGAGAGAGATTCATCTATTTACAAATGTGTATAAAAAAGAAAGACCATCAATATAATTTTCTCTTTTGGGTACATAGCACGGGTTAAAACTAAAAACGAAAACCTTAAAAGTATTTTAAGAAAGTTATCTTGTCAAAGAATAGGCACTTCATATATTGCCTGCACTATCTGTGGACCAGTATGTAAATGACCCAAGCGACCTTGGGCCGTTACAGAAACAGTTGATTAGTATCTGTTTAATTCATATCGGGACCGGTGTAACGGACGCGGGTCGTCAATGAATATCAATGCCTATATTCTAGATCGGTCCAAAGTGAGTCTTCTCAGAAATGTGCATATGTTAGCCCTACCTCGTTTGAACTAAACCAGAAAGCTGCTCTATTTCATAGGCAATAGTTTGCCCCAGAAATGAGGAAATACGCAGAAGGACCAAGGTAACCGACATAGCCCGTAGGATTGCCAGACTTAAGTGGCAGTGGGCAGGGCACATTGCTCGTAGAACGGATGGCCGATGGGGCCGAAAAGTTCTCGAGTGGCGGCCGCGCACCTGAAAGCTTAGCGTGGGTAGGCCTCCCACAAGGTGGACTGACGACCTGGTGAAGGTCGCGGGAATCCGCTGGATGCGGGCAGCGCAAGACCGGTCATTATGGCGAACCTTGGGGAGGCCTTTGTCCAGCAGTTTGCCCCAGGACTCGTATATAATACGGCATGTATTTCCTAAAGGGTTAGGTAACGGTGGTAGAGTCGAGCTGTAGCCAATGCAGCTCATATACAGGCTGACTTGACCTAGGAAGGACCACCCTCGCACAGGAGATCGGCGTAAAGTACGATCGTACGATGAGTGAGAAGCCACCCAACCTCCCCCCTCTCTTTTGCCGTCCCTTTGTCCCAATCCCCTTCATGTCGGCCACGTGCGAGCGATGTCTTTCGTGTTGTAAGCATCTATGATTCCCAGCACATCTTCAGCACAGCTTCTGTTGTGTTTTTTTTTTCATATTCTATTTTAATAGTCTAGTACCTATTGTATTTATAATTTAAATTGTATTGTGTCCTATGGGCTGTGTCTATAGTTGTAAAAACCCCGTTAACTACCGGTAGTTTCCCAAAAAGTGCGTTAGCTACCTATAGAGTGCAGCTTTTAACGGGGTTTTATCCGACTGCGACCTATAAAAATGCTGCTGTTTTTATGGTGTTTTAAGTAATGAAATGTGAACGTTAATAAAATACGTACCTTAAATTAATATTTTTAATTCAAATGAATATAATAAAAACACGATTAAACCCTACTATTTCGTGTTATTGAGTTATTTTCCAAAGAAAAAAAACTTCCAAGTGCTATAACTATCGAAAGACTCGGTTTAATGAAAAATTGGCCTGAATATAAAATGCTTGCATCAATTAGCAGAATCTAAATCCATCTTTGCATTTTCCCTAAAAAGCCCCATTTACGAATATCGCCAAGTTTATTACGGCCGATTTGCAGCGGCCATAACTCAGAAAGTAAGGTCTTCATGAAAAAGTGGCTAAGGTATAAAATACTCGTATTAAATAGGAGAATCCAAAAATATACACTTCAACCCCTAAGTCCCAAATTTTCAAATCCGTTCCACTGTGCAGCTGGCCGCGCGCCACTTGTCCCCGCCCCCTCGCCACCGATCGGCAAACTGGCATCATTGCGCAACTCGCGATATGCATTTTAAGCCGCTAGCGCCATTTAGCGGTGGTACTAAACGTAACGTGCATAAAGTGCGGGAAAAACCCCGCACTCTATGCACTTTATGCATTAATGCATTTTTACCCGCTTGGTTAAAATAGTTAATAACCGGCTTCGCATCTATAGCTGTGTCACATAAATATTTTCTTTCTTTCTTTTCTTTCTTTTACATTTCGTCCTACCAGCCCCCTTAGACAAGTGGCATGAACGCTAATCGAATAGAAAAGACTTCACAATGTATGGAAATGTCAAACGTCGCTATGTAGATCAACAACAAGATGATATGTAGATCACGTGACTTTGTCATTTGCATACATGAAGCGTAGCGATTTGAAGGAACGCTTGTAGACGTCAGCCACTTGTCTTGCCCTTCAGGGAACCAGGAACCAGGAGAGGTAATGTGTTCCTGTTAGAATATAAGTAATTACTCTATTATGGTATGAGAACTCTTTCTTTTAATGGTTCGTGGATAATAGAAACCATTCAAGGTTCGTTAACTCATATAATCAGTGTTTCGGCTGGCGGTTGCTTGTTGGTGGTGGCAGGAAATAATATGTCTCTTCAATCTTCGAGAATGTGGTTTATTAGTCGTATTACAAAGTAAATATATTAAATTGTTCTTCATGTGAAAAAAAACCTTGTCGTCGCCGCCGGTTGTAGTAAGCAAGTCCTTTTGACGTCCCGTCCGCCGGATGACGTCTTTGTTCTTATTTGACATGTGATTTGACAGCTGAAGTTTCGTCTCAAACATCTTCCCCCCCCCTCGAAATCCCCAGGGTTTCGAGGTACTGCTGCTAATGATCAGGCAGGGAGCACAAGTTGTGAACAGCTCTACGCAAGATGCCCTTTGAAGTATAAACGTCTGCGACTCTTGAGATTCCATCGGAGCCAGGGTACAATTTGGACACGCGCGCCATTCGCCACTTCAATGGTGGAATGTTGGGTTCTTTGATGATAACCATGTCGCCTTCCTTGAGTCCATCTTGTTCGGTGCGCCACTTGGTTTTTTGTTGCAGCTCGCACAGGTACTCGTTTCGCCAGCGCTCCCAGAAGTTTTGCCGCATCTTATCGAGACATCGGTATCTGTCGAGTTTGTTAGGGTTTGCTTCCAGTAGATTTTCTGATGGGAGTGCAGTGAGCGGTCGACCGATCAGGAAGTGCGCAGGGGTCAACGGATTAAGGTCGCTTGGATCGGACGAAAGTGGGGTTAGTGGGCGAGAATTGAGGATAGCCTCAATTTGAGCAAATAAAGTTGATAATTCCTCAAAAGTGAGGTGCTTGTCGCCTAGTATTCTGGTTGCGTGATATTTTGCAGACTTAACGCCTGCTTCCCAAAGCCCACCAAAGTGGGGGGAGTAAGCTGGCGAGAATTTAAATATAATGCCTTCGTCGGCAGCAAACGCGGAAACGCCTTCATTATTTGATTTTAGAAATTTAGTGATTTCGTTGTTTGCACCGACAAAATTGGTACCGTTGTCACAGTATAACTCTAAGGGCTTTCCTCTTCGGGATATAAAACGTCTTAAACATAGAATGAAAACATCAGTAGTGAGATCACTTGCTACCTCGAGATGCACAGCTTTGGAGCTGAAGCAAATGAACAAACATAAATAGCATTTTGTAATTTTACACCCACGACCCTTACGATCGGTGATGTAGAATGGCCCTGCGAAATCAACCCCACTTACCTGAAATGGCAGACTGGGAGTGACTCGGGAAGCCGGTAAGTGTCCCATCAATGGGTTAATAGCTTTAGCTTTGATAATTCGACACAATTTACAATTGTTCACCGTTTTTCTTGCTAGGATTCTACCCCTCAAGGGCCAATATTTGTTTCTCAAGTCACTGAGCAAGAGCTGCGGTCCACAATGCAAAAGCTTCTTATGGTAATGAGCAAATAGCAACTTAGTGAAATTATGATTTGTATTTAATAATATTGGATGTTTCTTTTTACAGGTTTCATCGGAGTTCTGAATGCGGCCGCCAACACAAAGGATGCCATCATCGTCGAGGAAAGGACTAAGAGACAGCAGATTGGATTTTGACGGTAAGTTGCGTTTATTTTTGATTATTTTTATTTCAGTAGAAAAGCATTCATTTTGATGTTGTTTTATTATAATTTGTAGAGCAGAATCTAGTTCAGGAGCTGTCAGAGGCCCTGTTAGTTTGTCATGTTTATTTCGTAGATTTTTGATAAAACGTAGAACGTAGGCCATAGATCTATGTAACGTAGTGAACCGGGAATGTCTTTCGAAATCCACCAAACTAGGAACAGTTATAGACTGTAGCGTAATAGTAGATGTCTTACTGCTAGTTTTCAGTTCTGGTAAATCGGAAATGGAATTTGTATTAAAAGACTGTGGCCAATTACAGCGGTCCTCAGTTAAAAACGAAGGTCCTTTCCACCAAAGCGTAGCTAACTGAATCGATTTAGGATTCAATCCTCTAGAGGCTAGATCTGCTGGATTCTTATCACCGGGAACATGCCTCCAGTTGCCAGAGCTCGTTAAATCTTGTATTTCACCTACACGGTTTGATACGAAGGGTTTTAGGTCAGAAGCCTGTGACGACAACCAACATAATACCACGGTTGAGTCGGTCCAGTGGAATACTGAGTCGACGTTGCAACGTAGCGCCTTTAAAACCTTGGCACTTAAGCGTGCAGAAAGCAAGGCGCCACACAGTTCAAGGCGAGGTATGGTTGTAGGTTTTACTGGTGCAACTTTAGTTTTGGCACAAAGTAGCCTGACGAGGACATGACCTGAGCTATCGATCGATCGAAGATAAATTGCAGACGCATATGCTACTTGGGATGCATCAGAGAAAGAGTGAAGCTCGATTATGACTGGTTCGCTGGTGAGAACACATCTGGGTATTTCAATGGTAGAAAGATTCCTTAGATTGCTAATGAAGCCTTTCCATTCCCTTTCTAGTCCGTTATCTACAGGTTCATCCCAATCTAACTTGGACAGCCACAGTTTTTGTAAAATTATTTTTGGTATTATGGTACACAGACCAAGTAAACCCAACGGGTCGAATAATTTGGCCGAATTAGACAGGATAGTTCTTTTAGTAACAACTTGGTCAGCTTGTATGTCAACTGAAAATCTCAAAATATCTCGGGCCGGATCCCACTTCAAACCTAATACGCTTGATGACGATTGAGCGGTTAAATCTAAATCTTTAGATAATGTCGTGTTTGAGTGATCTTGTAACGCAGATGGAGCATTGGTACGCCATTTTCGCAGCGGTAGGCACGCCGAGTTGAGGATTTCAGTGACTGAATGGATTATGCTGTGTAATTCGCCAATAGTATCAGCGCCACTAAGGTAGTCATCAACGTAGAAGTCTTCTTTGATAAGTTTTGCTATGATAGGTTCCTTACAATCATTGCCAAGTTGAACTAAACATCTGGTACTCAAGTACGGAGCCGATGCCGTCCCGTATGTGACGGTGTTTAATTGAAATATTTTAACTGGCTGCGACGGATCGTCACGCCATAAAATTTGTTGTAACATTCGCTGATTAGGTTCCACAAGTATTTGGCGATACATTTTTTCCACATCTGCGGATACTACATACTTGTGCTGTCTGTACCTCAATAAAATAGAAAATAGGTCGTCCTGTACTACAGGTCCGACATGTTGTATATCATTGAACGATACCCCCGTGGAGGTTTTTGCCGAGGCATCGAAGACGACACGAAGCTTTGTAGTCTCACTAGACTCTCGTATTACTGCATGATGTGGTAGATAACAGGCAAATTCTGTTTTTTTATTTAATTGTGTCATGTGTCCTAATCGCTCGTATTCATGAATAAATGCACTATATTGTTGTTTCAATGATGGTTTGTTGTTTAATTTCCGTTCAAGTTGGAAGAATCTTTTTTCGGCAATGTAGTAGGAATCACCTAACGCGTCCACAGACTCTTTAAGTGGGATTTGAACACAAAATCTGCCGTCCTCGAGGCGGCGAGTAGTGTCAGTGAATAATTTCTCGCAATAATTATCCTGAGTGTGTCCAATTTGCGGCGGAATTTCTTCCAAATCCCAAAACTTCGCTAGTTGTATTTTGATGTCATGTGAGAAATTACATTGTATTTTTGTGTTATTATTAGTGTAGTAACTTCCCCCCGTGGGGCCAGCTACTATCCAGCCTAAGTGAGTTTCTTGTAGTATAGGCCGCTGCGGTCCTAAACTTATTCTGGACGTTTGAATTAATTCCCAAAATATGTCTGCGCCCAAAAGGAGGTCAATCTCGGAAGGCACATAAAACTTTGGGTCAGCGAGTTGGACATTATCGGGAATGTCTAAATGTTGTATACGCACTGCAGCATGAGGTAACTTGTCAGTTATCTGCGGGTCTAACTGCGTCACTATGCAATATTGCTTATGAATTGCAATTCCAATTCATCAAATGAACCGTTTTGCATTTCATCTAATTTCGGTAATATGGGCACAGATGAACCGCGATTCACGAGCAATTCTGCTCCATAGACAATTTCATATCTGAATCCTTTTTTTTTTAAATTTGTTTTACTGCCCTAGATACAAGCCCTTTAGAGCCATGGTATTCAAGGTTGCTATAGAAAAACGATAAAATCCATAAAGTTATGGTTGAATTTATTTTGATCTTATTTTTATTAAGAATAATTGCTTTTGTAAAAACATTAATTAGATACGTACATAAAATACATTATAAGGTATAGTAACATCTTTAAAATTATTGAAAATCGGGCAATTTTTTTTTGTTGATTCACGTTTAATGGTTTTTGTAGTTCGAAGTGGCACCTATTAGGTACCTACTTGACGGTATCCGCTGCGCTATATGATTCACGATAGAGACGCAGTAGGTAGGACTTCAAGCCTCCCACTCTGACTGAGCTGGTTTTCCTGTTAAGTCCGGCCAGCCAGACGCTCCGTCTTGCCTGCGTAGTCCAGTTTGTGCAATGATGACAAAAAGGCGGAATGGACTATGCAAACCACCCTCAGTAGGTAGATATCACTGAGAGCTCGTCACCTTTGACTATACCTTTGTGACTTAGGCCGGTCTCATACATACGGAATTCCGAATCGGAATCCCGTTTCGAAATATCGAATCGGTGGTTCCAAACGCAGTAAATTCATGTCATCCATCCATCAATGTATGGACGTAGCTATAACTAGTCGGTGTCATGACGCTGTTCGTGCCCTGCAACCGACCTTTGAAGCGTCGAAACAAACCACCCTCCGGTTAAAATTCAGCACATGGCAGCGCGCAGCTGGTAGGGTTTCGTTGACGCGATGCCACATTGTTTAGACTAGCTGGCTTCCTCGTTCCTCCACCGTGATGAAGCTCTCCTTGTTGCACTGGAGTTTTCGTGGACCCGATGGCTCGTAATCCCGCGGATAAACTCGCGAAAGCTCGTGCTTTTCTCCCAGCGGTGCCGGATTCTTAGGCACCTGCGTTGGCATGTTGAGGGGTCGTCGTGGAGACTCTTGATGTTCATGTTAAGTAATATTTCGTAATACATAAAAAACAATAAACATCTTCATAGGTTATGATAAATAGGTATGGTAACTATTTCCTATATATAAGTTTCTCTCTGACCTATTTGTCATTAAATTGACATTGACAATTTGCAACATTGCAATTCATCTTTCTTCGTGGACCATATTACCAATTTCATATAACTGTCAAATAGATGAATTGCGATTCATAATATGAATTGCTTGGGAGTAACCATCTTACGATTTCGGTGAATCATATTATGATCATAAAGTGATTCATTTTTGTGATCGAGTTAGCCCCACTGAGGTAAAATAAAACATTTAACAGGCATGCTGAATGACTTGTTGTATAATGAATGCACTTGTATGTTGCAATGCTCTGTTATATTTACCACTGTATTACCTAGGCCGGACACTGAGTGATAATAATTTTTCTTTTTGCAGGAACCGATCATCCTCTGTGCTTTGTCACTGATGAAGGATGACTGGCTACCACAGTCTAACAAAGCCCTCAAAATGATAGATTTGTCATTGTTTGTCACCTTGACCAACGCCGTTGAAAGAAGAGCTTGATTGGTGGAAACAGCAGACAATGTGATGGAGTTGGAAGGACCAGTAGCTGTGGAGCCACCTACAGAATCAGGTAAGTTTGTTTCACTTTTATTTGTATTCACATTTTTATCTTTAGCAGTTGTAGAATGCTCTTGTTTATTTTGTTGTGTATTGTGTGAAGGAAATTGTTTATGCAATAATGTGTTATGTTTTCTTCGACAGATTTTACAACCGCCCAGGCGACACTGATAGGACAGATGACCACCCCGTAAGCAGTTGCTACACAGCTTTAGCGATGAAATGTTAGAAATTCGTTCTTCAACGGATAAAGACTTAAATTTAGGACACTCATGTAACTTATGATTTTCTTTACAGATTGCACACTGTTTTCCGGGGGCAGAATCATCAGAAGAAGCAATAAATGACTTTGATTTGCACACATTTTGACGCTTTTCATTTTTATTAGACTTCCCATCGTTGATGGTTTCTAGGACCGTAGCTCGTTGACGTAGAAAAGAATAAAATTGTTCTAACGTTATGGAGTCTTTATTGCTTCTGAATTCTTCCCACTTCCCGAGAGTCACGCTGTCCAATTTCACCGTAGCCATGTAGATAATGAGTGAATCCCACTTTTCTGTGGGTTCCCCTAATGATTTCAATGCACTTAAATTTTTGGAAAAATTATCAATTAATTGATGAATACCAACATCAGACTCTTTTTGCAGCGCTTCAGTTAAGAATAAGCCTTTAATATGTTCGTTTATTAACCGATGTTTGTTGTCATATCGCTGGCACAGCAGTTGCCATGCTATTGAGTAGTTTTTAGAAGACATAGTAACAGAGTTAATGACAGCACTAGCAGCGCCCTCTAGGTATGAGATAAGATAATGATACTTGCTTATGTCATCAAAGTCTTCATTGTTATGTACTAATGCTGAATATGTGTCCCTAAAGGAAAGCCACTTAGATGCACTGCCATCGAACGGAGTTATCTTTATCGGAGGTAATTTAAGTTTCTTAGCAACCACTTTAGATGTTGAGCTGGATGAGGTATCAGCTTTGTTCTCCTTCTCCCAGGAATCTAACAAAGATTGTGCCTTAGCCAACCAATAATAAAATAAATTTTCAGTTGTTTCACGTTCCTGAAGTTGTAACTCAGAGTCAACATCCAACATTTCGATTTGCGACTGAATCTCATCAAAATTATTGGATAATTCATGTAATTTAGACAATCTTAAACTCAGTTCGTTAAACATTGATGTATCTTCACTACTCAATAGTGGTGTAGCATATTTTATGAATGATGTTAACCGACCTCTAATGTTGCTTCTTTTCTTGATAAGATCTTTGATATCAGCCATTATGCTGGTGCAAACACGCAATTATGCCGGTGCAAACACGCAAAACTGTTGTAGATATTAACAATAAAGTTTGTTTTAAAGAAATATAGTTAGGTGAGTAGTAGGTATAACTTTGACCCACCTGCCTATCTATAGCAATGAAAATGAAACCAAATAATGAATAGGTACGTTACGTTATGTCCTGTGTGCTGATAACAAACCGGTTCCGACGCCGCCGTGACAAACGATCGACACTCAACACGATAGTACGGCGCCCGGCGTACGGTGTTACCTTTGTTGACTATCTCGCAAGCTCACTCCCAGAATATGTCTGAAACAGTTGGCAAATATGTTAAAGATGTTGTTTTCAATGTATTTTACTAGTTGGAAAGTTTTATGAACGAGATAATCTAAAATGTCGAATTTGTGTCGTGACCTTGACACACAGGGAAATAATATGAATGCACCTTTTGCAATATAAGTTTGAAAAACTTTGTTGAAAGGTTTGTTTTAGGTTTAAAATCCACTATAACGATGAAATAAACTAGAATATGGGTAATTATTACTGAAATATAGCTAATCTCAAAGTTTATTTTCGTTAGTGGGTAACTTTTGAAGGGTGTACTTATCAACGATATTTGAGCAAACTGAAACAAATGGATAATTGGATAGGTAGTAGGATTAGAAAACCGCACTTCCCTCGGATTGATAGCTGCAGCTGCTGGCTGGCGGGATCCTGAAGGATTCGAGGCAGTATTTTCCAGTTTTCCAGTTTGAACAATGGCGATCGTTGATGAGACTTGTTGCTGGTAGGTATCGCGTAGGGGTCACCAATACTTGTTTCGGCTGGCGGTTGCTTGTTGGTGGTGGCAGGAAATAATATGTCTCTTCAATCTTCGAGAATGTGGTTTATTAGTCGTATTACAAAGTAAATATATTAAATTGTTCTTCATGTGAAAAAAAACCTTGTCGTCGCCGCCGGTTGTAGTAAGCAAGTCCTTTTGACGTCCCGTCCGCCGGATGACGTCTTTGTTCTTATTTGACATGTGATTTGACAGCTGAAGTTTCGTCTCAAACAATCAGATTACGTTTGAAGGGAAAACTGCGTAAACACGGTGTTAGTAATTAACGAGAGTTTCAACATAACGTATGAAGAGATAGATAGAGATGCTTGATGACTGATGCCATTGCTGGTGGAAGAGCAAAGCTGTAGCCAAATCACTGTAGTTCATATACGACCTGGCTCGACCGGGGTAGTACCAACCTCTCACGGAAGATCTGTGTAAATTTGCTATTACAGTTGCGTTTCGTACTATGACTGAGAGAGCCGGAAGCCCATCCCCCGCCCCCCGTTTTCCCCCGTCTGTACCACTTCCCTCCAGTTTATTAATTATCTCGACGGGCCCGTTAGCGTGGTTGGCGCGGAGGCGCCTTTCACGCTGCAGGTCGTAGGTTCGATTCCTACCCGGGACATGCATTTGTGTGCATGAACATGCCTGTATGTCCGGAGTCTGGGTGTTATATGTATATAAAGTATGTATTTACAAATAAAAAAGTAGTAAATGTAGTAATATCAGTTATCTGGTTTCCATAGTACAAGCTCTGCTTAGTTTGAGATCAGGTAGCCGTGTGTAAAAAATGTCCCAGGATATATAAATAAAATAAATTACGAAAACCTCGTTTCGGAAATTTGCCTCTGACGGGTATCGAACCCGCAACCACCCGATGCAGTATGCCGAGCAGCCTACGCTCTAACCACTGCGCCAAGCGGTCGCCAAATGTATGCAGTGGTATCTATATGTGTATTCTTTGTATTTATGTTTACTGGGTTGCTATTGGTAAAAAATGAGCAGACAGCTCGATTTGAGAATCGATTGTTTATGTCGACCATCGATTTTAAATCGATATCCCTCATCGGAGGTGAACAAACGACCTCGCGACCAACCATTTCCAATCTAAACACACACAGACCAACATCCGCAATGACTCGAGCGTGTTTTTCTTGTTTTCACTAAAACAACGTTAGAATTATCGGCAACACTGTAATTTAGGGCCACCACAGACATGCTACTTTTTGCATCGGCGATCGGCGATTTTGCAATTGCATCGCGATTTGGCGACTCTCTGCGGTCGGACGCAGCGACTGCTCCGATGCTAAAAGCGACTAAATTGCCGATATCCGATGCAAAAAGTAGCATGTCTGCGGTGTCCCTTAGTCATTCCCATGAGTCGATACGTTCTAAACAAAACTCTAGTAGACATCAATAGCATAGTAGAAAGATGGATAGTAGGTTATGTTCATAGAAACGCACCGCGCGCGGCTTGTATGTGTGCGCCATGCGTATCTATGCGTCGCGCACGCACAAACGCACACAAACATCACATGCATTGTTTCGCACTGATAACCGGGTTTAGTTTTGGTTTGAGTGTGCGTGCGCGCCGCATAGATACGCAAGGCGCACACATACAAGCCGCGCGCGGTGCGTTTCTATGAAGATAACTTACTACCCATTTTTCTACTATGTCAATAGGCACTTTGTCAGGTCTCTGTTAACCTCTCAGAAGTCAGGACCATATTATGTACTAGCTGTGTCCCGCGGCTTCGCCCGCGTGATAATTGATGTGTAAGATTAGACTATGTCTTATTCCAGAGTCACACACTACACTACACTATCAACGTTCCAAATTTTATTAAAATCGGTTAGTAGTTATGGAGATACGTAGTAACAAACATTCACACACACTCAGTTTTGCATTTATAATATTAGTAGGATAGAACGGTCAGGGAAAACATCGTGAGGAAACCTACCTATCCCTCGGGATTAGGTAATAGTCAGTTCCTGTATACACGGCGACAAGGTTCACCACCTGTCACGTTGGGTTCTGACTATCTGGTGAAACGTGGGCTTTGAGTTGGCTTAATACCTCCACAATGTGGTGGTGTATGGCCACTCAAGCCTCTGACTACCTCCGAATGGGGATAAAAGTCGTGACGTTACATACACATTTTTACATAGGATAGAATTGTTTTTTTATTTTTTTTTATAAATCTTCTAGGATCCATATTTTAGATGTAGGAAATACCATATTCATGTTTTGATTTCCAATTCCATCCTACTTAGTTCTCCAAGAGTAGGTGACCTCCCCATTCTAAAGCGTTTGAGAGAATCGGCTACACTTGCGTGTCGTTTTGGGCATTTTATTAATAGTTACTTAATTGATTTGTGTTAGTCACGATATTGCACGTGAGCTCTGCCAATGTGGGTAACTATATCATGGGTGATGGTAGCATCTCGCTTTTATTATTGGTCTAAATTTCTCTGTCACGGGGTATTCAGTTTTGACGTCTCACCACCAGACAACGTTATATCTGAATGCTCGGGCGCGTCTGCTCGGGATTTATGAACGCAGCCATTCACCATGATTTCGATTCGAACGTTATAATAGAATAATAGACATGTTATTGGTTGATTTATATCATTTTAAACGAAGCTTGTGATTTATGGTTTAAAAGGTTAATTGTTTTCAATAGAAATCTAAATGTCAGTTTATAATCAAATCGCGGTCGATACGATGCTATTTAGACAGGAAGTGATTTCTATGATAAAGATAAATCGAATACAGCTATAGATTGCTCTGTCTTAGGGCTACCGCAGACATGCTACTTTTTGCATCGGCGATCGGCGATTTAGTCGCTTTTAGCATGGGAGCAGTCGCTGCGTCCGACCGCAGAGTCGCCAAAACGCGACGCAGTCACAAAATCGCCGATCGCCGATGCAAAAAGTAGCATGTCTGCGGCGGCCCTTAATAGTTCCTACCTATCAGCGAGCAGGTTCTTCGACCTCAACTAAGCAACGCTTGTACTGTGGCTACCATACAATGGACTGAGGCGATGCCAGTGACAACCAGACTAGGAAAAATTACGAAAAGGCTGTTTCTATAATTTAACTCTGGCAGGAATTGAACCCACAACCACCCGTTGCAGTGAGCAGACAACCAGATAAGGGGTCATCCATAAATTACGTCACACGAATTTCATGATTTTTAGACCCCTCCCCCCTTGTCACAGCTGGTCACATTTGCGAGACTCCCCTCCCTGTATGACGTCACATATTTTTTCAATTTTCAGAATTTTGCAAAATTTTCGTTAAAAATTCAAATTTCGGTTTTAATACTTAGATAATATATTAGATTTTTAAATGTGACGTCACAAAACTTAGGACCCCTCCCACCCCCTTGTCACACAATGTCACATTTCGTCGACTTTACCCTTTACGTGTGACGTAATTTATGGATGACCCCTAAGGGTAAAATACGAAAAGGCCGTTTCTGAAATTTACCTCTGGCGGGAATCGAACCCACGACTACCCGATGCTGTGACCAGAGGAGCCTACGCTCAAACCACCGAACGGTGGAAATATAGAGCCTATTTTAATTTAGCTTTGTTTGTTACAGTGATGGTGTACTAAGGCATGGGGCAGACAGAGGAGGCGCGGGGCGCCCGCGGCAGCGCTAGGGCGCGGCGCTCGCCGGAGCTGCCGCCCCCCATACAGCCCTGCAGCGGCTTCCTCGGCAACGTGAGTACTAGCCCTAAACAATTAATAGTAATAATAATTTAGCCCTTTTAACGTCCCACTGCTGGGCACGGGCTCCCCTCAATGCGAGGGGGATTCATGCCAAACAAAACAATTGACAACAAAATATACTACATTTGTACATAAGCTACTCCTATCTCGTGATGGTAGAAGTAACTTAGTCAGGGGCGGATTTCTCTATAGCCTGAATAGGCCCGGGCCTCGGGCGGCAAAATTTCGGGGGCGGTAGAACTTGGCTAAAATTACAAAACTCGCAAATAAAAGTGATTGAGATAATTTTATAATTTACAGACTTTTGTTATTTTTTAAGTTACAGACTTTCGTAATTTTTAAATTATTTTTTTATGGGTATACCATTCTCATTTTTTTTGTGCTTTACGGGGAGTAGACGGGCGGCAATTTTGCATAGACCTAGGCAGCCAGTGTATTAATTCCGCCCCTGAGCTTAGTACTTAGACATATTCAAGACGACATCTTGAACTTCCTTAAAACCCATAAAGAAACCCTAATCATCAAATACGAAACAAAGTTGACTGATCCATTGACGTAGTCATTTTGGCAAAGTGGTCACTATTGGGAAATGGTCATTTTGGGAAAGTGGTCACTTTTGGGAAGTGGTCATTTTGGCAAAGCGGTCACTTTTGGGAAGTGGTCATTTTGGGAAAGTGGTCACTTTTGGGAAGTGGTCATTTTGGGAAAATTGACATTTGTGAATGTAAACATTTTGTGAAAGTAGACATTTGCCATCGAAAAATTACAGATAACGACGTCTCAAGCAGTCTGTCAGCATTTGAATACCTCTTTTCAGTATTTAGCCAGTAGATTACTAAAAGTAAAATCATAATCACATTTTTCTTTAGATCCTCTCCATCCAAAGTTAGTGATAAGGCCGCCCATTTTCCACTTTCTGTGTAAATCATGTAATTTTTTATAAATGTTTGTTTTTTACTAGTCGTGGAATAATAAAGAATTATCTATCTATCATAAGACCTCTACTTCTGATCAAAAAAGCACGCCGATATAGCACGGCTCACGTTCCATTTCACACGTTGCTCAATGCTATTAGCATATAATTAAACAACCGTCATCCGTCTTGCTTGCCGGCTTTCCGATCCGGCAGCCGGTTTTAGCTTTAACGGTATCTATACGAAAGTGATGCGTGAATCAGAACATGGTGTGCAGCTTTCAGAAGCTCTACCACGCTAGTCGTGCGTAGAACTGTAGCCAAACTGCAGCTTATATACGGGCTGGCTCGACCGGGGTAGTACCACCCTCACACAGAAGATCGGCGTAGAGTAGCTATCCCTCCCTCTGTCCCACTCTTTTTCTGGTCGTTAACGTGCGTGCGATGCCTCTGGTATTGCAAGCAACTATAGACTACGGTACAGGCGTTGGGCCTGCCTGATGTTAAGCAGTTACCGTAGCCTATAGATGTTTGCCAAAGGCATGCACGGTGCCGATCTTAAGGGGAGTAGGACGGAGGGAGGGAAGGCGGGGATTGGGCTTCTGGCTCTCGTACGTACGAAACGCAGCAGTAAACTTTACGCCAATCTTCTGTGGGAGGGTGGTCTTCTGTATGATCTGCAGTCAGTTCCAGCTTGCTCAACCGCCAATTTTTTTATGCAACAGACGTACTTATCGCAATGATTTGCACAGCACAGGAATGACAGGAAATGAACCATATTTTAAAGCAACGCCGTTCCATTTGTAATTGCGCACGATTCGAAACACCTGTCAACCCGAAACGTCCGTTTGATAAATTATCGGCGACAGGACGGTAAAGTAACTCACTGATCATAAATCTAGTTACGATTTGTTAACCGACCAGTTTGTAAGGCGGTTACTTCTTCGGACACTTTCAAACATAGAGAAAGCATCAATAGAGATGACACGGTAATAATAATACCGTGCTTGAGCGAGACATGCTTACGCCCGATATCCTAAGAGTGAAAGAGATAGACGTACTATCTTTTGTCACTTTCTGCGTATCGCCCTTTGGTTTGTTGGGCTCATACTTTTGGTAGGTCTTTGGTCCAGGATGAGCCAAACAAAGCATCACCCAACCAAATTTAGAAGTAGTATACGTCAGATCACGTTCCATAAACATTAGGGTTAAGCATAATTTAGCAGGATTATACATCTTTTGTCCCTTACGGGTGTACGCGCTTGTCAAATCTACAGGTACATTCTTTATCTAAGCTTTCAAAGAACGTTAAGTTAACCGTGTGTTGTGATTAATCGATTGTTTTGACTTTATTGGTGGTAGAACCAATTGACTGCAGCTCATATACGGGCTGGCTCGACCGGGGTAATACCACCCTCTCACAGAAGATCGCCGTAAAGCAGCTATTACAGCTGCGTTTCGTACGATGAGTGAGAGAGCCGGAAGCCCAACCCCCCACTTCCCCTCCCTATCTCCCACTCGCATTTTAGGTCGTAAACGTGCGAGCGATGCCTTTGGTAATGCAAGCATCTATAGGCTACGGTAATCACTTAAGATCGGGCGGGCCGTACGCTTGTTTGCCATTATAGTACGTTATATGTTACCATAGATGCGGAGGCGACCGTACATAGGCACCCATAATATTGTTGCTTTCGTTGGAATTATACAATAACCCCCTTATTCATAGAAAGTTATGATCGACTTGCAGTGGAATTACCGAACACATTTGTTCCCAAAAATGCTTTTCAAACCCATTGTAAACTGGCTAAAATCTGTATGAATAAGGGGGTTAGTGTTTTTCTTCACTTAGGGACTAGATATTTTGTTTTTAAATAAGTATACACTTAAGTGTAGTTATTTAGAAGCATGTTAGTACGCTCTGATGCATCTGATGGCACATTATGTCGAGGTAAAGGCAGCTGCTGCTCGCTGGGCCGCCTTGCCCGAGGCAGACGTAACAGATTTTACAAGCCAATATTCTTACAGTATAAATTGTAGAGGTTAACTTCAATAAGCTTTAAAGCTCTTATTAGGAGCGGACCATGAGGCTAGAGTGACCATATCGCGGTTGGTTTGGTTTATTTACTAAAGGTGTTTTATTTTAATTAAGTGCTAAAAGGATCATCTAATCAGTAGGCCTATTACGTTACTATTTCAGCCGTGTTTCAATTATTTCTGTGCATCATGTATCAATCAATTGAAATTGATTTTAATCGAGAATTTGTTTCTCGAAACATATCTGAAAAAGTTACGTAATAACTCTCCTGATGTCCCAATTGTAAATTGTACCATTGTACAAAAATGTTTCGTTGAGTTCCTTTCATTCTAACAAAAGTAGGTACTACGTCAATATTATAAGGGATTCTTTTGTGGAAAATATATGTCTAGTATCAAAACACATCTCTAAGGGCCACCGCAGACTTGCTACTTTTAGCATCGGCGATCGGCGATTTTGATGCTGCGTCTCGCTCGTTCGCGCTCGAAGAAACGCGACGCAGCATCGATACGACACAAAATCGCCGATCGCCGATGCTAAAAGTAGCAAGTCTGCGGAGGCCCTAAGGGAATAGTCCCATTTCATCGCGTCTATCCTGGTCACCCTTCTCGTGACAGGCCGCAGGGCTCCTCATAAACAATGCGCGCGGTCTCAAAACGGTTTGATATTTCATAAAATACTCGGGAGCATGCCCGCCGACTGCTGCAACCGATAGTTTAGTTCAATTTACTGTAACTGTTACCACGGATTAGACTAGTCGGACTAGTTGTACAGACTGATAGTCCAGATAGAGTAGTTTCTCTACCATTTATACTGGCTGACTGGTTGAACACTTTACATATTGATAAAGAGTGCTCAGTACTCGATTCTCGTTCTAATTATGTAAAAAAATAGGTGCCTAATATTTGCCTAATTTATCTTTAATTATCCACTCAAAACAATAAGCGTGGTCAGGATCGTAGCTCCTTGATTTGACGTACCTATCAAGTGTCATTAACTCCGCTCGCGCAGAACACGCGTACTAGCGATAGCGGTGTCCACAATTTCCGAGTTTTAGCACATTAATTTAATTAAGGTTTTCTCTATAGTTCATTTGTATTTTTTTTATTTTATTTTTTTAAACGTTTCATGTTACCATAAATTATCATGTCCTTCAATATGTAAAGTGTTTAACCAGTCAGCCTGTATATTCGGTAGAGTCGTGGAGTCGTGCATAAAAAAAAACTGAGCTAAAGATATTATAACATAAGTAAGCTATCCGCTAATTAATAAGTGCAATAACAATAACAGTGGAATTAATTACAAAACGACTGAAATGCGAAGTTGTGATTTAAAAAACTGTTGTGCAATGTTATAACATCCTGCAATGCAAGGTGAGCATTTGATGTTAGCAAATCTATTACGGTAATGTTACAAAAAAAAGTTAAACTAGTTTTGAACACGTGTTTAGTTAAATTCCCTTGAAAAATTTGACATAAATCATGTTTAACTATTTGTAAAGAATACTTTAACATTATATGGAAATGGATCAACTGTATAATATTTATATGTATCAAAAGCCAAATTGTCTTAAGTATCTACTCACACTAACTTCGCTGAATTATAACAAAATCGCTACTGTATACATAAGGTCAACCGCTAAGTGAGGAATTGGCGTCACCTAACAGTTTCCTGAACATATCTCTTGTAATTAGTGGTAGCAGCCAAAAATGAAATGTTTGTTTTGCATGTACACCCTACCTATGTTAAATTATGCTTATAAATTCTACAGTTTTAGAATGTGCTCATCAATTTGATACCCATATTGTAATAATGGAAAAAAAAATATTTTTGTCACATTTGAAAATAGAGCTATAATGCCGCCATATTGATTTTTTTTTTCAAAAATAATATACCCAGTGTTACCCGGAATGATGTAAGGATTCTAACGATACCCCATACATCCAAATCCGTTCAGGCATTTATAAGTTATGGTGGAATAAAGAATCTCACAAACATACATACATGAACCCTAAACACATAGGTATACACTCCTTTTTTTGGGCTGTCTTGTAATAAGGTTCTGTTGGTGTGCGAGCCTCTAATTGGCCAACACTTGCCCGTTACTTGCTTGACACTGGGCGAGTGCAAGTGGCGAGTGCAAGTGGCGTGTGCAAGTGGCAAGTGCGTATATTTCGCGGATGCTGCGTTGCGTGACCGACATCGAGCTACACCTATATGTTTATTTTTGAAACTTGCCAACTTTCTACGTGTCGTATCGCTCACGACCTCTTATCGTTTCTGAGTGCCTGGTACTATTTTATTGGTGGCAGAGCTGGCTCGACCGGGGTAGTAACACCTTTTCACAGAATATCGGCGTAAAGTAGCTATTTCAGCTGCGTTTCGTACCTTCAGGTTAGCAACGTGCGAGCAATGTCTTTGGTATTGCAAGCACCTATAGGCTACGGTGACTGCTTAACATCAGGCGGGCCGTACGCTTGTTTGCTAGCTAAGAAATGACTAGATACGGGTGATAAACTGAATCATGAAACGCTAACTCGTTAATAATTAATTAACTAAATAAACTCCCCGACCTAAGGTACAGTTTATTGGCATCGCCTACATTTTGCCTTACAACGTTGCACACAATAGCCCAACATGTTTTTCCTGTCATCTTTAGCACCAACGTCGTTGGGCTTCAACAGGGCATTATGTCCAGCAAATGTGGAAGACAATACGGGTCAGTGCACGGATGACCCCGCAACATCGCAAGATTATGGTTATTTGTGCTATACCAAAGTCTGGGGATAGTACGGTGGCGATAGCGTGTTCGAAATTTTTATTTTTCCGGTCAGTTACGGCAGTGTTAAATATATGGCCGGGAACTTGTCACTTTCGCAACAGTGGACGCAAAATTACGGTCTTTTTGCCACTTTTGGATCATTAATCCCTGAGACCAAAGCATGTTGGATATATTTAATCATTTTTCTTAGCCCTTCCAAACGATTTCTTTCACTATTTTAAGTCGATTTCCTAGATAGTCCACGACTAATACTTAATTGTCAATTTTCTAAGTCTCTTAATTCGTGCACAGGTAAATATCACTGCTAATAATTTTACTGGCTACAATTATGACAACTGTTGATACATCTGAAAGTATTGCTATATTATCTTGTTTGTTTAATACGATCATGAAGAGGACAGACTAATTTTTTTTTGTGAAGTTAAGTTTACGTCCAAGTTTACTACAAGTTTAGTTTACGTTAAGTTTAATTTAGTCGCCATCATCATAGTTTTTTTGTCGTGTCACTGGTCAAAATTGCGTCCGCTACCGCGCCAGTACCCGCGCAAGCCTCACCCACTGTGGCTAAGGCGTAAGCGCTTTGCCTTTTATTTTATAGAAAACTGCTGCTCCGCCCAGGATGTCTGCGAGCGCCGCCATCTTGTCTACTTGTCAGTTTTTGCGAAGAAAATGGCGGATGTATTAATATTAGCCCTCGGTGCACTATCTCGAATCGAAACGTGTAATTTTTAAACGTTTATTGTGAAGGTAATGAGAGTGATTTTTTATTCACCATTTATGTTGCAATTTTTATTTTGAATGGTCTGATTTGAAGATGATTTAGATGAATTGGCAAAGCACATGCCCCTAAACAAATATTTTCATTAACAAAATGTAAGTGGATTTTGGGAAGTCCAAGTCCCGAAATAATTTATTTTGCGGAAAGTATTGGAGCTCTACATATCTTAAACCTTTTTTGGAACACAATTTATAACAGTTGCATCGAATTTAGATAACAAACATGCCCAAACACAATGATCTTTCAGAAAATAAAGACATAAAAACCATCCTTCGATTAGAGATCGTAGGTGTTAAACCTTCCTACACAAGTGGATTATTCCTTTTTAAAGAAAAATATCAAACTGTCCTCTTAAACCCAAAAAACAACGAATTGAAAAGATCAATGGCATATTTATTAGTGTCCAATATCAATTCATCTGGTGTATGCCATGCATCCTTTTTATGGCATCCATGCATGCGGACAATCTGACCCCCAAAATAGAGCTTTAGTCAGTTTACAATGATCTTACAGAGCATTTCTTGGAATAAAAGTGATTTGTAATGCCAGTGAAAGTACACCATAACTTTCTATGAATTCGGGGGTAAAAGTATACCTAAGAAACTTGAGGGTAGTTTTAAGAAATTATAGAACAACAGTAGTAGGTATATGTTCCCCAGTAGCAAATAAGGTCGGCGACGAAAAATAGACATCAATCTGAGGTTAATTTAGGGTCAGTGACGTAAACGTACGTCTTTATGACGAAGACGTACGTCGTAATGCTACTAGGGATTTCTTTGTCGTTACGGTCTTGGCACAAAAGCCGAAGTCATCATGTGGTTGGGACATCTAACCATTTGAGACTGTTGGTGTTAGCTCTGGTGCACTCATTCAAGGTTTCGCGCGTCCAGATTTTAACTGGTCGCTCTATCGCATGAGTTACCTTCCGCATGGCGTGATGCCTGATGATTTGAGTCGTGTTCTCGCCTGGAGTTCATGTAAGAAACCCAAGAGGTAAATTAGGCGATCATGTTTTTACATATTCTTTGAAACTGTAAGAGATCTCTGATAAATCAGGTTCGCAGTTCGTATGCAATTTACCGGTTAAGCAGTATCCGTTGAGGAACGCAATTCGGCCCACTTGGGTCGAATGTGGAGCGTGGGGTGTGATGGCGATAACTCACGGCGCGGAGTGCATGCGCGTGGGCACTGGCGATCGCCGTTTTGCTTCGAATAAGGCGCCTGCTTAGATCGGGTTGACTGGCCGTCGAGATTGTGACTGGAAAATATCAGGATGTTTTTTTTTTAATGACTATATGTTGTTGGCCCGAGTGGCCTTAACAACTTCACCGGTCAGAGGGCGAGCGCACAAAGTTGCTCCAGCCGTAATATTAGGTTATGGCTCCCTATTGCATTATCACAAGAGACTACAGCATGGGGTTCTTCATGATAAGTGTTAGATGGTTTTTACAAGGTATTGCAAGTATTCATTGGCTACGAAGACAGGTCATACGTTGTTTTCCGCCTGGTAAAATGTAAAAACAAAAATTTCGCTAAAGTTATGTTATCTTAATTTTTAGACGGTATCCTCATAGATTATACTCAATTTCCGAAGGTAGTTGAAGCAAAAGCTGAGTTTGTGTCGCCTTTTGCCTTAAGTGCTCTATCTGGGTCAACGACAAAATAGTGTTGATCTATATTAAAATCCTCTTGTTCCTTCCGTCTGCTTGTAGTTGTGACTATAGCTATTTATGTTGCTTAGCCGACTACAGTTTTTGATGGGAATAGACAAAACAATCCGCCAGCATTTACAGTAAATCCGAAATCATGAGTTGGTTCCAATTTTAAACCCTAGCCTACTTCATCCATTATGTATGAAGTATCAAGACCACACAGTCATAGGTACTTATTCGATGCAAGATTTGATTTAAGCTGGCTGAAGACTTGTAAATGGCAAGGCATATGCAAAACGTCAATTAGTACGTCCACATGCGCAGCCATCAATCACTGTCGTTCGTTTGTAGCTATCCTGCGCTATGAATAGGGCTGTCACGTACTTTTTATCACCTCTTCTTGGTCGTGTCCAATTTGGCTAATGATCTTGATAGTACTATGTCATCAAGGAGCGTAACCTTCTTGGCAAATTTATACCATTCAGTTTCCTAATACATTGTAGAACTATTAAGAAGAAAGTTACTTAAGTTGGCCACTTAACACCACATCAAAACAGATTATAGTGACCATCTCCTTATGTAGCTATCTAATAAATAAATTGGAAGAACGATTTAAATGGATACAATTGGTTACGGTATTTGATGCCCTCTTTAGGACTTATTTATTTACAAAGATTTTAATCCACTGCTATTTAAAGATATCCTGTCAACCCTACATGATGCGCGGGCGCCTATACCCCGCCAACACTTGTCAATCCCGCGTCCTTGTGACGTCATTTGCGTTGATTCGCTGGCTCCGCGCACCCATTGTGCCAACTGGTTCTGTACATTTTAACTTTTTTATTGCAGTGAGCATCAAAGTTGCAGTTTTTCCAACTATAATTGGCACTGAGGAATGTTTTATTGCGAGCATAAAACGCTTGCGCACATAGGAACAGTGTTATAAATTTAAAATTACTGAGGCAGAGGTTTTCAGGTAGCCTGATCAACTCTGAGGGCCTACTCTTTTACAAATGTCGTGTCTTTTACAATTTTCGTAAGAAATGTCGGAATCAATGAGAAACGTAGTAGGAAAAACGCGAATTTCGTCCGAAATTTCGTTTTCGTTTGTAAAAGAGTAGGGCCTCTGATACCAGGATGGTCAGTAACCATACGATTAAGAAGGGATTAGCTCTTTGAATTATCGAAATGGTCATTTATTGTTTTTGAAAAGATTTTTTTAAACTATATTAGGTTATTATAATACTAGCTCCGTTAGCCTCTCCAACTAAACTAAAATGTTTCTGCTGAGAGTGGAATCACGTCAATGGTTAAATGGTCAGGGTGGGGATCGAATCTGGAACTTCTCGGGTGGCCCCTGTTAACGCTAGACTACTGCCGGTTCATTCAGTAAATGAAAAAAAAAATGTAACGTCACGACTTTTATCCCCATTCGGGGGTAGTCAGAGGCTCGAGTGGCCATACACCACCACATCGTGGAGGTATTAAGCCAACTCAAAGCCCACGTTTCACCAGATAGTCAGAACCCAACGTGACAGGTGGTGAACCTTATCGCCGTGTATACAGGAACTGACTATTACCTAATCCCGAGGGATAGGTAGGTTTCCTCACGATGTTTTCCCTCACCGTCAGCGAACTGTAAATTATGCACATAGATGAAAATTCATCCATTGGTGCATTCCCCATCGGGGATCGAACCTGGGACCTTCTGATTGTTAGCCCAACCTGTTCATTCAGTACTAAGATTTAAAGCCCATCAATTTCTTTACTTTGTATTTGCGGGTTATTGGTGCTTGAGTTTTTACGGCTGTCTTCAAGTGCGCCGTAAAAAGTACTTTAAAAGCGATTATTTTAATCATCTTCTCGGAATCTGGCTATTTGCATGTACATCTCTCTAAAGCAGTTTTTTTGTTTAAAGTAGTGGCAACAAAAAAAATGATTTGTTTTGATAGTAGGTTCACTTACCAATAGCTACGTCCAGAAGTGTCACATGCCGCGCGAGGCTGCTCACCCACATGCCTCGCGAAGCACGACGTTTGCCTCAGTCGCATGCCGCGCGAGGCAAATGGCGAGGCAACTGACACTCTAGACAGGGAAAGGTATACCCGATCAATCAGTTTGACACGTTTGACATCGTTCTGTCTCACGACTGCCAAACTAGGCGACGCAAATGTGAGTGCTCAGGTGAGGCAGGGCGCGCATTTGCCTCACGTGAGGCAAGTCAAACACCGCGAGGAAAATTTTCCTCGCGCGGCATGTGACACTTCTGGACGTAGCTAATTGGCAAAAACGAAGGATGTCTTAAACAGCTAATACGTTCAGCAGACTAGCTACTTTTAGCATCGGCGATCGGTGATTTTGATGCTGCGTCTCGCTCGTTCGCGCTCGAAGAAATGCGACGCAGCATCGATACATCACAAAATTGCCGGTCGCCGATGCTAAAAGTAGCTAGTCTGCGGAGGCCCTAAGTAGCATTTTGGTATTCGGCCTTCAAATAATTAAATAACAAAGTCAAGATTATGTCACTTCAAATTGACTTGCCGTTATCATTTAAATGCATATTTAAAAATTACAGTTGGTTCTTACTTTAAAATTAAGTTATACGTGCCCCAACTTAACCCGATTAAATTAATTCAAGTTAAAGACAGCTGACAAACTAATTATGTCCTTAAAAAAGCAAGTCGTAAGTTGGCACAAAACTTGCATTATTGGTTACAGGGGCAACTCCTCAATGGCCCAGAAATGGAATGCAAAACAGCTATGTACTTTGTTATTATAAAATTTGTATCTGTAGCGCTTGCTACACTGGTCGTCCAACCTTCCAACTTTAACCCTAATACATTGGCCATATTGGATCCCACTTCGATTAAGAGGGCCTACTCTGTTTCAAATGAAAATTTCACGACATTGCTTACGAACGAAAATTGTTTGACGTTTAGATTCGACGACGACGAAGACGTCAAACAATTATCGTTCGTAAGAAATGTCGGAATCAATGAGAAACGTATAGTCTGATTTTTAATTAGACGAAGCCAGCTGACAGCTGAAAATGTCGAATTTGAACCTTATTTGTTCTATTTATATTGAAAAGTGACATAAGAACCTGTCAGCCCACTTCGTCTAATTAAAAATCAGACTATAGTGGGAAATACGCGAATTTCGTCCGAAATTTCGTTTTCGTTTGAAACAGAGAAGGCCCTAAGTACTCTTTGTTTGCGTTTGCTCTTTCGCCGGAATCATAATATATTTTCCAAGTGTAAGAACTGCCAATACATTCCAAATTCTACGCCAACGTAAAAGTTGGGCCAGTGTTGGCCATAGAACCAACTTCTTAAGAGAAACCATTGGCCATTGGTCCAATGTTACCACAACGTAGCCTCATTGGAAGTGGGTCGCACGAACCTGCCGGCACACTTCCCAGTAGGGTGTCCACCTCGCTCCGCTAATACAGGACAGGTTTTTATTCCTGATAACAGACTTGATAATTTACGTGTTCGGTAAATAAGTAATTACTGTGTGGCGTAAAAAATTAATTGCTGCGTAAGTGATGGGATTGTAACTGGATCACAAAGTGTAAAATGCTGCGAATGAAGTATTTAATTGAAACACAGTGGTTTTTCGTCTTGGATTACAGCAAGGTGATACTAGTGGTACATTAAGTTATTATGCAGGTTTTAGATTGCAATAACGAAATTAATTACCTACTTACAAGGAGGCTTTAATTACTCAAAAAGTGTTTTTGATATTTTATAAAAATACAACCGCCATTAGACGTAGTTGGATGTGGGCGATACGCAGATTTAAAACAGTTTCTGAGAGTTTAATTTTTTAGGCCGAATAACTCAAAAAGTGATTTAATAATAATAATAATTTAGCCCCTTTAACGTCCCACTGATGGGCACGGGCCTCCCCTCAATGCGAGGGGGATTCAGGCCATAATCCACCACGCTGGCCCAGTGCGGGTTGGTGGATTTCACATGTCTAAAGACATGCAGGATTCCTCACGATGTTTTCCATCACCGCAAGATTGTGGTAATCATATTAAACTTATGATTCACACATAGATTTCGAAAAATCCAGAGGTGTGAGCCGGGGTTTGTACCCAAGACCTTAAGCCCGCAAGACGCGTGCTTAACCAATCAGCTACCACTGCTTAAAATATAAATAACTTAGCTTAGCTTGCTTAGATATTAAAAAAAATATACAACCGCCAGAGTATAGGTCAGTACATCACGATACGTGTGTCGTAGATTTGCAGTCGGTAGAATGCATCAATATTAAGTAGGTAAACCACAATAATTTATCAATTGTCAATAATGACCTCGAAGAGAACCGAAATAGCCGATTCGACGACTCAGGAATTTGGTGAAAAATTATAAGGATAGCCGATCCCACATAAAAACCAGGGTATTTTTTTTTATTGGACTGCGGTGGCAAAAAAGCGTACGGCCCGCCTGATGTTAAACAGTTACCGTAGCCTATAGATGCTTGAAATACCAAAGGCATTGCTCGCACATTACCGACCTGAAGGGGAGTGGGATTGAGGGAGGGGGAGGGGGGGGCGTTGGGCTTCCGGCTCTCTCACTCATCGTACGAAACACAGTTGTAATAGCTGCTTTACGCCGATCTTCTGTGAGAGGGTACTACCCCGGTCGAGCCAGCCCGTATATGAGCTGCAGTCAATTGGCTACAGCTTGGCTCTATCACCTTGAAGCATATTAAGTATTGTCGCATTGTTAGTACGTCCTATTAGGTATCTATTATTCTATAAAACATGGTGACTCTACAGGCTCAGGTGAAGGTCGAGATTGTTCCACATGAGGTCTACCACGCACTCTCGACTCTATTAGCTGTTCTACAAACCACAGGGTATAGTTCGTTCGAGAATTGCGTAGCCATCAATTGTACTTGGTGCGACTAGATGCCTCGCATGCCTCGCCCGAGCACTCATGTTATATTATGACATTGTATCTATGCATTCGGACATCAAAACTGAGTGGTCGAGCAAGGCATGAGCCTGATATAGACGCAGTGAATTTTTGAATTCCTGTGTATTTGCAGACATCATGAATGCATACATGATATAACATGAATTGGCGAGGCATGCGAGGCATCTGGACGCACCAATTCAAACGAACTTGCCTTTCATCGCACTGCAGTATGTGAATGATATGTAGATACATTATGTACCCCAGAACAGGATGTAGTATGTGCTATTAATAATGCGGACCAATATTTTCGCAACAAAGTCATTTGCAATAAAAAAAATGTCTAACAACCCACAATCAATCATAAAAAGACATCCATCAGACAATTCGTTCATTGAATGAAAGTGAAATGAACGAACCCTCAAACAAGAGCACAACTTACATAACAAAAAAAAAAATTGCGCAACAAACATTATTCTAGCCCAGGGGTCACCAATTAGTTTCGTTCGGGGTCCGTTTTAAGAAATAAAATGACCATCGCGGTCCGCACAACATTTTATAGAAAAAAAAAATTATGAAACAAATGTTACGGAAATAACGAAGGTATTTTTTTTACATATCAATTAGAAAAATGTCATTTTTTGTTGCGGACTATCTGTCTGAAGTTTGGAGTAAAAGTGGTGCAAGCTATTGACATTAAATCCTGGAGATGTTCATCAGTTAGTCGAGATCGAAATCATCAGTAAGCTCCTTAGGTACTTCGAATTGACTTCAACAAAGATAATGCGGGGATACATTTTTAGTAATTACGTACTCTGAAGTGCAAGTTGCTGTGTTCTCGCGGTCCGCACAAAATGGGTCGGCAGTCCGGATGCGGACCGCGGTCCGCCATTTGGTGACCCCTGTTCTAGCCAGTGACCACGCTCGGATACGCAAACTGAATGAAATATTATGAAGAATGGCATTTTAGACTTATGACCTTTGCGTAAAAAGATCCTTTGTGATCCGTATGACTTTCGCTTTTCGATAAGTATTTGAAAGTTTTTTTTAATGGCCGTTAATCTTCCCGCTCCTGGGCAGAGGCCTCCCATTTACTTCTCTAGATAAAATGTTCGCGCAAAGGTGGTCAAATCATCTCGCTATCTCTTCCTTGGTTGACCTCTTTGTCGGCGGTCGCCATCGGCAATCCAATTGGTGATGGTGTTTGCACAACGTTGCGGGCTCATGCGGGCCACATGGCCGGCCCACTCCCACTTAAGATACGCGGTCTTTAAACCAACTTCTGCTTTTAAAAAAATATTTTGTTTGGAGTAAGTGGCGACCAAGAGAGAGTAGGAAGTTTGTGATTTTAATTACGAATTTAGGGAATCACTTCGTGAAGTGCTCAACGAAACTGCTATCTCTTTCTAAAGCCCGAAGTGCAACTGCCGGGTACCTTGTTAGTTGATCATACAATCACGTATACACGATACGTCCTCATTAACACCTTTCAATACTCATTACTGTTGCAATTAAGAGCAGTCAAGGTTGCAACGCATCAAAATAGGTGAATGTCGAGACGATGTGTTAATGCACCGGACTATCGACCAGTGAAAGTGGGTTCATGAGAATGGGAACGCCCACAGCGGAAGAAAGTGTTTTAGATCAAACATTTTGGATGCCAAACATTGCTGTTTGAAGTCGTCTTTGTCTGGGCTCATCTTCAAGTGCAAATCTCCTGAGCTTACAGTGTACATTATCGTCAATGTGTTTGTCTACTTTGTATGGCGACTGCGGCTCAACTGACAAATACACAGACTATAAAGTATACGTTAAGCTACTGAAACAGGTCACACTTGGGGTACTAGGGTAGTATCTACCCCGAAACTTTCGCCACTGTAGTTATTGCAAAATTAATAAGAATCCTGAATCCAAGCAAATAAAACACAATAGAGTATTTAAAGATCATTTCAAGTCATACATACCCAAAGAAAGACGTCATAGGGTGCATCCACGAGCAGCCTCGATTGAGCAATAAGTTACGTTATGTATACGTGGTCAATCGTCAAAACTGTTTGCTCGTGCGCACCGCTCGGCACATTTGGACGCGCCTATGTTATACCAACCAATCTTACAGTACCAATGAAAGTCGTTAAACATCTAGGTATTCTCACACGGAAGCCATAGAAATAACGGAATCGATATGTTTGGTCATATCGATATCAAATACAGATTTGTTCCATTTGAAACGGCAATAGAAGCTATACAATAGTGCTTATTCGATTCGAATAATCCGTGAAACAATGGGCTCTTGTTTTGAATCGATACCAAGACTAATATTAAAGACAGTCTGGGCTTGTATTGCTTGAAACAAATTGCGCCTCTACATTGTATAGTTCATAAGATAGAGATAGAGTAAAAGGGTACCTAGCTGGTGTACTTGAGATAAAAAAATATCCTGGGACATTCTTATACACACGGCTAACTGATCCCAAACTAAGCAGAGCTTGTACTATGGAAACCAGATAACTGATATACTATAGTCCGCGACAGGTTGACATGACATTCGGGGAATGAGCTTTTTCCAGAATAAAATTGGAATCAAAATAAGCACAATGAAATCGCCCACAAAATTATTAAGTGAAATTATTTTGTTGCGTTGCGGGTCCTGCTAATTTTGATTCGGATTTTATTCTGGAAAAAGCTCATAACCCGAATTTCATCTCAACCTGTCGCGAACTATCATAATACTACTTTTTGTTCTTAGTTTTGTTTTGTTGTTTTGTTCTAAGATCGTTCTTAGTTATGTCTTAAGGAATTCGGTTCAGCCATTTTGAAGATTCCACATCGGGATATTTGAGCATTGCCAAACCCTACCACTTTTTCGAATACCAAATCATCCATGATTCTTTAATTTGGTGAACTTGTCAAGCGACTGATCGTCGGATCGATCGTGGGATAGATCGTGAAAGCCCTAGCCCGGGGCTGTGGCTCACTGGGCCGCGCGATGAAGGTCGGCTCTACTGCGCTCCAGCGAAAGTTTACGACGACCGGTCAAGTGCAGTGAAAATGCGGCGCGATGGACGAGCTTTTTTCTTGACAGCGCTAGAAAAAGAAGAGCTATGACGACCGCTTGCCGCAGTGCTTCGAGCGTTTGCCGTTCGGCTCACAGCATCGGGTGGTTACGGGTTCAATTCCCGCCATAGGCAAATTTCGGAAACCGCCTTTTCGTAATTTGCTGTGTTTGAACGTTTGTTTGATCTTGAAAACGGAAGACCCGAGTTCCATTGAACATAGTGAGAATCATCTCGCCGTTTGCTTTACTTTGCGATGAATCGGAGGTCGGAGATTACGTTGCGTAATTTCTGGGGTTGAATAATTAATATTCAACAATGGAAAGAAGTTAAAGCAACGCGAATAACCTCTAATTTACCCTATCAACTTAAAATAAACAATCTTCTCAGAACTTAATTATCACCACAGCGTAACATCGTTTCGTTCTCATGGTGGGCGAAGTGATTATACCAAATACGTTTGTCTGGCTGTCCGTGCTAATTCAAGTTAAGATAAATAGTGTTTGAACACGGAATAGGTATGCGTGGTATTTGGAATCTTAATTGATTTGTTCCTACACGTTTTTGTTCGAATGTTGTATTGAGTGGCCAGACCAATCTGCAATTCATTTAAGTGCTATTTTTATTCATTATTAGCTACAAATTTATTATAATAATTTTATTGTTTATGACTTTTTTTAAATTAAGATAAGTGAATACCTATTCCAAAAGCTTGGAAGCATGTGACGTCAAAATAATTAGGAAGGTACACTATCATCACTAGCCTATTCCTATCTTGCCTACTGGAAATAGACCTCCCCAAAACATAGTGGGGTGTTTTGGGTCTTGAGCTCAATGCATCTATAGTTTTTACGAGTCACTTTCCCACCTATTTCCTTATTCCGGTATCACATGTAGTTATAATAAGTAAGTACGTATATTTCTAAGAAGTAGAGAAGTGTCTACATATTTATCTATCGTTATAGAGACGTCTACAGTTATTTTTTGTGTACGAAGCTTTCTAAGATCGTGTCCCTGTCTCGCGTTATTTACAATGCATTCACGGTAGACCGTACGTAGGGCTGCTACCATCGTATTTAAAGCTATTTTATCTCAGTAGGAACTCATATCGTGTCACATTTACGCCCTAGGGTTGCAAATATGAACATTTTTGTTTTATTGGACCATGAGTTTACGTGAGATTAGCTGTAAACGAGCGCTACATAATTAATTATGTGTGCGTAACGTGGGATTGGTTAATATTTTGTTTCTCTACTTTTCTTAAAACAGTCTTCACCACTGGACTCTTGGGTATAACCGGTTAAATACACTCTTATTATCCTTAATTCTTTTATTTTATGGTTTTTTTACCATCTCCATGTTCCTTATAGTTTTGACTGATAGGATATAAATAACTTATTGATATCTAATATTGACGTGAAAATTAATTAATATTTCGGTGTTTTGACAGCCCTATCGCAATTCAAGGTTGTCAACTTCATTAGCTTTCCTTTGTCCGACATTCTTACTTCAATTAGCCGCCTGTAGCCGCGTCCCTTAATTGTATAATCCAATTTAATTGGTATAATTGGAACCGTCCTCTGAGATTTAACGCCTCACGTTACTTTATCGGACCGTGCGTAACGTGGGTTTGTTGAGGAAATATATGGACTGTGCGGAGTTGATTTACTGAGATTTATTGAACACGAGTGGATGGGAAAATGGTTTTTAGATCATGGGAGATGGGAACTTAGGTGATGGCTAATAATGGGCTAAAGTATAGTAGGAATATCTCGCTAAGTAAAGTTAAAGTGTTAATAACCATTCGCAAGTGCACACAATCTATTTAACTAACATTCTTATTTTTAATGTTTGTACTAAAGTAGCTACTAGTACCTACTATTGATAATATTTGACCTACTTCAGGATCGCGGATGTCATATCTACTCACTCTCTTATAATCGTATGATTGAACCTAATAGGCTAACCCGCAAATTCATAGAGATTTTAGCCAGTTTACACGCGTTTTGACAAGCATTTTTAGGAACAAATGTGATTTGTAATTCCACTGCAAATCGATCATAACTTTCTATAAATTTGGGGTTATCAATTTCGCAGCATAATGAGAGCTTAGCATCTCACGCCCTTTCAATAAATAAATCATGCATGTTACATTTAATATCTTGCACAAATTCATCATATAAAAGATAACAATGTGTATTGTGTACACTTAGGGACTCAAATTTAGTTTTCCTACCTAGGTGTGTCTACAGGTAAATAGAGAGAAATAGAGCTTACAAAAATAAGCTATAAATGACAAAAATATAAGGTATAGCTAATAAAAAATTATGTAGTTAAATGACTTGCGTATTTAATTACTCGCACAAAAGGATTATTTCGGTCTGACAAGCTGAATTTATATGTTTCTCTCACATTAAGTTCAGTATATGAATGACCGAGGCCATAAAATTATTAATTTTATTATCTATTTAATGTTGTAATAACTCTTCTTTTATCTGTAATATTAAAAAGTCATTTAGGTTTAAAATAACGTTGCCAATGATATATTATTATTCACAAAAATAGAAAAAATAGAAACCTTCGGTCATAAAAAATGTAAACTGCCTAAAATTAGCTTTATACCTATGATTTAAAAATAAACTGATACATTTAAAGATGTAGAGGTAACAAAACGAGATGGAGGCATTTAATTTGTCACCACTATGATAAGGTTTATCCATTATACAAAATATTCAAGAAAATACCATAATTTAAAATCTGTTACAGATTTTTTAAGAATTAAATAACTATTGGTAACATTTTCGTAGGTAGCAAATAATCACCTAATTTAGTGTTTGAAGCAGGAAAATAATAAAGATTATTGTCACCATCACAGAGTAAAGACTAAAGAAAGAGGTTATTAGATATTTGTATGAAACAAAACGTGGTCATTGTTTTTTTATTTTCATTTTACTATTTAACGGTAAATAGTTGAACTACTCGCTTCGTTTTATGTCGATGTTAGTACTAGGCCGACCACTCGGCCGACTTGCTTAGGGCCAGTCCCCTTAGTAAATGGTCCATGGTCACCATTGTTGTTACTATCAAAACTTGTACCAACTCTTGAGATAATTCTTAACTCTACAGTCATTATGCTTAGTTAGAATTATTGGCAGTCCGAAATAATGTCAGTCCGCTGTTGCATCAGAGTAGTCTAAAATATTCCGTATATATTTAAGGCCAAATATCATAGCCTAAAATATCTACCTACAGAAGGGCTAGACAAGTGGCTGACGTCTACAAGCGTTCCTTCAAATCGCTACGCGTCATGTATGGAAATGACATAAGTCACGTGATCTACATAGCAACTTGTTGTTGATCTACATAGCGACGTTTGACATTTCCATACATTGTGAAGTCTATTCTATTCGATTAGCGTTCATGCCACTTGTCTAGGGGAGCAGGATACTTTAGGCTACTTTGATGCGCTTGCCATTTCCAGTTTGTTGAATATCAATGGTGTATTGATCGTCCGCCCGCGCCGCCTTCCGTGTTCCGTGTCCCACCTCCATGCTAAAGTACGCGACAGGAGTATGAATTAGATTCTATCATCTGTTACGCGATGTTTTGTTGCGTATTTGTTGAACATTAGCATAAATCATTACGAATGGAATGTGAAGTGGCGTACTTTTCATCATCGAATTCATATCCAATAGACGCCATCGTTATTTGGTGGATAAGAGTTATCTGATCATTCTGAAACAGGCTCTTATGATAAGGATACACGATGACACTAAGTAGACTCAGTGTATCTCAGTGTATCGACACCGCCACTACAAGTGTAACAAGGTGTCGCCGGCGGCTTTTGTTTCAGCCTTCTTTAAAAGGCTAGCTTTCAACCAACCAACTCATTGGACGTTTTGCTATATGTGTCAATTCAACGAACGGCCTAGGCGTCTAATTGAGTGCCGGTGTTTAATTAACGGGCTAGCCGCCCAATTGAATGGCGTATTAAACTAGTTGGCGGCGACATCTACACTGAGTGTTTTAGTGTCTAGTGTCGTGGAGTATCCGACTGCTCGGTTTTGTTGGGTTATGTATGATACCAATTGTAAACCATATATTTATGAAATAAATAAATAAATTTAATAAATAAATAATCGATCCAGGTTCGATCCCCGGTGGGGCATGCACCAATGGATGAATTTTCATCTATGTGCATAAATTACAGTTCGCTGACGGTGAGGGGAAACATCGTGAGGAAACCTACCTATCCCTCAGGATTAGGCAATAGTCAGTTCCTGTATACACGGCGACAAGGTTCACGACCTGTCACGTTGGGTTCTGACTATCTGGTGAAACGTGGGCTTTGAGTTGGTTAATACCTCCACAATGTGGTGGTGTATGGCCACTCAAGCCTCTGACTACCCCCGAATGGGGATAAAAGTCGTGACGTAACATTTTATTTTTTTTAAATAAATAATCCTAAGCATATAGGGCGATAGAAGAGGAAATCCGTGGGAAATCCTGCGGCGGGTCTTAAGTCATCATTTGAATAAAATACTACTGTTACGAAAGGCTTCCATGGAGAGAAAAGAAAAACGTATCGCCATGAAACAATGGCGTAATCGAGGTATTCCACATGCATTAATATCGCCCCGTTACTGATGCTATCTCCCATGCTCGCATTGTTGCCATGGGAAAATCATTTTTTTAATCCCCGTTTATTGTATTGTTTTAAACGTTGCGGTGTGATCGATTGGCCTTTTTATATGGAAATAATGTTTACTAAGGCCGCGCTCACTTTGGACGCGCGCACGTGTACGTAACTTACACCCAGTGTGCGCACTCCCGCAGTACTTGGAAGGTCGGGATCATTCGTGTTGTTCGTACGTGTATGCACGAGTAAAATTCGGACGAAAACGCATCCAAAGTGAGCGCGGCCTTATTGTTAACATGTAGTTGATGGTAGGTCTAATAACAGCTTGTTAGACAACATTTAAATGTTTCTTGTATTTATTAAATGCCTTCTATTGCCTTGTCGTGGTCTGTTTGTGTCATGTGACTAAGGTGGCAAATAAGCGTAACGCCCGCCTGATGTTAAGCAGTTACCGTATCCTATAGATGCTTGCAATACCAAAGGCATCGCTCGTGCGTTGCCGACATAAAGGGGAGTGGGACAGAGGAAGGGGAAAGGGAGGGGGTTAAGGCTTCCAGCTCTCTCATTGATCGTATGAAACGCAGCTATAATAGCTATTTTACGCCGATCTTCTGTGAGAGGGTGGTACTACCCCGTTCGAGGCAACCCATATACGAGCTGACTGCATCGTTGGGTACAGCTACGTTAAAAAAACTAGTGGTAATAAACATCAAGTTCGCAATAAGTGTCACAGTGCTAATAACCCAGGAATTCTACTATTATTTTGATATGGTACCGGTAAAATGGCCAATTATCATATACCATGGTAACACCCCACTTTCACCGGTAAGTGACCTATTGGCGAACTGCTGTTTTATCGCTTTTTATGTTCGCGAAAGTGATTTAAAGCTTTTAAATAATTTTAGTTGCTGTACCAGGAGTGTTTTGAGGCGATCATATCGTCATATTTGACGGGTTTCTGAATCACGTGTAGAATCGCCGTTTAAAAGTATGCCCATGATTTCAAATTCACCCTGTATAGGCTTCAGTCTTAACATTACGTGGACCGTACGCTTGTTTGCCACCTTAGGCAGATTAAAGACAGATTATACAGGGTTATTGGTAAAACACTAACAACCTTACAGGGGCGTATTACTGACATCAAAAACAACAACTTTTGTTTTATGACTTTTTACAAAACAAAATTTACAAAAAATCACACTTTAAAATGTATGAAACAAGAAAATATGCTCATCTAGAGGATAGCCGTGGTCCGTTTAGGTATTTCAGGGCATAGTGGAATACAACCACGTACCATGGCTTTTCTCTAGATGAGAAAAAAAATCATACATTTTAGAAAGTGATTTTTTTTATTTTTTTTTTGTTTTGTAAAAAGTCATAGAACAAAAGTTGTTGTTTATGATGTCAGTAATACGCTCCTGTAAGGTTGTTAGTGTTTTACCAATAACCCTGAATAAACGCTTTTCAGGCGTATAAATGTTTTTTTTTACTTTCGAATGAAAAAAATGTGTTCGTTGGTTGTCGTAACTCGTAACACTAATCAAGCAATCACTGTTATGATCGGTAATTTAAATAGCAGATACAGTGCGTTTAACCGCGGTCATTATGTCGTTACGGTGCCACACAGTAATTATAGATGATGCTATCATCAGTCTAGTTTAATAACTAGACTGCAACAAAACTAAAACCTTATAATAAATGATCTGAACGTGACGTTGATCGATGTATTAGGATGCTCCATAAATATTTGAACACTAGAAATCCATTAGTTTTTAAAAATGCTTGAAAAATATTGCATTTTGTTAATCTTCTATCCTATTAATGTTTTGCATAAATAATAGGATCCGCTTTATTTTTATACATTACTAGCTAGTGTAGTTCCAAGACCTATCATCCTAAGGGGTCTGCGAACGAAATATTGTATATTTTTTAATCGCCTACTTGTTTTTTTGTTGACGCACTGTAGCCCGATTCACGTAACCAAAACCGTAACGACATCTCAGCGATATAGTCGTTGATAGACTTTTCGTAACAAGAAAAGGCTATCAACAACTATATCGCTGAAATGTCGTTACGGTTTTGGTTACGTGAATCGGGCCCCAGGAGATTCGATAATTAACTTATTAAATAAGTACATATGAAAGCATTTTTCACCAGAAGATGAGCCGTATTGGCAATACCGATACGCTTTATTTTCCGTAAGCTACTGAGTCGTACTGTGTCCATGGACTCCGTTTAGTAGGACAAAGTTTTTTAGACGAACATTTATCTCCTTGTCGTCTTTGCTACGTAGGTACCTACTTATGATTAGCATTTGGCCATCCATAAATTACGTCACACGTAAAGGGAGGGAGGGGGGTCTACGAAATGTGACATAGTGTGACAAGTGGGTGGGAGGGGTCCTAAGTTTTGTGACGTCACATTTAAAAATCTAATATATCTAAGTATTAAAACCGAAATTTGAACTTTTAACGAAAAATTTGGAAAATTTCCTAAAATTTAAAAAATATGTGATGTACACTAGGGAGGGGGGAGTCTCACAAATGTGACCAGCTGTGCTGGGGGGAGGGGTCAAAAAATCATGAAAGTCTTGTGACGTAATTTATGGATGCCCCATAGATATTGTGTTTTAGATAAATCAATTTACCTGAAAGATGCAACCAATACGATTCATCGATTATATTTGCGATTAAAAATAATTTTATAATCGAGTAAGTAATCGGTATCGTTTAGTGCTGGTTGGTTTAGTTGGCGTGCAAAATAAACATTTTAAAAGTTGTAAAATTAACGAAGTCTAACCTAGTTTCAGAATGTTTTATGTGTTCGAAATAGTTTTTATAAAGCGTGTCATAATTATAACTAATTTATATCTGTCACGTCCGGATTAGAAATACTATGTTTTTAAACTCTAGTTTATAGGTGCTTGTCGTGTTTTTAGTTAGACCACTTAATAAACTAAACTTGTTAAGATTGATGTGTTTTTAATTAAAGAGTTTGAAACTGTCTGGAGAATGTAGTGTGAAATTTCCATTGACGAAAGCATAGTTACAAAAATATCCTATATACCAACGGTCGGCAACAGGCGGACCGCGGTCCGTTTGCGGACCGCGAAAGGTCCAACCTCGGACCGCCAAATATTGTAATGTACAGTACGTTTTTTTATACTTGTCCTATTTGGTAAGCAAAGATGGCGTCCAGCGGGGCGATTGCGTAACTTTTTGTCAATGTTTCAATTGGTTTCGTATATAATTGACACAGGATGAACGAAACCAATTGAAACATTGACAAAAAAATTACGCAATCGCCCCGCTGGACGCCATCTTTGCTTACCAAATAGGACAAGTATAAAAAAACGTACTATATTGTATACCAAGCATAAATTAATACGTGTCGATTTAATCGAAATTAACGGACGCCCACCTAGAAGACACACTTCGAATTTGCTGTTCTTCTCGGAGAATCAAACTATAAAAAACTGGCTCAAGACCTTCGGTGCAGTTTCTCACATGAATTTTAGGTCTTGTGTTTTATAATTCGGAATTTTATTTGAAACCATACTATTTTTTCTGGACCTCGTTATTTTTTTCCCACAGTATCCGGACCCCACCTAAAAATACTTGCCGACCCCTGCTGCTGAAATACCATGCTTTCTGTGCTTCGGAGGGCACATAAATAGTCTGTCCCGGTTGTTGTCATCCAGACAGCAGTCAAGGCATGTCAGAGGACTTCGGGCGGCTTGAACAACTCTGACACGTTGGCTACAAACCATAGGGACACAAGAATTGAAAAAAAAAACACTTAGGTATACACACAGCACCTTTGAACACTTTTAAGTACCTTATTGCGAAAATGATATCGGCGTGAAACATAAATGGTGAATTAAGTTTTAGTGATAATTTTCCAGCATTTTCTGCATAAAAACAAGTTATATTATCGGTCAATTTTGTCAAATAAACAGCTTATTAGCGTAACGAGAGCAGCGTAAGCTGGGTGTGGCAAATTGCGCTCCACTTGCGCTAGGCTTTCCGATGACTCACGCGCAACAGGTTCCGAGAACAGGTGCATTTTGGTGCTTTTTATTAGCGGAGAATTTGGACTTTTTTTTTTTTTTTTTTTTTTTATGGGACTGCGGTGGCAAAAAAGCGTACGGCCCGCCTGATGTTAAGCAGTTACCGTAGCCTATAGATGCTTACAATACCAAAGGTATTGCTAAGACTAATGAATTACGCCAAGAAATATCATTATTACCAATTTGACGACCGGTTGGTACAGTGGTTCGAGCGTATGCCGCTCGGCACGCACTGCATCGTATGGTTGCGGGTTCGATTCCCGCTATAGGCAAGTTTCGGAAATTGTCTTTTTGTTATTTGTCCCGGTCTGGGTGTCACTGGGATCAGCCCCAGTCCTTTTGTATGATAGCCATTGTACAAGCGTTGATTAGTTTGGGACCATACAGTTGGTGTGATAGTCTGGTAATATCTATTTCAAAAAAATTGGTTGCATAGTGTAGTAGTGAAGTGACGTAATAGTCAAGTCCTTTAAAATTGATAAAATAAATAGATACCTATCGATTTCCACTTTTTTTTAAATTTTACTAGGTACCTACTGTATAATTATTGTTTTTTTTTATTACAGAAATTAAAATACAAGACGTTTCTATTCTCGTGACAGGTCTCATCTTTAAAGACGATTCCATAAAACAAATTATAATATTGAAATTGTTTTAAATATATTCATGTCAGACCACCCACTGTTTATAGGTTCAGAATATCAAACAAGAGATAGATAACAATAAATTTAGAGCTAATTTGGCTAATTAATATATTCTGTTTTATTAGTCTGGCTAGAAATCAAAATAACGGGCTACTTATTTACCTATTTATTTATCTTCATTAAATTGTGACTTTAATATTTTTATATTAAACTAACTCATTATTAAAATAACGAGTGCTATAGGTATACTGCAAGCGCGGTACCGCGCCTTAGGAACGCGAGCGGCGAGACGGGGGGCTTATCGCTCTCGCCGTCCCACTCCCCCACCCGTCATCGCTCTCGCCGTCCCACCCTCCCACCTCCCCGTGCATACCTAAGGCGCGGTACCGCGCTTGTGCTATACCTATAGTGAAAATACTTTCAAATAACCAAAGATTTTTTTTCTATGTGACGAAGACGACAAATGTGTTAAGCAGTTAACGCAGCCTATAGATGCTTGCAAAAACGTTGCCGATCTGAAGGGGAGTGGGATAGAGGGAGGGAATGGGAGGGGGTGTTGGGCTTCCGGTTCCCTCACTCGTCGATTTTCTGTGGGTGATATTAATTATTATTCTCAACACCATTCGAAATTTCACACATTTTTTCAGAGGTCGTTGTAATAAGCTGTCTTCGCACAATAGCGATATCAGATTCGCCATATTAAGTTACACGGGTCCATTTTTTATCTCTTTCAATTCAAAAAATACTGTGGCGAATTTGTAAATCGTTGGAATAAAGCTTGCTTTTTGTATTCAAAGGACTACAGTTTAGCACCGAGAAAACGTTTAATAAGCATGAAGTGAATTTAATGGAATAGCTACTTACATAAGTAATGGTTTTCTCAGTGGTGAGTGAGACCAAAGATAAAAGATGACTTAAAATGTTTGATTTGGGTGGAATAAATAATTTGTTAATTATTACTTCCTCTGGATTTTTCGAAATCTATGTGTGAATCATAACTTTAATATCATTATCACTTGCTTGCGGTGAAGGAAAACATCGTGAGGAAACCTGCGTGTCTTTAGACATGTGAAATCCACCAACCCGCGCTGGGCCAGCGTGGTGGATTATGGCCTGAATCCCCCTCGCATTGAGGGGAGGCCCGTGCCCGGCAGTGGGACGTTAAAAGGGCTAAATTATTATTATTATTATTATATTATATTAATTATTACTTGACAAACGATCGTCTAAAAACAGGACAGGCGGAGGTTTCATAACTACACTTCTAATCAAAAATATCGAAACACCTGCATTCATAGAAAATTCTAAAATTTAAATTCAAATTTGGAATTGTGGTACACCATTGTGTAGACTAAATTGCCAGCTATTTATTGGCGTATTTTTTTAATAAATCAATCTTTTTTTTTTTAAATGCCTGAATAGTACTTTCAGTATTGTTTCGATTTTTTTGATGAGAAGTGTATTTCAGAGTGTTTAGATACACAAATCTATGTGAATTTATAATAATCAAAAATATAAAAGCATCCAATAACTTCAATGAATCCAATATAATGATAAAAATAATGGATGGTGGTATGCGCGAATGCAATTTGTTTTCAGATTAAAATCTTTTTTGCGAGGGTGCGCGGCTAGTGTTCGGTATCTCGATCCATTTGTTTATGAGCTAGTATCTCACAAATAAATGTTCCTACATTTAGCAAACACTTGTAATTGCAAAACTGCAAAGGATATTGGATATTTTATCCATATGTAGGTATTTGGTCCGTAGGTATGTCGTTCGTATTCGTCCTTTAGGAATTTCACCCATTAGGGATTTCGTCTATTTGGTATTTCGGGCATTAAGGTTTCCGTCCATAGGTATTTTTAAATTAGGTCAATCAACTTTAGGTATTTTGATTAATGTATTCTCTTAAAGTTTTCAATTCACCGAATAACCGCAATATTCGTACATCGATCGATTGTGTACTTGTATATACGTAAGGGTGCACGACCAACACACGTCATTTGACAGCTCCTGAGCGTGCAATCGTGACCAGTAGTCACGAATTTTAAGCGTTCAACCTATTTAGACTGGGGTGGAATGCGCTCGACTTGCCAGTAGCGGTGCAGCGGTAGAGTAAGAGAAGGCGGGATATAGGTGGAGCTTAACACATACTTGACTCTTTCGTGTCTCTCCAATGCCCGTTCAGTTCAGTCAATATGAAACAACAGCTCTACTGAGAATGTCTTATTGATTTTTTTATAGTTCGGTCTCAATAGGTCAACTAATTTAGAAAAAGAGAGTCAGTTAAATAGCATTGCATGAGATCGGCTTTAAATAGGTAATCGGAATGTGCTCTCCATCTTCCTGATGAGACAAGTTAATAACTCTTGGCACGCTCAACATTCAACGTGACTATGGAATAACGCCTATATCTGAACAGGGCTTTAATAAATCCGATACGTGCTCTATAGATCAGCGGTGTCACACTTTAACGACACAAATTTAGGCCCTGCCACACGCGACACACTTACTGAATGTATGGTAAAAGCGAAGTTTGATTTAGTACGGAATCGATTTTAAATTATTAGGTATCGGTTTTATTGGAATTGAAAGTGTGCTCATTTTTATTTGAAGCACGTGTTACTCGCAGCATTTCATTAATAACCACACCTTACTAGCCAAATGCTGTTACCAACTAATGTCACGTTGCAATTGTACCTAATTTACAAAAATATGGCACGTAGGCACTGCTCGGAATTATTTCCGTAATTCGTCGCCGATTTTTTTCTTGACTCCTTCTCTCTTAACGACATCCAAATGTCGTTGACATCGATGATCGTGATCTAATTAGAATATTTGACAGACGACACCTGCCCACGCGTGGGCGCATCCTGGTTCTTTACAAGTTGGGCGTGGGCTTAACACGTGCAGATTAAACAAGGATGAGCCGACCACGCGTTGGGCAAACAATGAAGTTTATGTCCATGGATTTTTATGGAAATAACATGGTATGCCTACCTACCTTCTATTACACGAAGATGCCACCTGTTAGCAGTACTCTGACTGACAACATGCCGACCGCCCTGTTGCGATTTAAGGGCTATAACACACCTAGTAGCCATGGCGACGTCGCCAACCCCGTAGCCAAGTGAAAATATGTCAAAATATAATATAATATCCTGGGACATTTTTTACACAGACAATATACCTGGCGATGGACTGGCGACGGTCGCCAGTCCGTCGCCAGTCGCCAGTAGGTCGCCAGGTATGTTACCTGTCGTATTTTGACATATTTTCACTTGGCTACGGGGTTGGCGACGTCGCCATGGCTACTAGGTATGTTATAGCCCTAAAACTGACTCAGTGACTGACAGACAACGCATAGCCTAAACCGCTGGGTCTAGGTAGAAGCATTAAATTTTGCACTCGAGTTCCTTTTATGACGCAGGTGACCTATTGGTCGTGGTTCAGGCAGTTACGGCAATTATTATCAATGTAATGTAATAGGGGAGCCGTAGAAGGGGTTTCTGGATTTGCACGAGCGCGTCAGATTAAGATAAGGGAGATAGCTTACATATTGATAAGAACCTCAAAAAATTATGAGCCCTTAATATTGGTGGGGTTGCTCAGGGGAACCAAAAAAAAAATAGACCATCTTAAAATACTCGAACTCGTCAGATTAAGATAAGGGGGATTCATTACTAGCTAAGAAGTGTCAAAAGTGTCAAATTTGTTAATTTGATCGTCAGTCTAAGAAATGGGAGCATCTGGAAGTTTCACTTTTTCACTCCCTCAGATTTTTTTTATTTTTATTATAGTACTGCGGTGGCAAAAAAACGAACGGTCCGCCAGATTTTAAGCAGTTACCGTAGCCTATAGATGCTTACAAATTCTGACGCGCTCGAGTTGTTTTTTTTTTCAATTTATCATGTTGGAGCATGAAAAGTATCAATATCTGACAAGCTTGAGTATTTTTATGTCATTGCTTTTTATACAAAAAAAAAAAACATGTATACGCTTCCCCCACCGCTGAAAGTGGAAACATCTAGAACAATGTATTCTTCCTATCATCTCGTCTACCAAATCTATTAGGTTTGGACGACGCTCGTGCAAATCCACGAATTGCACGCTCGCCTCCCCATCTATAATAAATACTTACTTATTGTTTAAGTAGGTAGTTATTTTTTAATAATTACGTGATTTTAAGAGCCCGAAAATCACGCCACCATGTTTAAGTTTATTAATCGACCACTAAAATCCATTAGCACTTTTAAGGGTACTAGCGTTGCGGGAATCTCTAGAAAGTTGCCACCGAAACCGGATTAAAGTAGTGCCGTATTTGCGAGAAACCCCGCATGGAGCGCACGTGTGTTTAGCGAATATAATATTAAATTATCGCCATGACCACAGAGAAAGAGGTGCCCTTATTAAATATATGTATGAAAAAAACGTGGTCATTGTTTTTTCATTTTCATTGTTCTATCTACTGGTAAATAGTTGAACTACTCGCTTCGTTTTATGTCGATGTTAGTACTAGGCCGACCACTCGGCCGAGTTGCTTAGGGCCAATCCCCTTAGTAATTGGTCCATGGTTACGACCGCCTGGCGAAAGGTTCGATCGTAGGCCGCTCGGCTCATTGCATCTTGTAGTTTTAGGTTCGATTCCCGCCGGAGGCAAATTTCGCAAACGGTCTTTTCGTAATTTACCCTCGTCCGGGTGCCACTGGCATCCCAGTCTATTGTACGGTACCCATAGGACAAGATTTGCTTAGTTTGGGACCATACCATTTGTGTGTAAGTCTGGCGATATTTATATTTTATATGGTACTGACTTTTATATTTTGAGGCTTAAGGCTGGCGAGTAAATTTTACGTAATTTATAGGTTCTTTCGATCTCGAAAGCCAGACAAACAGGCTTGTCCAATATGATTCCAAACGTTACGCCTGAATCCCTCGAAGGGGTAGGCAGAGATGACAAAAAGATGCGGAGTGTTCATTTCACTGATGGCATTTTAGCCCATAAAATGGGGTAGAGTCTTTTGTCATTATATCGAGTACAGTCAGTGTCTTAAATGAAATATGAAAATCCCAAAGGTGCTAGCCGAGATTTGAACCAGCAACCCTTGTTTACAATGTGAGCCTTCTACCAACTTGATTAACACTGCTTCATTGGTATAAATTAATGTGTAATAGCTAGCTGCAATCACTGATCGGTAAACGATTGGAGGTTAAGCAACGCTTGGCAAGGTCAGGCAGAGATGGGTGACCATTTAGTGGCATTTGAACTGAGCGCCTCCGTGCTTCGGAGGGCACGTAAAAGTCGGGTCCGCTTGTTGTCATCTAGGCCGCAGTCGTTAAGCCTTGTCAGAGGCCTTCGGGCGGCTTGAACAACTCTGACACCAGGTTGGCCACTAACCATACGATAAGCTGAAGAATAATTAGTTTTGATTTAAAAATGGAATTATGAAACTTAACCAAACCATCATCTGCGGACCTAATACGGTCCTTATGCAATATTGCTAATGAATTGCATTGCAATTCATTTTTCAGATTTTCTGAGGAATCCTTAGCAATTCCGCTAAATTTCTGTAGAATAGTGACACATTTTACGCCATTCGTGACAGTTTCACGGAAATTTAGCGGATTCTGCTGGAGGGTTGGAAAAATGAATTGCTTTAGCAGAATTGCCGCAATTCATTTTTGTGACGGTATTAACCCCACTGATACTGCTACTAGAAATGGCTACCAAACTACCAGTCAATAAATATAGAAATTCAGAGAATATGTAACGTGATATGAACATAAAAAAATATAAAATGATTATAAACATAGATGTTATCTTGACACTCGTCTGCTTCTGTGGATATTTTTGATTTCGTGACACCAATTCGGAAGCCGTAAATAATGTTAATTAATTTTATAACACATGTTCCCATTCTCAGTTTTCATATTATGAATATAAATTAACGGTAATTAACTCAAAGAAACATTTTAACAGAACTTGAATATAGTTTTCCCGTAGAATCCGTATTACCTAACCGTGTAAACAAAACAATTAAATTATTCATTTAAAAATATGATAAAAATTCACCTACGAACTCAGACCTCGTGGCATCAGTAAAAGCAAAACCCCAGCCCATAGATATAAATATTATCAAATACTAGTGGTCTAAGATACACTGAAGAGCGACCTTCACCGATCGACTTACCGGATCAACCCTGGATTTTATCAAATAAAATATGTGTCTGAACATATACCAATAGGGTTGCTCCGGCAAGTCGATGGGTGAAGGTCGTCCTTAAGCGTATCTCGTACTATAGTATACCATGGACCAATTACTAAGGGGACTGGCCCTAAGCAACTCGGCCGAGTGGTCGGCCTAGTACTAACATCGACATAAAACGAAGCGAGTAGTTCAACTATTTACCGGTAGATAGAACAATGAAAATGAAAAAACAATGACCACGTTTTTTTTCATACATATATCTAATAAGGGCACCTCTTTCTTTAGTCTTTACTCTGTGATTAAAACAATAATATTATCTATGCTACAAACTCATACCGAAAAAAAATATTGTTTCCGATATCTATTCGTTTCTTACATCTTGTTTGCTTGTAAGTATGTTGTCGCCTTCAAAATGAAATACAATACCCCGATAAATTCTACCATTTTACAAAGCCAATCTAACCGAACCCACTATAATGAATTGCCTCGGATAATGAGTTGTTTTTTGTCTAAAATGGTGATTTAGAAACGGCGCCGCGGCGCCATAATGCTCGTAGATCGGTCGATAAGCATCGCACGCGCAGCTTTACCGCCGAGGACGATTCGTTGTTTTGACGATGATTTTAGAACGTTCGGATTATTATGTTTCTAACATTTCCTGTTATACTTACTTCATTTCTGTGTAATGTTTATTACTTTATATCTGTTCTAATCAGTACTAATACTAATATAGAGCCAAAGTAAAGACCACAAAGTAAAGACTAAAGAAAGAGGTGCCCTTATTAGATATTTGTATGAACCAAACGTGGTCATTGTTTTTTCATTTTCATTATACTATTTACCGGTAAATAGTTGAACTACTCGCTTCGTTTTATGTCGATGTTAGTACTAGGCCGACCACTCGGCCGACTTGCTTAGGGCCAGTCCCCTTAGTAACTGGTCCATGGTGAAGACTAGGAAGAAACAAAAGGTAAACATAAGTCAAAGTCATGCTGTAAAGATGTAACTTTTTATCTAGTTTTAATAAAGCACATTCGTAACGCCGCGACGCTAAGGTAGCGCGTGACTAACTGGATGTCAGGTAGTTACCGTGCATTCATGTTGTCAGAATAAGCGCGGTAAGTCGCATCTAAAGGTTTTAAAATCGGTGGCAATTCCTCGAAAATTTCTAAAATGCTTAAGGGCCATAACACACCGAGTAGCCATGGCGACGTCGCCGCGTCGCCAGCCACTGTAGCCAATGAAATGTATGGCTGGCGACGGACTGGCGGCGTCGCCAGGCTGTCGCCAGATGTGTTACCTGTCATATATTTCAATACGAATAAGTTGGCTCCGGTGGCTGGCGACGTCGCCGAGGCGTCCCAGTGTGTTATGGCTCTAAGTGGCATCCCCGAATGATACAGGAGCTAGTACAACCAGAACTTGTTAATCAAAGATTTCTATAAGGTCATTTCATACATGGTCGTTATTTTCAAAATCAACCCATCAATTTTTGCCAAGCAATAAGCAAACAATTGTTGGCTAAATATCTAACAAACGGAGTCCCGGCGCCGTTGTATCTATCCATCAAGATCGCAATCGTACTGATGGTCGTAGAATTTCCCAGTCTATGGTACCGACGACACTGGCCATTTGTGTTTCGTTCCCACGTCCCGTATCGATATAAGAAATCGATTGTTGGGGACTCGATGTTTTTCTCTAGTATCGATTTGTTGGGATTGTCTGGGCTTATCTTCTTGTATCTTAATTGTGGGTTAGGATTGGACTTATGAGGCATTTGGGTAAGCCCCTACTATGAGGGATATTTATTATTGTCCAATGTTAAAGAGTTAAGGTGCTAGTGCAGTTGTAAGCTATAGCGATACGAAAAATAAAATAAAATCAATAAATATCACCTGACTTCACACCGACTGTATGGTCCCAAACTAAGCAACGCTTGTACTATGGCTACCCTACAATGGACTGGGCGCGATCCTAGTGACACCGAAATTTTCCGCTAGCGGGAATCGAACCCGCAACCACACGATGCAGTGAGCTGAGCGGCCGACGCTCAAACCACCGCGCTAAGCGGTACAAAATGATCTCAAAGATGTCCAGAAAGGCAATCATTTCTAGTTCAATAGATGTGTCCATATGGCGCGCATGCCTCACCCGAGCACTCATATTATGACATTACGTCTGTGCGTTCCGACGTCAAAAGTGAGTGCTCGCGCGAGGCATGCGCCTGATGAAGACGCCGCCAATGCTTTTGTCTTGTGTCAAGAGTGAACTGATTTATGTCACGTTGTGTCAATTACACAGACGCCTAACATCTTCCAACAAAAGGATTATAAAAGCTACCGCTACTTGGGGCATTACAAACCCGTTCCGAAACTAATAATCCGTTACATTCGGGCTTCGAATTTTGAATTTTGACACATTTCCTTCGTAAATGGCTGCGGGTCCAGATGTCTCACATGCCTCGAGAGGCAGCTTTGCCTCGCTTAGTTTGACACGGCACGCCCGAAGCAAATGTTCGCCCTACCTCAACCTAGCGCTGTCATTTGCCTCGCCTAGTATAGCGTAGTTATAAGACAACGATAATATTCGCGCTCAAGCATTGCACGGGTATACCCTTCTCTGTTAGTTTAGTTTGGCTCACCCTTTGACTGGTCCGAGCATTTGACTGAGGCTGCCACGCAGCCTCGCGAGGCACGTGTGACATCTGGATCCAGCTACTTAGTGTCAAAATCACGAACGAACGAAACAGATGGCCGGGGAAGTAAAAGCTCCTTTGTCGTCGTTGCAAAACTCACCCGAAATACTACTAACGTTAGCTCTAATTCTGGCCACCGGAATTATGCTTGTGACACTAATTCCATCGAAGACACAGACACGGATTATACAACGAGGCCCAGTTATATATGTTTTTGCCCCGTTCCGCCGAGAACAATGGTGTGTGGGTTATTGACGTAACTTACGTCTAGCTACTGTTATAGATAACGGAACATCCTGTAGCGACTAAAAACCGTGCTACGGAACCATGTACAGTCTCTTATACCATGCTACAATCCTTTGATCAACCTATAGGAATCAAGTATAACCAGCTCACGAGTTTAGGTCCAAATAGTGCTATCCGTGGTGCGTTACAACTGATCTTCCATTAGTTGTAATAGTCTTGTTTCTCTGGCAACTCATAGCCAGTTGCAACCACTGATCGGTGAACTATCGGAGGTTAAGCAACGCTTGTCAAGGTCAGGCAGAGATGGGTGACCATTCAGTGGCATTTGAACTGAGCGTCTCCGTGCTTCGGAGGGCACGTAAAATGTCGGTCCCGGTTGTTGTCATCTAGGCAGCAGTCGTTAAGCCTTGTCAGAGGCCTTCGGGCGGCTTGACAACTCTGACACTAGGTTGGCCACTAACCATACGATAAGAAGAAGAAGAAGTCTGGCAATCAACCTATAATATTATTTTTGCAACGGAGGGAAGTAAATAATCTTCGTCCAATTCGTCTTATCCTTTATTTTGAGTAAATTCGTGCGGGTTCCAAAACAACTTAGCTTTTCCCCGGGACTCTTCGAGGGTCAAACCTTGGCGTCATCGTTGGATACCATTGTCGATCCTGGCTTACAGGAGTAACCGTAGTAGGAGTGTGAGGCAGGCAATCCAATTAAAGAAAACCAAAACCAAACTAATGTCTTGGCGCGTGTACTAGACCCGCAGATGTTCGCATTTAAAAATCGCTTAAAATAACCTGTCAGAAACATTGCGTGTAATAAAATTACAATCCAGTATCACTATGAAATCTAAAATAATTATTATTGCGCTTCCAACGTGTATCGCCGATCTAATCGCTTAAATCCAATTTATTTCCCATCAGAAACCCGTTCGGCTATCGCCTATCGAAATTTACACATAGGCTATAATTTGGGAAATCAATTGTGTGTGCAACCAGTACCGCAAGGAACCGCACCAAATCGCCTCGAAATTCCGTTGCAAACTCGACAGATTCGCAAAATTTCTATTACATTGCGTCTTTAGAATGTAGTCTCCATCGTAATTGCTATAGAAACTCGGCAGTGAATAGCGAAGTGGAGCTTACATCGTATGGTTTTGGACCGCAATAAATCTCATCCCAATACTGGTTCTATGACAAAATAATCTCAGTGATCACTGTCGACGAACTCGGTCTGTCTGTCATCGGCAAAAACATTTCGACCGGCCACGTTGAACGCGAAACGGGTCGATAGCACGGACTTTTTGCAACGCACCATAGACATTAAACGCTGGAGTTTGATATAGGTATAAAAATTACTCTTTGGAATTTCCGGCTTATATAATCTTTCTTTTGTTTTGCCTAATGCCTCGTCTCATTGCAGACCACATACAGATACAGGGTATTGCGATCACCAAAGGTTTTGGCAATATCTACTGATGGGACATGGATCGTGATACTTGTGATATTACTGATAGTGTACAATGGTTTCTCGTTGATTTAGTCATGATATCCAGATTCGACTCCAGATTCTTAGAAACCATTTGATTGTGTAAAATGACAGATTAGGATTGGGATAGGATAGTAATTCGTGCACCTCTCAGACGACTTTGGTTTCCCTTTGAAGTATTACAGACAGTCATTAAAAACTTACAAGAGGAGATAAAATAACATATTGCTTATAGATTCGGTCATCGAATATCTTTATAATACACCGCATTTTGGGTTTATAGGGTAATAGAGAAACTTTGAGCAACGTCGGGTCAGGACGGGCGACCTCCGAACTCGAATGGTTCATTGAGCATACCAGCTGAGCGCCGCCGTCATCCATTCAACCGTCGGCATCGCCCGTCGCTCAGTTCCGATCCTAAACTCGGAACGCGACACACGCGCCGACGACATAGGCTGCGTATCGAGTGCCTTCGCCTTTTTTTTTTTTTCACGCTTGGCGGGAAGTTTGACAGATAACTTTTTTATTTGACATTGGAGGAGGCCATATTGTATTTTTTTTGTTTTCGCAGTGAAATGTGTGTTTAGTTTGTGATATTTTTAAAATACTGAAGTCCCAACATGATGTCCATATACGAGGTGAGTGCCCGACATTTCCCACTTGGCATTTAGGGTTTTTGTTTGTGTAATTATGTTTGCGGACCTACTGTTATTTAACCTTTTGTTTTTATGAATATTTTTAAGTTAGCATAGCTGGAATAATTTCAGCTCATTATTTTAAAATATCATTTATGGGACCAAAATTTACAAACATTATTTTTTTTTCTATCAAGCAAAGAACATAATTTATCACTCTGTGCAGTAAGTTTTTTGTTTCACTATAGTACCTATGTGCTAAAACGTAAACAAAGGCTTCGTATACCAAATGGCGTTATTTCCTGTGCATTTTGTCATGGGCAAGAGCAAACATTGGGACTGCAGCCACGACAGGCGACTTTATGATTATTTAGCATGTAAACACATAGAAAGTAAATATTTTATCATAACTCTAGAACGTGATACGTACGTTTATGTACATAATAATGACGTAGGACGTAGGACATGCGACGATGGTTTTTCGTATAATTACTTATCATATAATTTTACGAAATAATTCTGGTAAGTAATAATTAATGTTGAAATTGTTACTTGTTAGTGCTGACATACTTAAGTTCTAAGAATATTCTGATTATAAATACAGGTGAGTAGGCATCTACGTGTTGGTAATTTAAAGATATTTAACGGTGGAAAAGCCAGCACTAGTTACGATACTGTCACAGAATAGATCACCATATACTCAATGCAAATATTACATAAAATAAAACACTGACAATGAAGTCAGTCGACAGACTTGTCCTTCGAAATTCCATAACATCACTCCACTATCTCAAAAGGGTAATAGGTCGTTAACTCCAATTCTAAATAAAACATCCCCTGACAGCCGGTCACCGGTTTACCTCAACTTTTTACAACATTCGTGTTGTTTACTTTCTCCATTATCGACAAGGAATTTTGGACGGAAAGCAAGCAACGCAAGGTGCTATCGTCTAGCTTGTTATTTCGGCTTACATGTTTACTTTACGCTGTTTGTTTACAATTGTACAAATGTCTGTCAGTTCTCTGTTTATGGTGTTGTTTTGTAACTCGCTTGTATGCCTTTATGGGCGTCGGGAACAGTACACAGCTCATCTTTGTAACAGATGCCACTTACAAAAATGCTTTTGTAGTTATTTGAACACACATATTAGTTTGTATTTCTTAAGATTTCAGAGGTCGCCACGAAAACATGGAATCCCGAAAACCTAAGATTTGGTGAACTGGGCTAATGAAGTTTTCTTTCGTTTGACTCGTGAAGGGATCAAATTTTATCTTTGAGAACATCTGGAGATAATCTGATGACGATGATGAAAGTATACGAAGTATGTTGAGATAATTGATGGGCCCGTTGGCGTGGTTGGTAAGATTCCGCCTATCACGCTGCAGGTCGTAGGTTCGATTACTACCCGGGACATGCATTTGTGTGCATGAACATGTCTGTATGTCCCCGAGTCTGAGTGTAATTATGTATATTAAGTGTGTATTTACAAATAAAAAGTAGTATATGTAGTAATATCAGTTATCTGGTTTCCATAGTACAAGCTCTGCTTAGTTTGGGATCAGGTAGCCGTGTGTAAAAGAATGTCCCAGGATATTTATTTATTTATTTATTTAATTTATAATGCCTTTGACGAAAACATAGTATATTGGTTTATGTTGCATCAATTCAAACGAGGGGTAAGTAAGTAGAATGTTGAAATGTTTCACGTGATGTTTTACAAATAGCCTGTTATCAGTGAAAACCGTTACATTGGACCGTTTGCATTTTAAATATTGATTTGGGTTATCGCTCCTTTGAACATGTTTGTTTTGAAGCCATGTATTTATAAATGCAGGTTAGATTCTAGATGAGAAAAGTGGTTTACGAAAAGTCCTATCATTAAAATCGAGATCTATAATACTTTCCGTGGAGGCCTTCCTAGAGTTAGCTACTGACCCATACGACCGAACGAACAAACAAACAATTCCTAATTGTTCATTTTCATTTTTAACGTCGCACTTATGGGCACGGGTCTCTCTTAATGCGAGGGGGATTCAGGTCATAATCCACCACGCCAGCCATGTCTATCGAAAATTTGTTAGATTATATTCTCAGACATGGCTGTCCATATTTATTGCTGATTATCTCTTTAACGACGTACAGCTTAAAAGCCTTCAGTAAAATCAATGTATTTAATCCTACAAAAGCATTTCATTGCAAAAACTCAGACACCCAGTTTACTGTTTTTATTTTATTTTAGTAGACCAAGCCAGTGCCGCTGTATATTTTCGATATTATTACAACCAATAAAAGATAAAATCAGTTCCAAACTTACTTAACAGGTGAATATAACTGTATTTAATAGATAACTTTCACCGCTTTCAAAACTGCTGATAATACGTGCGATACCCGCCATTATGCGTGTGGTTTGGGATCATCGGTCGGCTTTCACTATCATTATCATTGTTTTGACAATTATATTCGTATCAGGCGGTTTTGAGATCTTCGTGTTCGCACGAAACACGGATTTCCGTGAACTTTACCTTAGCATTTAAATGTTAGCATTGTTCAAGATTCATATTGTCCGATTAGTTGGAATCTACGAGCCACATTTATAGAGATTTTAACCAATTTACAATGGTTTTACCACGCATTTCTTGCAACAAAAGTGTATAATGTAATATCTTTACTTTGTAGTTTCTGTTACTTAAGTATATTATCTTGTAAGTTCAACTTAACTAGATGTGTCCATATGGCGCGCATGCCTCACCCGAGCACTCATATTATGACATTACGTCTATGCGTTCCGACGTCAAAAGTGAGTGCTCGCGCGAGGCATGCGCCTGATGAAGACGCCGCCACTGACCCGTTTAAGAATTAAACTCAAATGAATTTAACTTGTTGCTTTTTTATATTATTTTATTCTTTGAATAGTAAAGACCTATTTGCATACATTTGCATATAAATAGTGCTATTATTTTGTTCAGAGTGCGTGCGATATAGTAACATTGTTTCTTTATTTAGACCCCAATGTGCATATAAATTATCTCGTATGACTAACGTTGAGTTAATTTTAAACGCTTTGAACGTTTATTTTAACCTACTATCGTCGGCCCTTTATGTAGTTTAATGTCTTCCGCATTTTTCCAACGAACTCAGTGGAATATGGTTACGAGTAATATCTTCCTTTGTTGTTTCTTCCTTCAGCTTTTGATTTATATTTAACACCGATGTATAATTTTCTAGTTATTATTGCCATTGTATTGGTTATTATTATTTTATTATTTTCATTTTTCGGTTTTCTTGTTATTATTATTAAGATTGATATGCAAACCGAATAGTTAACCACCGATGATGTGCAGTTAGGTATTTGTAATTAAAAATCATACCGGCTAATCTTATCCGACCTTTTATTAAAGTATTCGATAATCCCAAAACTTATTATCTACGGTACCTACCAATATAAATTATTGAATTAAGAATATTCACGTCCCAAGTTAAGAATTGTCTACAAAGATAGCTCCTTCCTATAGTATTTTCCACTCTGTATTACTTAGGTATTGGCTTCACTATGATCTGGCTGTTTACCAACATCGGTGTGGCACTCTCGCCTCGAGTGCCAATACAATATCAATAAGCGCCCTTTAAATCCTTTCATTTATATTCGCCGTGTGTCCACATTAACATAGTGGTATCTCAGGACTTTTGCATGACGTCATCGGTGCCCATGCGCACGCCATGGTGACTCAGCCAGCTAGCCATGTCTGCGCGATCTCTTTGGCTGAGATTATTTATAGATTACAAATTACTATTATTATGTTCAGAAAATTGGAATTTATAATAGAATTATTGGTTTTTTGTGATGCAGGAGTAGGCAGGTTATTTATGATTGAAGGGTAATTGAATATTTGGCTTAGATTTTTGGTGCTTCGATCCATCTGTAATACCAGTTAGTAAGTATGTTCTAAATAAATGGAGTAGTAACATGGACCAAACTCTGTGAGTAGTAATAACATTTTTTTAAATTGATCTAATATACTTTTGTAATATTTAAAACCTTAATGGTATCTTACCAATAAATGAATTTGACCTTGATTTAAAAGTACTTAACATAGACAAGGACATACCAAATCAGTGCAATAATCATTCGTTCAATACATTGATATCACAAATAGTATTATGAGACTCACAATTTCTACAATCTGTGTATAATGGGTAGATACATTTTAATTCTAGTAAAATATATTATTTTAGATACCTATGTAGGTACCTACTGACACCATTGATTCTGTGCTGACACATCAACTCAAAAGTCTAGATAATAGAGTCTAAACACAAAATGAAGTCATCAATATCGACTGACATGCAATTTCTCGATAACACATATCGAAAACATTAATTTAATGGCCTTTTAAATCTCTCAAATCCACTTGTGTTAGTAACCTCCATATTGAAAGCTGAATGCAGTCCGGTTCTATCGATTTACGATGTTGGGTCAGTAGAATCCATTACTAATAAAAGTTTGTCCCACTGACTCATCCAATTGATTCCCATTTGAACGCGCAACTTTCCCTTTGTCTGTATTTAATTAAGTAACATAGGGGTACCCTAACTAAGGATAATAGCTATGACTCCATCTCAGTTATGTTTTATTATGTTTTATTGATTAGCACGAGAGAAGAGATGAAAAGCATGTGACTAAATGAGTGATAAATATGTATGAATACAGAGTGAGAGGAAGACAAAAGAAAAGATGGATGGATTTTATAAAAAGTGATATGAATGAGGTTGGAGTGAATGTAAGTATGGCAGCAAAACGCGGTGAATTGAAGAGTAAAACATACTGCGCTGACTTAGATAATATAATATAATAATAATATAATATCCTGGGACATTTTTGTACACACGGCTACCTGATCCCAAACTAAGCAGAGCTTGTACTATGGAAACCAAATAACTGATATTACTACATATACTACTTTTTTATTTGTAAATACATACTTAATATACATATATACACCCAGACTCCGGACATACAGACATGTTCATGCACACAAATGCATGTCCCGGGTAGGAATCGAACCTACGACCTGCAGCGTGAAAGGCGCCTCCGCGCCAACCACGCTAACGGGCCCGTCAAGGCATAATAGGCAAAGGTAAATACAGATGATGAGTTTAGAAGCAGTGATAGCCACGTTCAGTTAAACAATGGTTCCTGTAGAGGTTCGCGTGACTAATCGTAATGTCATTACCAAATATGACCCAGCTAATAGTTGACTTATTCCGCATTATCTCATAGTTACTTACAGATAACCACCATAAGTTTGTAGGTACGATATGCATTCATACGCGATGATTCATGTGTGTCTGCTGAACGACACTTATTTCCGTTGGCCGTGACACTTGTACCGTAATAATGTCAAACAACAAAAGCCCAAGTCTCTCCCCATCCGAATGTGTCTCACAAGTGCCTATTCTTCGCAACGCCAACATTGTCTCGCACGCGTTCGCTTTTTTGCTCCTTTATCCGTCCTTTCGTCACGCCATCCGACTCTTCGAGGTCAAGAGGCCCCAGTACACTACCGTCTGTCTTCATTTTATCAACGCTTTTCAGATATTAATCATAAAATAGAAATGTATGACTGGCAGTTTTTACTTCCGCAATATTTTTGTTCGCGCAATTAAATCGAAACCTTGGCCATACAAAACAAGTGCGCGATGATTGCTGTGATTATCCAAGTGCAAAAACACGGATCATCGCAAAAAGCCGCGCACGAAATTGAACCTGCGGTTAATAATTCGAGCAGATCGCTTTATGACTCACTGCAAGCTACATAAAAGTGATCTTACCATTGTATCGCACTGGCAATGAATATTTTACGGCCCCTATGCATAGCTCATTAACCACAAATCCAAATGCAGAAGTTCGCCGGATCGGAGCTTATATGGCGCAATCCAAATTGAAGACATTGTTGTTGAGCTTTCGAAGATCCGTCCCTGACTTTTTAATTACATGATTGTGTAACGTAAGTTTACCTTTCTGGGAATGAATCGAGTCTTGTTTGCGCTTAGATCGACCGTGGGAGTCCTCGCCTCTTGACGGTTGACTGATGTTACCGATCACAAATAAATTAATGAATTGTTCACCGTGAAGCAATCCGCTTCGGGAAAAAGCGTCGAGTAAACAAAGAACATCATTTGCTTAATTGAGAGGAACTTAAGAGGAACTTCGGTCGAGAATCGAATGGGAAAGGGCACTGGGTTAACGTGCCATAAAAGCTTCCGAAAGTATCGACGGAATTTTTGAACACATAAGCATGAAATATAAATGAACCTTCACCTTAGATTAAGAGGCAGCTTAAGAGAAAAATTGTGGTTTTATTCGATTTTTTATAGAATATCAATGAATATCTTCGCACCTACTTTGCCCAACTAATATCGATTATTAAACTCGATAGGCGAGGAATTTTAAAGGCAGCCGAAACTGATTGACCTCGCCTCCGCTTGTAAAAGACTAGATTCTGGGCTCATCATTCTTCCGGACGGCCGACGCCCACAAGTCACCAGTCCGGTGATACTGATAATAGTTGTAGCGCGGTTTTGATGTTAAATTCAAAGTGATTAACATAAATGGAGCCGGTCGAGGCGAGCGATTGAGATAGCCAACGGTTTGTTCGGCACGGTGCGCGCGCGTCGGCGCGTATCCATTCAAACGAGATCGGTTCCACCTTAATTTATTCACAAATTATCTGATATCTCTAAATATTGCAATAAATTAAACAATGACTTATTGCGGATGTAAATCATTCATTAAAGTGGATGAAGAAAACGATGATCGGTCATTTGAAGCGCGTGACGTGAATGATCAATTTAGTGAGTGTGCACTTGACCTTGTACGCATTTGACTTATTACATCACGCTGTTAAATGCTTTTACATAGAATGTCATATCAGTGCACGATAAATGGGTAAAAGATTAGCACGCAATGAATTCGCAACCTTGGATATCCATTACATTAGATAAGGAACTAGATCGGGTGATTTTGTTTTATCAATCTGATGAAACAATAGCTGCGATACTGGCACATTGACTTTCCAATTGACCTTTATGGAAGCCGATACAAAGGTGTGGAAATAGTCCAAGGTTAGCCACCGGTAACGGATTTGAGATCCGGTGGTCACGATCTAAGTTGGTCGAGCTTAAATCTTTGATAATTGCTGTCCTAGTGCTAAGAGAAGGCGTGTGGTAAATCCGGGATTAATATTAACTCAATGATAAATTTGCTTAATGTTAACCTATTTTCATGCAGTAGACTGTATAATTTGTTATAAATTATTTAAAACTTTCTTACCACATCTATAGCTTGATCACAACGATGCAAAATCATCTATCGAAGCAAAAGTTTTGATGTCATCGACGTTTTTATTTCTTTTGAGTCACAATTATGCGTGTAGTTGCGATATTATTTCATAATCTCTATTCCATCCCAAATCGTAATGAAACCCGACAATTGATTTACAATTTAACACGAAATCCATAAATTCAACCAAATCTTTCCATTCCCATCTGAACCATCATGGACTCCACGGTCACGAGCCGCCAATCCGTTGATCGTGTGATCGGCCGTTCACCGTATCTAATTTAGATTTTATGGAATTGCATAGTGTGAGTCAATCGTCTCTCCAACACTCGCAAAACACATTATATTCTGTATGTGCTATTTACATCAACAAACATTTCCTTTTTAGAATCATTAAAGCCTTCCTCGTGTATTTTAATTCGCTACCATGTTAACATAATAATTTCTCTCCTTTTAAGAATAGGCGCGCGTTTTGATGAGTTATCAACATACAAGTGTATATGCAAATATCTGAAAGCTGTATGTGTGACCCACTAAGCGGCCGGTTGGCTGAAAGCGCGGGCGACTCGGCCCAATCGCACACGACACGATAGCGAGATAGGCACCACACAATGTTTTATTAATCGACCCTATTGTGTTGACTGTACCAAGCCTTATAGAGACCACTTGACTATTAATGAAAAAAGTAAACATATTCCTTCATCGTTGTTTGTATATATGGATGATTTACTCGTTTTCTACAGCGCATTAATGCAATTATTGTTCGCGGCTCCAACTTCCTATAGTTTTTGCATTGTGTGGTTGTTACTGCACAGGAAATTCTAGTCACAGTTCAGTACAACTAACTGTACAACACTAACTGTATCCGTCTTGATACTGTTTCGTAATGCCTCGTTTGGGATGTTGTAATTATCCGCAAAATTGGATTCCGGTCTTTCATCTTAGTGCTGTTTAATTAATGAATTTGGTTAGTGAATATCAGGTTTTCATTCAATAAGTTAATGAACTTTTTTTATAGCTGCAGCAAGTATTTGGTGTACTTTAATATTAAGGTGATACAAATGTTCAACTGGGTGGGTCTAAGTAAATGGTTTGATGAAGCAGCTGGCTTATGTGCAATATAAAGTATACAACATTAAACCTCATATGGTCGGGAATAAAATGGCTTAGCCGATTTACTTTAAATGTTACCAAATTTTGTAGAACTCGATTTCAAAATATGAAATTGTCAACCTTAATCGTAAATGTTCTCCATAGCAACTGAACAGATTTACGTGAAACCTATACCAGAAAAATTGTCAAGACTTGTCTAAGAATCCGTGGATCCAAGATTTAATATTAGTCATTTTATTTAAAAAATAATCAATAATAACCTTAAATATGCGACAAACGTCATGGGTCATCATGACTTGGCCGGCAAAATGTTCCTGGCAGTAGCGCAATGGCGCCGTTGAAAGCTGGACGTGCGCGCAAATTTTTGCGTGAAATTCGTAAAAATGTTACGTCTTCTTAGCTTTTTATGAATTAAATCACGTTTTAAATAGTTAAAATATAATATTGAACATATTTTTTAGAATATTATATGCTTACAAATATTTTTAAATTAATATTTATGTCAGTGACGCGTTTTGTTGTCATCATAGATTATGAATAATATAGAATGATGAATAGGTATATGATTAAAAAGCATAATCGTCCTCTAAAAACCGCTTACCTACTTTCTAATCTTATTGTCTTGCCTAACAACAACAACAGGTTGGGCTAACAATCAGAAGGTCCCAGGTTCGATCACCGGTGGGGCATGCACCAATGGATGAATTTTCATCTATGTGCATAATTTACAGTTCGCTGACGGTGAGGGAAAACATCGTGAGGAAACCTACCTATCCCTCGGGATTAGGTAATAGTCAGTTCCTGTATACATCCAAGGTTCACCACCTGTCACGTTGGGTTCTGACTATCTGGTGAAACGTGGGCTTTGAGTTGGTTAATCCCTCCACAATGTGGTGGTGTATGGCCACTCACGCCTCTGACTACCCCCGAATGGGGATAAAAGTCGTGACGTTACATTTAATTTTTTCATAGTTTTTGTCTTGCCTATGATATCTTTTTATACCACTGAGTTGCTACACAAACTTGTTTTTTTTTGGCGGGAAGTGGCGAAGTGCAACATTGAAAATCTATATTATTATAGGTAGGTACTTGACACTGGCTATATGCGACAAGAAAAGCCAAGACAAAAAAACATGCGTACGGCCCGCCTGATGTTAAGCGTGTTTCAGTTGATGTTATTCATACTACTTAATATTAGTGATACGAAATTATTTTTGTTTGCTTATTTTTAAGCTGGACTAACCACCGTTTGGTGGGGTAGTACCACCCTCTCATAGAAGATCGGCGTAAAGCAGCTATTACAGCTGCGTTTCGTACGATGAGTGAGAGAGCCGTAAGCCCAAACCCCCCCCCCCCCCCTTCTCCCCTACCCCTTCCCTTCAGGTCGGCAATGTTTACTCTATGTTTAGTTTTATTGAGCATCAGGATTAAGTTGGGAGACCGGAGTTCAATGCTCGACATTACTAAACCATACATCAAATAAACATCACAGCTTCTTAGGGATGGGTCCAAATTTAATAAGCAGCTAAATTTGCAGTGCTAAATTTATTTAGTGTCATCACCTGTTAAATATTTTTTTAGAAATGTAACGTCACACTTTTTATCCCCATTCGGGGGTAGTCAGAGGCTTGAGTGGATATACACCACCCCATTGTAGAGGTATTAACCAACTCAAAGCCCACGTTTATACAGGGTGAATTTTTCAAGTGTGCGTGGATGGCCAAATCCGAAACTATAAGGAATATCGAAAGGTACCCAAAGAAGTCTCGGGGCCGATTCTGGTGAAAACTAAAACTGCATCATAGGATTTTTGAAAAAAAATAAATTCGTAGCCAGGAATCGAACTAGTTGATTTCGAACTAGTTGAAAAAACCACATACTGTATTATTACACCATTCGATAGTGTTGCTGATAAGGAACGAATTCTGGGAAGTAATGACATACGGCAAACTTAATAAAAACTGTGTTTTTTAATAAACTGCTGCATATTTTCAAGTTGACTGTAATAAGTCATACGTACATTACCTTTACCTTGTTCGAAATTATGCTCAATATTTATATTTATTTACCTTCGCAGCGCAGTCATCTTCACAACATTATGTTCTAATTACATATTTTCAATCATTTTTGAACAATTAATCAGTTTAGGTTTAATAGTTAGGTAACTTAAAAGAAATAAAATAGTATTTTGTTTAAAATTAGCTCTTTCCTTAAGTTTACCGTAAAAACAATATTCGTAGCCAGGAATCAAACTAGTTGATTTAGAATAAAAAACCAAATACTGTATTATTACAGCATGCGATAGTGTCGCTGATAAGAAACGAATTTTGAGAAGTAATTACAATTTTCATCAAAATCAGCCCCGAGATTCTTTTGAGTACTTTTCGATATCACTCATAGTTTCGGATTTGGCCATCCACGCACACTTGAAAAATTCACCCTGTATAGTCAGAACCCAACGTGACAGGTGGTGAATCTTGTCGCCGTGTATACAGGAACTGACTATTACCTAATCCCGAGGGATAGGTAGGTTTCCTCACGATGTTTTCTCTCGCCGTCAGCGAACTGTAAATTATGCACAAAGATGAAAATTCATCCATTGGTGCATGCCCCAACGGGGATCGAGCCTGGGACCTTTTGATTGTTAGCCCAACCTGTTCACCACAGTCGCTTGCAGTGCAGTTGTTATCCCGAGATTCGAGTCTCCATGATCCTCCTCCTTCCTTTGCTCGTCTTTTACGCTATGAAAGGTACCTATTGTCCAAATTTCATGTTTGTATCACCAGCGGTTTGGGCTGTGCACGTTTTGACGGACGGACAGATAGACAGACGGACAAAAAAGTGATTCTATAAGGGTTCCGTTTTTTCCTTCTGAGGTACGAAACCCTAAAAACTCACAAAACGAGGCGTTTTGTGGAGCAAGTATTTTATTTTTAATTATACCATATATTATTATTATCATGGAGCTGCTCCAGACCCATGGCTCTGGCTTGAAAATCTTGACCTTACATGAAAATTAGTACCTATTTCGGCTACTCAGCCTACAAATACAAATATTCATGTCTCTAGCTTCAGAAAAATTGGGACTATCCATAGATACTTTCTCCCCTTAATTGTTGAATTCTCAAAAATCCTTCCTGTGGTCTTCTTCTACGCTATAAAAAGTTAAAATTTCATGTTTCTAACCCAAGCGGTTTAGGCTGTGCACGTTTTGACAGACGGACAGATAGACTGACTGGCAAAACAGTGATTCTATGAGGGTTGCATGCATGCCCGGCATGCGTTGCATTGCCACTCCATCCGTCCGTCATCCTCCATCAATCCATCAGTCAAATAAGGGGTAACCTTTTCCAAAAATGTGCGCGTACTAGGTCGCAGGCACAGCTAGTAACTAATAAGGATTAGTACTACTTTTATTTCAGTTATTACCCGATGTTGTCAACAATTTTTCTTGTTTTCAGTTATTTAGAATTTTAAGTTGTTTTAATTTTACTTATTTTGTCCTATAATATTAAACATTTAAATTATGTACAAGTATTTTTTTAAGTTGTACTACCTATTACCCAGTGCTGGGCAAAATTAAATTTCAGAACAATTAAAAATTAACAGTTAGTGAGCTTTTATTTACAATATCAACAAAATAACAATAAAAAAGATTACAAAGAAAAAATAACCTACCTATTAATAAAAATGTAGTACTTAAATTGTACTTAAGATTTAGTGAAAATTTTCCTTTACGAAGTTACCCTTATACGACTAAATAAAAGTAGGCAAGATACGAATTTAGTATATGAGTCACTTCTGTTTTTGATTTATCATGTCGTCTTTTTGATGTATCGTGGCGTATCGAAAATTCTAAATTCAAAAAATTCAACTCGCGGTCCTACGACATTGTTTGAGCAAAAAGCGGTCAACCTCGAGCTGTCAGTTGCAATGGTTCCAGCCTTAACGCATTAAAATAAAGTAATCTTATATTTGCATCGTGTCACGGGATTCACTGATTAAAAGAGTAACAGAAAGATCAGTATGAGACAACGTGCACGTATCTGGCTCAGTGCATCTAGGACCACCGGCCGAGAACATTTGCATATCGGCTCTCGGCGCAGACCTGTTGCACTGCGCGTACCAGTATCTATGTTAATTAACCGTTGCAAGTCCTTTTTTACTGAGTAACATTTCGTTTGCAGCGGAACCGCTGTTTTCTTCCTATTTTACGCCATTTATATTTGTAGTCATTATTCTGGCGTTCAGAAACGACGTAATAAGATCTGCTTTCTGTGTCACTGCCGCATCGTTTTCATTCATTGTATTCATGTGGATTTCTTTCAAATCATTAAAAGTTGCGTTACTTATTTTATTAAGAAAAATAGCGGTTGTTACGTGTGTCTTATCAATCAGATCACATCGTAAACTTAAAGAACAAGGATAATAAACTTTGTCGTCGTTACATTCCAGTTCAGTAACGTATTTAAATCCCTCACGACATCCTACAAGTGATCTTGTTAATTGCAATCAGAAGCTGTTTCCTGTTCCGTTGTCGAAAGTTTGAAAGGTGCAAAAATTTTATACAACGCAATTACATTCGTGGTGCTTTGATCGCGTCAATTAAACTCCGTGGTCTGAATAGATCCGTTTTGTGATTACTTATGTTAAAAGATTTAATTTACATCGAACATATTATAGAGACAAGACAGTTTAATTACGTCTAGATAGCAATGTAAACAGTTTTTCGTTACAAATGATGTTTGTAATTCATTTTATGTAACATACGTTAGTAAAAGCAATCTAGACGTTTGCGTTAACAGCATTTCAAAACTGTTGCAGGGTTGTCTTTTATTGTTTGTGCCCAGCGCTCCATTTATAGATAATGTTAGAAGTCCACAGTCTGCTAAGTTGAGTGTGAAATCTTGAAATAGCAGCCCTGGGATAACTACGAATGTCTAGTGATGTGTGTAACGTTGTGAATTATTTACGGCCGTCTGATAGGCTGGCTGTTGATGGTCGTGTTCAGATTGCATCGCCTACGCCTCTCCGATTAAGCACCTAGTGCCAACATCTCTGTTTGTTTGATCCACATGTTAGATATATTTTAGATTTACTATCACGGTCTTGTTTTTATATTTGTTTCATCACTACATCTAGATTTTCATTACACTTGTTATTGACATGGATTATTTAACATTGTATTTTGAAACTATGTCTTGTAAAATTTCTTATATCATATTTTTTAAGTCCCGAACGTAATCGATTGTGTTCTCAATTTCATATTTGATATTACAAAATGGTCTATCAACATCTCGAAAGTAGATACATTTATTGCGTGGGATTAACATTTGAAACACAATTTAGTCACGATTCCAAATGAATACGGACTCGTGTCTTAGGTTTCGTTTTCTACATCGGCATTCTAAGTTAGTCCATTAACAAAAATGTTTATTACATTGGTTCGTATGTCACTCTCACTTTCTCTCGCGCAGGCTGTATGTCATTAGAATTCTGTGCGTCGTCTCGCGATTGTAATTCAGAAAAGCTTGATTGGTGGACGGCTGGACGAGCTTATTGCCAGTCCTCGTGTTGACAATTCAATCTATATTCAGTATTGCAAACGTCTGTTGAATCAGAATTTATCGACTACGTGTAAAATGTTGTATTGATTATTTCTCGTGTGTCCTGCCCGATTTATATTTGAAGCATGTCCATAAGATAACTTAATTCTTTCATCTAAAGTGCATCTTCAGTGCCTTTTTAAAGTGACATTCAAATATTTCTTACATTGATAATTAAGAATAGTCTTCAATTCCACTGTTCAAATAGCCTAATTAATTATAGCTCCGCTCATTTATTGTTATTAAATTAATTTCAATCAATTAATGTTCTATTGTGTAGAGTGACAGTCGTGTTTTCTCCCATTGCTCGTTGACGTATGTGTTTATATTTGGAGGCAGACAGCAGTGATTGCGGTCCATTGAATTCATTTGTATTTTTATTGTTGTTTTCAGTTAAACAGCCTACGTACGGATGCGCACCACGCAGCTATTGTTAAAGTTATGCAATTTGTTTATAATGAGGTGCAATCATTTTTGTATTGTTGTGATGGGTCGGTGATGCGCCAAGTTTTGGTTCAAACTATAAGTTGATTTCTCCTATTTTCTGAAGTTCCAAATCTGGCCTAACTTCTGGCCGTTCTTGACTTTTATAACGTACTTATCTGTGTAAATTTTTGAATAAGAATATGTATTTAGATATGTTTCTTGTTAATTACAATCATCTTCAGTCAGTCAATCAGTTTTCAAACTTTTAGTATCTTTATTAAGTTTCACGTTGATAAACATTATTTTTTAAACCGTCTCATATCATGAATGTTGCATCACCATCGCAGTTGTCTTGTTGGGTGGTGATTACAAATTTGAAGGCTCCTCAGGTGGCATACTATATAAGGATAAGGCAATTTCTTATACTCACAGCTTACAATCCATGTTTCCTTTAATGCTTAAATATTCATAATATGTCTATTGAACAGCTGGTACCAATAAAAAATATGTTTTGTGCTTTACAATTTTGTCGTTGGCAACCGATTCATATCTTTAAAAAATGCTCACCATTCTTATCATACATATTTTGAAGAATATACTTATAAATTTGACGTTATTTTTGGTGATAACTTCGTAAGTTATAAAACAACTCTAGTCTGAACCACAATTTTATAAAAACTCGATTTACAAAAAAGCACTTGTTCTGAAAAATACTCTGTAAATAAACAATTTTTTTTACAATAGTAAATGATAATACAATTTCTATAAATTAATACTATTGAAGTAGTCTTTGTTCTGGCTATAAATACGCTAGCCGCTCCGTCTATACACCAATCTCATTACAAGTGGGAGTCTGTAACGAGACGCCACCAAATTCGTGATAGTCATCTAACAGACGCCTACTATGTCTAAACAATGCTGAACAAGATGGTATGTTGCAAATCGTAGCACACTTGATTAGGGCGATCCTTATTGGCATTGTGAAAGTTAAAGTTAATCCTTGTGAATCAATCACATAAGTTACATATTTCCCCCATATATAAATTTTAAACCATTAACTATAGGATTAATAATTGGTTCCTAAGAAGACGCGACAACTAAATGGAGCTTTCTTCTTAGTAGGGCGAAACTTTCATAAGTCTATGCCATTTACAATGGTTTTACAAAGCACTTTGTAATGCTATTGTCAATCGCTAATCTTCTGCTTTACTACGTCGATTAGGTGCTAACTTTCCCCGCGAGAATCTAGAAGCCAAGAAAATACGCTTATATTTATAGGTTTCATAGTTTCGGTAGTAAATATCTTGATGAGTATGCGTGGATTTTACTTATATTCACTGTATAAAATAAAAGTATTATTTAAAATTATATACGTGCACCTGATATATGAAAGAAAGGCCCCGTGCGTACTACCTAATACAGATCTTTAGCAAATTAAAGACGTTTAAAAAATCCTGCCCACTAATCCTAATCTTTTGGGAAAAGCATGTAAGCTTTATTGAAAATAGCTTTCTTTTCTTATCAGACATCACTCTTATTACCATTTATCTTGCATTTTTTATATTCATTGATGGTACCCCTTCAAAAGTAGATCTTCAATTGGTGCTTGAAGGCAATCTTTGCCACCAAGAGATTGGCGATAGACAACCACTAAGCTATAATCATAAGACATTGCTAGCTTTACGAGCTACGTAATTCAATTTTAGTGCTTACTTATACAATTATAGTGCTCGGAGAGTGATGCAATAGACAAAATTGGTTTTGTGGATAATCGAGTTTAGGATCTATAGCAAAAGTTGTTGGAATATTTTTGTTCCAAAGCCCTTTTGCGACTTTATGTCCATCATCCTCAATTCGTGAACCATCATCATCTTTCACTTAAACAAAGGGTTATTCAAAGGGCATGTTTACATGTTCCTAAAAGGTCGACGTCACCGCCGCGTCTGCCTCTTCTTAAATGGCAAATGTCCTGGGCGGTTACCACTTGCCTTCTGGTGAACCGTAAGCCTTCCTAGACATTAAAAATTAAACAACCATAGCTTGTCACTATTTTCATTCTCCGGCCTTGTCAGTTGACGGTAACCATGTCGCATGCTCATCTATCTCATCTCTCATGCCTTCTTATATGTTTACTATCTAATTTTACATACAGAATTTTCTCCGCACTATAATTATTACCTTCGTTGAAGCGATTGCAATCTGAGACCTAATCCCGAGGCACCGGAAGGCGTCCTAAGTTACCGAGGCTTCCTCGTAGCCTGACTTATCTCTGTGACTCGGATATCTAGAGGTTATCGCCTTTACGACAGTCGTTCTGTGCAAGCTATAAATACGAGTAGATCTCGAAAAGGCTGGCTTTTGGATATTTTTTTACTGTAGGTGACTTCTTACCTATTATAAAGGGGTAGGTACTTGAAATAATAATGATGCTTGAATTCCATAGAAGAGCTTAGCATGGCCTTTGGTATTTTATGTGCATTAAAAATCAATAAGTTTATAGAATTGTTCTGAAATAACAAAAAAATTGTTTCAATCAAGCTAACCTTACGCGGGAACATTATTATCATATATCTGAACCAGTATGATGTATGTATGAGTGAAAATAGTATTTCATTCAATAGTACAGCCTTCGGTGTAATTGACGCTGTCTTGTTAGCGCAACAAGTAGTCTTAACAACTACACCACAAGGTCAGAAATGTCCCAAATCTGCAATTCCAAATAGGAGCTGGTGTGTTAATTAAAAGCTGTTGTAATTAGACGTAACTATGTTATCCGAATTGAATAAGATATTCAAATGTAAACTATACCTGTATAGAAATACAGTCCAATTCTTAAAATGGTTGAAAGCTTTGTTGGTTAAAATGTCACTGTCTTGTTAGTTCATGTTGTGTGTAAACCTTCAGTGGACAATACGTTTTAATTAGTGAAGTGACAATGCGTATGACTTTAGGTCATATTTACAAATCGTTCTAGTCATTTACAAAGCGGACTAATAAGTTATGTGCATTATTAATGATATGACTAATAGCGACTAGTATTTAGATACAGATTTTGTAAGAAGGTGTTTTAGTACGGTTGATTTCTTAACATATAATGGCTTAAATTCCAAAAGGCTTAGTCCAAAATTTTACCCTGAGGATACTGCCCTAGAAGTGATGAATGTAAAAAGCAGATTAGGAAATATTGTTGTCAGTGGTAGCGCCAAAGACATTACCAAGAAAGCGAGAGATACCTATGTGACTGTCTAAAATAGTTTGTCATACTAAACAGAGTCCTTGGACACAGTACGACTCAGCCAACTAATGTTGAAAACATGTCGGTATTGCCAATACGGGTCATCTTCTGATGAACACGCATCAACATGTCTTTAAATTTATTCTCGAATCGCGAGTGCGATAACAGATGAGTGAATTTCGCTGCATATAGTGCACTAAACACAAGTCTAGTTATTGCAATAGTAAGCGGTAGCGTGCTTTTCTCTATGCACTTTTTCAATTTGAGACCATTCCAGTTAAAACCGTGCGCTGGACTAGAATTTTACTGCAACAATATGAACGGGGCTTCATATTTGCAAGTTTTACCATGATTCAGGCCACACAACGGATTCACGAAATTCGTTGCAACGGACCTGCGGCAGTTGTATCATAACACGTAATGTCTCCCAGTATAACACATCGTGAGTTACTTTAATCATGTTACTGGTGATCTCGGCACGAACCGTGCACCACATTCGTGCCAAGGTCTGTCACTGTTCACTGCATAATGCTTTAATGTTTTAGGTTAATGTGTAACCAGAAACTGCATTTTTTAATGTGTTTTTAGACGTGACGGTGAGGGAAAACATCGTGAGGAAACCTACCTATCCCTCGGGATTAGGTAATAGTCAGTTCCTGTATACACGGCGACAAGGTTCACCACCTGTCACGTTGGGTTCTGACTATCTGGTGAAACGTGGGCTTTGAGTTGGCTTAATACCTCCACAATGTGGTGGTGTATGGTCACTCAAGCCTCTGACTACCCCCGAATGGGGATAAAAGTCGTGACGTTACATTTACATTTTTTTACATTTTTTTTTTTAGACGTATGCAGTTTTAAAGACTTTCTACTAACTGTATGTTTTGGTGCATTTGTGAATATTATGTGTGCATAGGTAATAGAGATTGTCCATTGTAAAAAATCGTGCTGATTGAAAAACTATTTTGAGGAATAGTTGCTGTTCATGTTTATTTGGTTAAAATTAGTAGGGAATTTATGCCTAAATCTTCTTCTTCGATAAGTATGAGGACGTCATCAGTTTCATAATTTAAAATTTAAATATAAAACCAAATTGCAGTAAAAATAAAATAAAATCTGAAGGTAATTGTTGAATTCTGATTCAGGATCAGTCTTCCTACATTTTACAGTCATAAAGGTATTGTATCGTTATTTATTATACTCTCTCTTTCTCGAGCTTTTGATATATTGTTTGCGAATCGAATTGTCAATTTTCACATTCGGACAATACAGTGGTAAATCAAATATGGACTGACCCGGTATAAATTCAATACCAACCCGACCTCGTACTGACAATCTCATTGGAATCACAATCTTTACGATTACAGCTTTCATCTCGACCCATTTCCAATCGTGACTTTTCCGATATCGATATCCGACATAAATCTCAATCGATAATCTTCTCGATACCTACGTTGGCGTCTCGCTGGCTGGTTTTGGCATCGCTTTCTCCAGCCTACAAAAAGTGGATACGCTAGTGTGTGACCTGTTCCGTCCGTCTATCAATTTTTTTTATACAGGGTGTTAGGTTAGATGAGGGACGTATTCAAGCCCAAGATAATTCATGCTTACACGTTACTAACACAATAAAGATAAATAAAACACGATTAAATGTCACTTAAAAACTTAGCAAAAATATTGCATTAAATTTTCGCAACGTGTGCCATCCTTATACTAGCGAGCGACTATGAGCTGTCTTATCTTATCAAAGAGAATTTACTTAGTACCTAATAATTAATTTATTCATTCCTTTCGTATTTTATTGGATAATTAGGTCAAAACTTGAGGTAATATTTATACATATTATTTTGGAATAAGAATCTGAAAATCCTCGTTCAATACGTCCTCGTCTTACCGAACAGCCTGTATAAGTACTACCGATGCTATCGGTGTGATGACGGAATTATTAAAAACAAACTTAAATCCGCTTCTACTTGTTGGTACGAAAATTATCCGAATTATGTCAGCGCGTAAAAATTTCGCAAGTCAGTTCAATGACGTTTTATATACCTTATAGACCCTGGCATATATCTATTATTTTTTTATTTTTCCTCTTAAATCTATTAATTTGAGCCATATACACCAGACCTGTTGTTAGAAAAAGATGAATATATATTGTAGCGTTGTTAGCTATTATGTATGGAATACTGATACAAAAATGTATTAAACCTTTTGATGCGACATACCGCGTTTGGATGATTATTCATTGGCGCGCGCGCGCATGCCGCCGCCGCCGTGCAGCCGCCACGCGGGGTGGTGCGTGACTAAGTGGATGTCGGGCAGTTACCCTGCATTCATGTTGTCAAAATAAGCGCGGTATGTCGCGTCTAAAGGTTTAATACACCTCTGAGTCAGTACTCCATCTCTATCGCCAGTCATGTAAGCAATTACGATAGCCATCAAATATTAATTGGTACTTTTGCTCTCTATATTGGCCGCGACTCGACAGCACGAAGGAAAAAGTGTTTTTAACCACTCACTTCAATGAACGACTTTATAACAAACTTCCTCTATTAGTATTAGAATAAAATTATTAACCTGTCAGTGTCAAGACTACCAAGACAAATCGTTCGGAGTCTCGTGTTGTTTTTTTATGCAAAACTTGACTAGGTATGAAAGTATCGTACAACCGGATCTATGTTCCACCGTCTATCAACCGAGGGTCGCAAAGTTCATCAATTGTGTCTTGAAATAATTCGTCTATTGACTGAAGGCGTCACAACATCGATCAAGTAATTGAGAGAAAGGAGTGTCTTATTGTCCGAAGGTTTCGAGATAAAGGTCCCGCGTCGTAAAAGTGAAATTCTTTTGTTGAGAACATCGAAATTAAAAGACATTTTGTACAGACTTCGATTGACGGAGCTGATATGAGATTTGAAAGTGTACGGAAGAAAGCACCGACCGAAAGTTTAGTTTGCATTAATCCAATACACTGAACCAACTCTAAACATGATTTCAACCATGGACCAATTACTAAGGGGACCGGCCCTAAGCAACTCGGCCGAGTGGTCGGCCTAGTACTAACATCGACATAAAACGAAGCGAGTAGTTCAACTATTTACCGGTAGATAGAACAATGAAAATAAAAAAAACAATGACCACGTTTTTTTTTCATACATATATCTAATAAGGGCACCTCTTTCTTTAGTCTTTACTCTGTGATTTCAACGATGAAGGACAATCTACTAGCTGTAGACACAAAGACAGACATATACATACTTATGGTACAAATACATGTTTATATTAACAACATTAGGGCCCTGAGTGTAATTTTTGTCTCGTAATCTAACTGTATTCTTTATAGTCTGTGTATTGACAGGCCCGTTAGCGTGGTTGGTGCGGAGGCGCCTTTCACGCTGCAGGTTGTAGGTTCGATTCCTACCCGGGACATGCATATGTGTGCATGAACATGTCTGTATGTCCGGAGTCCGGGTGTATTGTATATGTATATTAAGTATGTATTTACAAATAAAAAAGTAGTATATGTAGTAATATCAGTTATCTGGTTTCCATAATACAAGCTCTGCTTAGTTTGGGATCAGGTACCCGTGTGTACAAAAATGTCCCAGGATATTATTTATTTATTTATTATTTATTTGTCATTTTGTGTGGTAAATTGAACATTGCCTCTAGCGGACGGTCTCCAAAACTTTCAATTCTCCACTAAAAGCCGACAAATACGCTAACTACACACAGTATACAGTTTGCGTATGTGAAAAAATACACTACGGACACAGATCTTTTAAAATTGACCACAGCTTGCTTTGTCATTCTCTAAATGGTAGAATGGCTGACAATAAAACCAACAATTCCTTGTACAAGAAGGACCAGCTTTAGAATTCAGATCAAGTATCAAATTACTGTCCTTTTGGGGTTATCTCAGCGGCTACTGTCCGCAAGCTTTCTGTTTTTGCATACCTACTTATCGTTGCTAATTGCGGTCTTTTGTTTTGTTTATCTGAACTGTTTAAAGACAATGTTATCTTTTGATAATATGCCGTTTATATTTCAGATTTGACGTTTCCTATCAGCAATTTATGCTTGGAGAAGTAATGGACTATGAGGATATTTAGGGTAGTTGTAAATTCCGGGTTGAGATTTCATAAATAGAACGAGAGACAGAATAGAGTATCAAGATTTATTATCTATTTATTTAATTTATTTATTTCATAAAACATAGAATAATAATAATATAACAGAGAGTCAACGTGTATTGTGTTTCAGCAAGGTTAAACCAATTCTAAAAGTACCGGCGAGGCTGAGCTGTTAATTTCCATAAAGAAATATTTGATATCATTCAGTTACAACAATAAAACGGTAAACCACTTTAACTACCTTTATTTAATTCCATAAATGCACTCTATTGTGTTTAGGATTCCGCAACATGGACTTCCCCTGCATTTAAAAATCTGTAAAACTAATTGGATGGTGGTATATGCGAGGGGTGCATAGCAGATGGCATGCATGGGACATCTGCTTGGCACGTGTGGCCAAAGGACCTACTTCACACATGGGTTAGAGGACGTATTACGTCATTCCTTTGTGGGGCTGTTAAAAAAACTTTTGCTATGAGCTTTTTAAATTTAGAATTGGTAGTTATTGTAACTGAATTGGTGCAGATGCCTCGATTTTTAATGACGCTAGAGATTACTGTTACCTGGGGTAACTTACGGCCGAATACTCAAAAGCTACTTAAATATTTAAGTCCCACTTAGGAGTTTGAGACGTCGTTAACTGTCATATTTTGTATGGCGCGTCAAAGTTCAGCAGCTCCCTAATTTAAGTTGCGTACGAGTATTCGGCCGTTATGCTATCACCTTAAAATTGGACCCTGTAAATACTTTCAGCGTATTGGTTAGTATTCTCTTCGACTTTCAGACGACCTGCAAATGATCACACTGAAATTTTATATCAACGAACGTAATTTCATTATTCAGTACTTGACATTTAATCTTTTAGGTAATCTAAGGACAATGATCTTATTTTAATTTATCGATTTTATCGTCAGATTGTAAATTCCCTCACAACTAAAGTATTTACTTGAGCTCACTTTTACAGTTTAGAACTTCAAGTATTCAATGAACCCTATATTAGCTTTTTAACTTACTCAGGGCACTCTGTTAAAGCCAACGTTGGCAAGGATCCAACGTTGCACTTTTATTCAATGCACTGTTTGCCATATGTCTTAATACTCATGTGAGCCATAGAGGCGGTTCGCTATAGCCTTGTAATGTGTCCTGTTGAGATCGTAATCACCTAATTTACGATCTTGTTCGTAATGCCACAATCAAATGCCGACGCTCCAAAGTTATCCTTTACGGCCGCTTACCTCCGTAAAATTTTATAGATATAATTTCCATAATACAAACCTTATATTACTGAATGAGATCCAAAACTTTTGTTCGCTATTGTAGTTGCGTTTTTTACGTAACGTTTCACTAAAAATAATTCGACTTTTGCGTCTTTTTGGAGCCAAAATCTAAATTGTGTTTTGACGGTTCCAATATAACAGCTAAACTTTCATTTCATTTCACGGAATCGAAAGATCTAAATGCATTCTAAATATCGAGGGAACGTTTAGAAAATGCAACAGATATTTAAATTAACAATGACAAGAGAAATTACCCCCTACGGGTAGCTCAAATGGCGGAACGATTAAAAATGCAAAATTCCAAAACGCATATTTATTGGCGCAGGCAGACAGCCTGGGATTTAGCTTTAGGCACTTTCAGCGGTCTTCCATCCTTTTCCGTTATTATAAGGTTAGAGTAGGAGGGTTGGAGTGTGGGTGTGGACCACGTGTTCTGAACTCACGTGGTCGAGCGTGGGAGATAGCCGCAGGATTTGCAAATGCCGGTGGGTACTCGGAATTCTCGATTGGAAGTCGAAATTACTGTATTTGGTCTCCAAATGTCAGTCATTTATGTCTCGTCCCTAATTTAGATGAAATTTTGTAAATACTGTGGTTTGTTAATGTTTTTGACTGTGTTACATTTTTAAATTATAACGGAAATTTTGGGAATTCTTATCGTAACTTTTTGTTGTAGAACATTATTGTTATTTATTATCGTGATAGTTAATAATATGCTGATAATTGGGGCTGATTCTGTTGACACACGAACTAAACTTAACAACCGGATTGTATTCCCATCATTTTCATTACCTCAACGAGTAAACAAGACAGAAATGTTTTTTAGTCTTTAGTTACTTTTGTCGTAGATTTGACGATAAAACACTGCCAATCATATTGTAATAAATATTTTAATAACAATAGTATCCAGCGCCATATTTGCTATAACGAAATGCTGATACATCAAATCTAGTGTCATGTAAATTGAAATTTTTGCAACGCCGTGCCAGTAGGCGTGATTTACTGTCATTCGTATCCTTTTATACGAATAGAATGATGTAATTCGATCGAATGTTTATGCTAATAACTAATACATGGTCGTGACGTTTGGCTATTATTAAATTATACTCGAATATGAATTTGGAAACGAATAAATATCGATTGATTTGACATAATTGATTCGCATGTACCTACCTATACATTTGTGGCATGAGGTCTTAAATTCCAAGACCGTGTCCAGTTTGGGTAACGTATTTTTGACGTTTACGAGTGATGAATCATTATATCCAATCATAAATAACTTTAGTTAGACTTTCATGGCATTTTACTTATTACTTAATTAAGTTAATTAGAATTTAATAAAATGGTATTTCAATTTTAACACGAAGATATACAGGGTTATTGGTAAAACACTAACAACCTTGCAGGGGTGTATTACTGACATCAAAAACAACAACTTTTGTTCTATGACTTTTTACAAAACAAAAAAAAATAACAAAAAATCACACTCTAAAATGTATGAAACAAGATAAAATGCTCATCTAGAGGATAGCCGTGGTCCGTTTAGGTACTTTAGGGCAAAGTGGAATACAACCACGTACCATGGCGTTCCTCTAATGAGAAAAAAAAATTCATACATCTTAGAAAGTGATATTTTAATATATTTTTTTTTGTTTTGTAAAAAGTCATAGAACAAAAGTTGTTGTATTTGATGTCAGTAATACGCCCCTGCAACGTTGTTAGTGTTTTACAAATAGCCCTGTATATAAAAGTTAGTTCCGCTTCTATTATTAGGTACCAATTTGAAATTCCCTTGCCTGTGACCTTCCTATAAACGTACAGTTTAGTTTTTGTCTTACCAACATCGAGTATGCAGTAGACGAACACTGACATGACTTTGACGCAGCGTATCGAGTGACAACATTGATTGTCAAAACTGTAGCAAACACTAAAGTAACAAATAGTAGGCCTCACACTCTATTGTTGGCAAAATCATCGACTAAAGACGATGGAGGCCATTGTTTTTTTAAAGTGATGTGAAACGGCCTGTGACTACTATGAGTTTTACGTTCGTTAGTCGCATTTACGCAAATCGAAACTGTTTGTATGGCAAAATGTATAGCGCCTCTATTGGTCACCCGCAGAAATAACAATTTACTGTAACTATTTTGGGTAGGTTACATAGAGCTACAATACCTGAAGGGCTAGACAAGTGGCTGACGTCTACAAGCGTTCCTTCAAATCGCTACGCTTCATATATGGAAATGACATAAGTCACGTGATCTACATAGCAACTTGTTGTTGATCTACATAGCGACGTTTGACATTTCCATACATTGTGAAGTATTGTCTATTCTATTCGATTAGCGTTCATGCCACTTAGCTAGCCCCTCTGTTAGCTTATTTTATAAAAAAAAAAAGATGTAACGTCACGACTTTTATCCCCATTCGGGGGTAGTCAGAGGCTTGAGTGGCCATACACCACCACATTGTGGAGGTATTAACCAACTCAAAGCCCACGTTTCACCAGATAGTCAGAACCCAACGTGACAGGTGGTGAGCCTTGTCGCCGTGTATACAGGAACTGACTATTACCTAATCCCGAGGGATAGGTAGGTTTCCTCACGATGTTTTCCCTCACCGTCAGCGAACTGTAAATTATGCACATAGATGAAAATTCATCCATTGGTGCATGCCCCACCGGGGATCGAACCTGGGACATTCTGATTGCTAGCCCAACCTGTTCACCCCTAGGCTACAGTCGCTTGTCGGCTTATTTTTCTCGCAAGCAAAATCTCCTAGGGCGCTGTTATTTTACCATACATAATAACAAATACTATAAAGTACTTATGCAGTTAGTTTACGAGAGAAATTACACTCAGAGGGCCTACTCTGTTTCAAACGAAAACGAAATTTCGGACGGAATTCGCGTATTTCCTACTACGTTTCTCATTGATTCCGACATTTCTTACGAACGAAAATAGTTTGACGTTTAGATTCGACGACGACGAAGATGTCAAACAATTTTCGTTCGTAAGAAATGTCGGAATCAATGAGAAACGTAGTAGGAAATACGCGAATTTCGTCCGAAATTTCGTTTTCGTTTGAAACAGAGTAGGCCCTCTGGGCTCAGTTACCTTGTAAGTTGACGGCTTGCTGGGTGGCTCTGATTTACTGCCATCACACACCTTCCATTAAAAGCCATTACAGTCACACTAGCTGTACACGACGCGTATCTACAGCTATTTATAGCTCTATTAGCGCTCTATAGCTGTATACAGGTTTTATTGAGATGTTGTTAGTGTGTTGACCTAAATTAAACGGGTTGGGATTTGAAGTATCTACCTTAGTAGTTCTTAGGTCCTATTAAGCCATTGGCAGATTGTAAATAACACTACGATGAAGCAAGTGACACATATGTGGTGGTGGATAACATCTGGAGACATAGTACATAGACACATGTACTTCACGCAATAATATGATGCCCAAAATCCCCAAGGTGGGACTAAGCTCGCCACACACTCCCACTATGCGATGACCAGGGGCCTTACCACGACCTCCTATCGCGATTCAATTATAGGAACGTTTTAAGTTTCAGCGACTTTTTGTGCAATGACATACCTTATTGTCATGACAATAAGAAACGCCATTGCACAAAAACTCGCTGAAACGTTAAATCAATACTGCTATAAGAGGTGGTGGTAGGGCCCCAGTACCTATTGCCAAAGCGACTTTGTCACTAGATTAAGCGACTTTTTGACACCTAAAGTGATTTAAAGTTTAAAGTGATTTAGCGAATTTTGTGGTGCAATAGCATGTAGGTAATGTGGTAAATTAGCAATGGGATTAATAAAGTAATTGTTAAGAAATTTGTAATATTTAATATAATTTTATCGTAGCTGCAATGCTAAAATTATATATTGGAAAAATGGTAGATTTATCGATATCAAATCAGAGAGCGAACCTTACCTTTTATGTTTTTTTTTTAATTATTTATTACAAAAATAATAACATAGTGTCCCCAAATCTCAGAAAATACGTTGCTACTCCTACAATACGGATCTAGACAGGAATGAGGGTCTAGAAATCACAATGTATTAAAACATCTGTGTCAATCGTAACTCGAGACATTCGAACAAACAGACAATCGTAAAATTAACGAACAATATAATACGATAATCGAGATGTTTGTATCGAATGAAAGGTAGGTATCGATACAGACAATCCGGTCTTGCTTAAAGTGATGACAGATGAGTTGTGTGCTTGTAGGCCCTAGGTTCCGGGTAGCAACGAGACGAACAGTTAGCGAGTGGTGTTACAGACAAGAGTATAGCGACAATAGCCTTAGTAAAAGCGTTGCTTAGTTTGGGACCATACAGTTGGTGTGCAAGTCCGGCGATATTTATTTATTTAAAATAGCTTTTCCCCGCGACTTCATCCGCGAAGAATTCAAATTTTAAAAAATCGGTTCTCTGATCCCGGATCCCGTTTCCCGTTTTTACCGGATCCCGGATCCCGTTTGCTGGATCCCGTAGCCCGGATATCCCGGATCTCGTATCCTGGATCCTATATCCCAGATATCTTGGATCCCAAAAAATATAGCCCATGTTACTCAGGGATAAAGTACCTAGCATTCTAATGGTGAAAGAATTTTTGAAATCGGTCCAGTAGTTTTTGAGTTTAATCGTTACAAACATACAAAAATACAAATCTTTACTCTTTATAATATTAGTGTAGATATTAATTATGACTTATTCATCTACATGCTCAGCTATTGCCGTGCTGTGACATTTTATTTTAATTTAACCCACCCGCTACCGCCTGTGCCCCGTACATCACTCGTCGACAAGACGTCTGCGTCTCGAGACCTTGTCGCTGTTAACCCACAAACCCGATGCTCCTGACAACTGTACCTCACCCATGTGCTTATTTTCCAGTATTGTTGCAGTGGAATAAGTAGTTTTGTATGGTGGTAGAGCCAAGCTGTAGCCAATTGCAGCTCATATACGGGCTGGCTCGACCGGAGTACCACCCTCTCACAGAAGATCGGCGTAAAGCAGCTATTACAGCTGCGTTTCGTACGATGAGTGTGAGAGCCGGAACCGCCAGACTTACACAAACTGTATGGTCCCAAACTAAGCAACGCTATATTTTTTTTTTTTTGAATGGACAATATGTAGTTGGCCAAAGTGGCCTATACAACTTCACCCGGACTGTGGTGGGTGCAAAGTGCGCTCCAACCAGAAGGGTAGGGCGACAGCACGCTCAAGGGCGCCACATAGGGCTCGGCCTCGGCTTGGCTGCTGCCTCTAGAGAGAGAGAGCGGAGGTAAAAACTACCACCGGATCGTAACACGACCTCACTGAGAAGATCCGGAAAGAAACTCAGCGGGCTTGACGAGTGCCTAGGTGCGTCTAGGTCCTGCTGGCGCAGGCGCATAGAGGCACCTATTAGCGGAAGAGGGGATACGTCGACCTCGCCGGCGAGGTCGGTGGATGATGGGTAGTGTACGTGTGTCGGTCTCCTCGACATCTGAGTCAAGGAGAGCGGTGAGTGGGTCGGGTGGTAACGCTATCACTATGGGTACTGTACAATGGTCGGGGGGCGATCCCAGTGACACCCAGACCAGGGCAAATTACGAAAAGGCCGTTTCCGAAATTTACCTCCGACGGGAACCGAACATGCAACCACGCCATGCAGTGAGCCGAGTGGTCAACGCTCGAATACGCGCTAAGCGGTCGCCGTAATGATCAACAGGAATGATCAATACCTATATTTATCGACTCTTGCAACAAAAATCATCGAAATGTATACACAAAAAATATTTTTATAAAAAAAATAAACAAAAACGACTCCAAAAAAACCTGGAGCACTAAAAAGCATGGAATAATATTTTTATTACCACCTCTGCCTAACCCTGCGGGATAATCAGGTGTGATGGTGATTTAGCGAGTATTTGGAGTCGGTGCCAATCTATATTCTTACTTTTATAGTAGGTAGATTTGGTATACTAAGATTGGCACCTACTCCAAATACTCGCTAACACACCATCACGCCTGATTATCCCGAATGGGACCACACGGGAAGCACCAGCTTTCAAACAAAAAAAGAATCATTAAAATTGGTTTACCCAGTCGAAAGTTCTGAGGTAACAAACATAACAAAAAAACAGTCGAATTGAGAACCTCCTCCTTTTTTGAAGTCGTTTAAAAATCGTGACAGGTAAAAAATAAATCTATACTTACATGAATAAGTGCATAAAATATTTTAAGTTAACAAAAAACATAAATTTATTTGACATTTAAATATAATCCGTTGTAGACTAGCGTACCGGTCGCTATTGTATGAAAAATGTCAATATGCCAAAATTAATTAAACTGATAACGCGTCCGTAAACTAAAATTAAAAATACTATTGTTGAACTAAAGGTCAACTAATCATTATAAAATACAACACATACAGATTTACTTTTAAAAAGCTTTCAATAATAAAGTTTAAAATGTCAAACTTAACATAGGTACCTACTTATACCTACTTATCTACCGAATTATTATAAATCACATTTCACAAATTTCACGGAATCAGTTTCTGTGAGGTTTCCGAATTCTACCCCGAGTTTCTACCCCGTGCATATTTCATTCTGGTTTCAACCCCTTTCCGATTTTTGAACTAAATATCACCTGTATAAATAATCGTAACGCTTGCTTTCACAATTAGTCACCATCTTATCCTATGGTTAGTGGCCAACCTGGTGTCAGAGTTGTTCAAGCATGATAACCATTGTCGTAACGAGAGCTATGGAGAGTTATCAATAATACTGGAATAAATAAATAAATAAATATCGCCAAACTTACACACCAACTGAATGGTCCCAAACTAAGCAACGTTTGTACTATAGCTATCACAGATGGATAGGTATCTGTTATGGCCACCATACAATGGACTCGGGGCGATCTCAGTGACACCCAGACAAAAAAAAATTAAAAAAATCTCAAAATTCTCTCAATTTTTTTTTAATTGATAATTGTTTGTATAGTTTAAAAGAATACCTTGATTTTATAAAACCTTACTAAGTTAATTCATATTTACCTATTACTTAAGTACCCTAATATTATAAATACTATTGCATGCCTATTTAGGTAAATTGTGCTGTACCTAACTTTACTTTTAACACCACAAATTATTGTATTACCACAATTAACGCAATAAAGTTATTTGAATTGAATTGAATCGAAGACAAATTACGAAAAGGCCGTTACCGCTTGCCTCCGGCGGGAATCGAACCAGCAACCACCCGATGCAGTGAACCGAGCGGCCAACGCTCAAAACAGTGCGCCAAGCGGTAGTCAAATGTAAGAAAACAATCAAAAATGTAAATAAATTCTCTTAGTATCGGCTACTGTACAGTTTTTCCGACCAGAAGCATTCTTCAATCGCTACTGTTCAACCTCATTGGTCGTCAGATATTCCGTTTTTACGACCGGCGACAGTCCGCGGTGCATTCCGCCTGATTGATCCGTTGGCACTTGTTCAACGAGTCTCGGGAATAGTTTTTCATTAATTACTGGTTAATTACTTAATTACGAATGTTTTGTTGGAGAGGAGATACTGCTTCAGGTATGGTTGAAGGAATTATTGAAGTTAATTTAAAATACTAATTACATAAATTAATAACAGATAGGGTTACCACTCGTCACTGTATCGATGCACGTCGATGATAAATTATCGATGTACGGTCAACGACATAAGTTTTATTCATCAAAAGATAGATAAAGAATACAAAGATAGAGAGATAATACCTAAAAAATCATTGTCGCATCTTGTAACGCAATCATTGTTTACGTCATAATTAATTATTTTCGAAAAAAAAGTGCGCGGGTGACCAATCCAGACGGCATCATTGAGAGAAATAAGCACCTTTAGGAAAAAACATAAGTAGTACCGTTTGAGATTTATTATAATACGGTGTTGTTTGCAAAATATTGTCTGTAAATGCTACATTATTATTGTTTACTACTGAAATTTCATCACTATTATGATCATGATTAATGAGACGATATAAACACGTGCATTCTCTGATCCCATCATAGAATGCTATTGTTCGTAAAGAGCACTAGATTGGATCAAATTAATTAATAATACCTATTGGCGGCGTCTTCATCAGGCGCATGCCTCGCGCGAGTACTCACTTTTGACATCGGAACGCATAGACGTAATGTCATAATATGAGTGCTCGGGTGAGGCATGCGCGTGATTGCAATATGTCATTTGAAGGACGATCAGCGTGTGTACTATTCACCAAGCCAACTAGACACTCGGGTATAAATATCAAATGATGATATAATCAATGATTCCGCGGTCCTTCCACCACGTAGTGGGAGCTCCTGCCACAAGAGTGCCCAGGCACTGGTCCAGGCTCACTACGTGGTGGAAGGATTGCGGAGTCATTGACTTATTATCATTTGATATTTATACCCGAGTGTCTAGTTGGCTTGGTGGATTAGTACGCGTTCAGAAGTCAAAATTGACTGCTCCAGCCAAAGACATTACCAAGAAAGAGGGAGACACTTGGCTATCTAAAATAGTCTGCTGTACTAAACGGAGTGCATGGACAAAGTAGGACTCAGTCGCTCGCGGAAAATAATGTTGAAAACAAGTCGGTATTGCCAATACGTTAATTGTAAAATTTATTGTGCGATAACAGATGCGTAATGGTGCGCTGAGCACAAGAGTGATCACAATGTTAGAAGGTACCTTATCTGCTGAAATAATACAGCAATGGCTCGAGCGGACCGCTCGGCTGTTGTGTGGCTTATAAATGCATGACTCGAGTCGAAAATATTCATAACATTTCCTGGAAACTGTCACATTATTCCAGTGCCTGTCAATACAGGACCTTTTAACCTAAACCTGATGGATGTCGTGAGGTCTCCATACATTATTTTGGTAACGGCATTGATGTATTATTTTAGCAGATATGGTACCTCCCAACATTGTAATCAAACTTGTGCTCAACGCACTACTACATGTATCGAATTTCACAGGCCCCCTAGACAAGTGGCATGAACGCTAAGCGAATAGAATAGAATAGACTTCACAATGTACCTATGGAAATGTCAAACGTCGCTATGTAGATCAACAACAAGTTACTATGTGTAGATCACGTGACTTATGTCATTTCCATACATGAAGCGTAGCGCTTTGAAGGAACGCTTGTAGACGTCAGCCACTTGTCTAGCCCTTCAGGTCTGTTATCGCACTATCATTTCGACAGCCAACTTAAAGGCATTTTGATGCGTACTTATTCACCAGAAGATGAGCCATATATTGGTAATACCGATATGTTTAAAACATTTTCCGAGAAAAACTGAGTCGTACTGTGTCCATGGACGGTCACATGTCTCCCTCTTTCTCGGTAATATCGTTGGGTAACGGTATCAGTGTTGGGACGCAGTCGTAAAACAGTATTGACCTTTATAAAGTGACATTTGGTTCGATGCGTATGAAATGTCAAATCCGTGCGTTCGTTACGGAGATAAGTCGGCATCTCGGCTCAATATTAAGAGTGAGATGCGTGGACTAAATACTGCTGATAGTGCTTATTGTGGTCCACTGATTTAATATTGAAAAATGTTACCACTGTTGGACTAATTGGTTTGGTTTATTTTAGGGCAAATTGGCATATGACCACGGACCACGGCTATCCTCTAGATGAGAATATTTTCTTGTTTCATACTTTTTAGAGCGTGATTTTTCAGTAGTTGGGGGTTTAGATTTTAAACGTAATTTTTATTTTAAGGTGGTAGAGCCAAGCTGTAGCCAATTGACTGCAGCTCATATACGGGCTGGCTCGACCGGGGTAGTACCACCCTCTCACAGAAGATCGGCGTAAAGCAGCTATTACAGTTGCGTTCGTACGATGAGTGAGAGAGACGAAAGCCCAAACCCCCCCTTCCCCTCCATCTATTCCATTCCCCATCAGGTCAGCAATGTGCGAGCAATGCCTTTGGTATTGCAAGCATCTATAGGCTACGGTAACTGCTTAACATCAGGCGGGCCGTACGCTTTCATGCCACCGCAGTCCTATTAAAATTAAAAAAATAATTATTTCCATCCAAATTGTTTGTGGCTTCAAATAAATCTAACAGATGATTTTAATTGTTCCAGGGCAAATCAGTGATTCGTCCGATAGCGTTCAAGCCGCTGGGCGGGCGGCTCTCCGCGGGCGGGGAGCGGTATGGCTCCACGCCAGTGCTGGCCAGCAGGCCACCCTCGCACATGACCCTGTATGGCAGTAAGTATTCTCCAACCTAGTTGCAGTTATCCAAATACCTTCACTGTTCAGTGCTGCTTTTGTATACTTTTGAGCGAATATCATAAATAATCATTTCATAAATTGAAGGCTTCAAGCGTACCTAAGCCTTGAGCGTTCGGTAACGAGTACCAGGGGGCTTACCACGAACTCTTATTGCGATTCAATTACAGGAACGTTTTAACGATTCAGCGTCTTTTTGTGCAATGACGTACCTTATTGTCATGACAATAAGAAACGTCATTGCACAAAAAGACGCTGAAACGTTAAAACAAAACTGCTATAAGAGGTGGTGGTAAGCCCCCTGCTTATTCATACTCAATGCCATCTTATCCGTCAACTAAGGACGCGGGGTGCTGAAGCCTTATTGGTCCGGACTAGGTCACGACATATCACACACAAATCAGTCGTTATTAGTCAATAGCGGCCAAACATTATTTTACACTAGCATTTGCCCTACACTATGCGTCTGTGTCTTTAGCGCGCGAGCGAATGATGATGATGATGATGAGTTCCGGTGATGAGAGTCCTTGTGAACATGAGTTTGTTAATCGTTGCAGGTTCGTCGGATGTCCGCGAGGGTAGATGGTGCGGGTCCCCGCAGCCCGCGTCGCTGTCCGCGCTGCCTCCCGCCACGCTCTCCGGCCCGCTGCATCAGAGACATCACTCCGCTATAGTGTGAGTATACCTTATATCCTGCCAACAACAGTTCCTTTGATAATAAGCTGAACTCGAGAGTGGTGCAGTTCAAAAGCTCCAACCGCGTATAAGATAGGTTCGGTCAACACACTGCCGCGTATAAAACGCGCGTAAAATTGCAAAAAAATATATACAGGGTGAAATTGAAATCATGGACATCCTTTTAAACTATGACTCGACACATGATTCAGAATATTTTGGGAAAATAAATAATAAATCTATTGATGAAAAAATAATGCTCGAGTAAGCAAATAAGCAAACCCGTTAACTGCTCCTTACTTAGGCAATGCATTTTTATCAATTGATATGTTGATTAATATTCCCTAAGTAATCATGCGTATCATGTGTCATTTGTAATCATGTGTAGAATCACCCTTTAACAGGATGCCCATGATTTCAATTTCACCCTGTATGAAGAGTAGGTATTTCTAGCAAAAAAACCTGCGCCTTTCATCAGTGCGTTGGACATTCTTGCGTATATATTAACATAATGCATTAGGGCCTCCGCAGACTAGCTACTTTTAGCATCGGCGATCGGCGATTTTGATGCTGCGTCTCGCTCGTTCGCGCCCGAAGAAACGCGACGCAGCATCGATATCGATATCGACAAAATCGCCAGTCGCCGATGCTAAAAGTAGCTAGTCTGCGGAGGCCCTTATTAAACATAAGACATAAAGGCTAGCGCGCATTATACGCGCGTAAACGCGGCGGTCGGCTAACGCCGTTGTGAGATCTAATGGACTGAAGTCTAACTATAAGTAAGTAGGAACCTATATATTTTCCTGATATAGTTTTGGGTAAGTTCCAACTAAAACAATTTAGAGAAATATACCGAGAAAACAAATTAAGGTTAGGAGTTTTTCTGCCTTTTTTGCATTGTCACCCATTATTCTTTGATTCAATGGAATTGAACGTAGATTTTTTGTCAAATATCGTACTTTCCTAGAACATTGTTACTTCGTCAGTTAGTTATTTATTCCAATTTCTTTGGTATATAAATAATAATAATAATAATAATAATTTAGCCCTTTTAACGTCCCACTGCTGGGCACGGGCCTCCCCTCAATGCGAGGGGGATATAATAAACAAAAAAACTAATATATTTAACAAATATTGGTAAATATTGGTATTAATAAATATTGGTTTTTTTGTTAATTATTTGGTATATAATTAACAAAAAAACCTAGTAATTTATCCTACTGATTTTCATTTTATTCTAACGCCATAAAATATTAAGTTATTTTTGTTTCTTAAATTTACCACATGAACGTCCAAATATAAACCCATTAATTCATGATTAGCCGGGTGCTATAAAATGACCCACACATAAAATCAATTCGATATAACTTTAATAATTAAAACGATGACTCCACGAGTTCACTTCACGTCCAATAAACTACTTTAGCATTCTACAATAACCGATCAACAACACACGACACAACAATCAAAACCGAACTTTATTCTTACAACTTAAGCCATAACATTACTTGACCATATCGTTGAATTAATATATCATTGGTGATTAACCTTACGGTAATAGATCACAAGACAAGGCGTTCTATAATTGAAACGTCAATGACACTACACTGTGCAGTCCGTATGCTCATTAAACGGCAATTAAAACTGTTAACAGTAATGGCGTGATGTGCACTCCCCCTAAAGTCTGATTAGGCGTCAGACGGGCCGGTAAAATGCTGCGACTGAAATAAGAGAAAGTTAACATGTCTGTATGTCCGGAGTCTGGGTGTATATGTATATTAAGTATGTATTTACAAATAAAAAAGTAGTATATGTAGTAATATCAGTTATCTGGTTTCCATAGTACAAGCTCTGCTTAGTTTGGGATCAGGTAACCATGTGTACAAAAATGTCCCAGGATATTATTATTATTAATAATTTTAGCACCAATTTAGCATACTTTGTTAAACTCAAAGCAATATTATTTTGCACCATTAAATAAGTAGGTAAGTGTTGAATATTATCAATATATTCTAGCACTAACTCGTTTCTAACTTAAAAAAATTGCACGTTGTTAAAAATCATTCTTTACAAAAATTCTATTGAATTGAGAACCTCCTCGTTTCTATAACCTTTGTACATCGTTTATACACCTTAGATATCTAGTATGTGTGTCTGGTCCCTTTTAGGGATAAATCGGGTACAAAGTAGGTACCTATTACTACTTAAGTAATCAACTTAGAAGTTTTATTAGCATGCCCAGGTCATATCTAGAACTCTTTTCTCTTCCAATGATTAACCTCTGACGAAACAATAACAAATTATCAAGCAATTGATGAAGAACTGAGTGATTTATGTTTTAATATGAATAACCTACTTAACAACAGTTTATGAAATATTCGCATACCGATACAATAAATAAAAACATGCACTGTTTACCTCTCAACAAATTGTCACTTGAAGCGACATTTTAGAGACCGAGGACGCACGCGCCGGCCGGCCGCACACTCGAGCTTGCCCCGGCGCACGTCGCGCGTGCGCACCGCGCTTGATCATCGCGTTATGCATAATCGCGCTTTAATTATGCGAAGTGAAAATTACTAATTATGATTTATAAAAAGTGCTAGTTTAGCTCTATGTATTGGTGAGTTAGTTTTAACTTTTAATATAACAGTTACGTTTAACTATACCTAGTAGTAAATCTAGCCTTGATTTAATGCAAATAAACATTGCGAATAAGGAAAACCTTGTTTACTTATAGTGTACTACTTCTGCCTGCGACGTAACCTGCGTTGACTTTAGAACGTCATGTAGTTAGTGTTTTGATAAGTTTCTACAGGAACCTAACATTTTTCCGGGATAAAAAGTAGCCTATGTCCTTCTCCAAGATCCTGTCTATCTCTATACCTAAATTCATCAAAATTGCTTTAGCGGTTTAGTCGTGAAAAGATAACAGACAGACTAACACGACAGATTAGTAAGATTGTAGGGGTGTAATTAATTAGTTCAATCATCTTTTTGTACTTACTGATTTGCTGCAAACTGCACACCTAGTTAAGAATACATAGGTAGTATTGAAAATATTATGCTTAGATTACTCACCTACTGTTAAAGTTAGTCAATTTAATTCAAGCAGAACGAAAAGCATGTAAGTAAAAAAATATACATTTTATTTGTAACACAAATTAGTGGCAACATTTGGACTATATTTTTAAGGTAGGCAATATTGAAAGGATTGTCAAGCGATTATTAAAAAAAGACGAAAAGATGGTAGAACGTGAATGATAGAGAAATACTTTGGAAACTATTAACGACTCGAGGGAAAGGTTGATGTACAATAAATAGAGTGAATATATTCTCCGTGTATTATTAGAGACTTTCTTTTTCAGTAATATTAATACTCTATTAACTGTAATTAATGGTTTCTTTACCAGCTTCCGTATCTATTATTGAAAAGATCAAGACAATATCGTCTCAAAACTCCTCAATACACTTTGGGTAGGTATGCGATCGCCGGGCATTCCCTTGATTCGTCATCTCAGGGAATGCGATGGCCGTTAGTCAGAAGGATTCTTCGTCCTCAGATATGCAATGACAGGATAAAACTCGTAGCTAGAGCAGACATTACTTTTATTAAGTTAATTTTTAATAAGTAAAGATACATCATCTGCCTTACCTTTTCCTTTGTAGTTCTCTTAAATATGCTGTTGTATACTATAGGTAACAAAACTTAATTAGTTGATGAAGAACTTAATGAGATTAAAACAAAAAAAAATTAAGCATGGTAATGAGAATGACTGAATGTTGGCCCAAACAGGTTCGAAACTATAAAATTGATAGACAGGCTAAGTATTAGCAAAACTCCTTGCCATCTATGGTTAGTTGACGCAGTTGACCCTAAATAACTTAGGATGCATAACCCGCATCTATCTAAACATGGTTACGTGGAGCATCATAATTTACTCCGGTTGCAAGATACCCTCGATAACAACCGTAGCTTGGTTGCCGTAATATCCTACGTGAGTATCACGTAGATAACGTTACTGATGTTGGTTATTACTTAATCTGTTCTAAGATCAAGTTAAAAAATCTGAACTTTTTTCGTTGCACCGATTTATTTTGCAAATTGTGCTATTGCAATGTTACTATTATGCATTATCATCAAATTTCGTTGACGAAAGTCCCTAACACAATTTGATCCTAATCAATGGAAATTTTCATTACATTTTACTTGCACACATGATTCATTTTTACCTTTAATTATTATTCTTACTTATCACCTTGCCTTGATTGGTTTAATGATTTAAGTAATTGTTTGTCTTGCTTAAATACTTGTGCCAAATTTCAGTGGTTTTGGAAACATTTTTTGCATAACCTTGCCCAGTTGTACGCATTTTTTCAATGCAACCTTTGTGGCTACAGGACCGAACTAGCGGTAGTCATAAATCGCTGGTTTGTCAACAATGATCTGGATTGCATTGTTTTTGCAAGGAAGAAATCGTGATACTATTTTTTAATCTAACTACAAAGTAAGATAACTTTGTAGTTAGTTTGTAGATTCAAGGCAGATGCAAATCCAAGCCAGATAGCTTGGATTAGATTTTCATCATTTTGTACCTTGTACGGAATGCATTTGTTATCAGTGGCATTCCTTATTATTATTGTATGTTTCCTTAAAACTGTTATTATTATCATTATTGATTGTTTGAGCTTATAATAGGTTTCCACTCGTTTTTCTGCTATGCGCAGACGGCCAAACATTTCAAATATTTCCTTTACGAACATCTGTTCCCGATTTGCAATTCGATGAACACTCACAAGCTGACTTCAATTTACATTTATTTGATAAAAAAACAATACTCGGCTATGTGTGTGTTGCTGTATGTTCTCATCAGAATGTCGCTATGTCCACCTGAATGATATAATTTTTATCTGGAGATAAAAAATACTTGGAGATCAAAGTATGAATCAAGTTACAAGAGTAAATCCTGCCTGCCTCTCAGACGGAACAACGAACAGAGTCGGACAAAGCTATACTAAGAAACAGGCAGGACAACAAGCTGCTTGTGCATCTAATTCTTTCATGTCCCACTGTAACCAAAAGCTGCATAGTGTGTGTCAGTCTCTACCACAATGGTAGAGTTTGTTGAAATTTTGTCTCGCATGACAAAATTTTAAATAAATAATATTCTCTGATGAGACAGATAATAATTTTCCAAAAACAAATAATTGTATACAGCCTTCATAAGCCACGACAATGGGTTGTGCAGATGAGGCCAGGAACCATGGTCCGGCGCGCGCGCATCAATCTCATTTGCATTTTGTACCTACACTTGTAATTGAATGGCGTGCTATTTCGCAAGCCGCTTCCAAGTGCCAAGGAAGCCTAGAACACGAGGAAGAGCTAGTAATTATACTATTGTTATTTCCTTACTTGAAAATAGAACGCATTTTGGATGCTTACTTTTAACTCCAATTCTGGGTGATTAGTACAAGTTTTGTCATTATTGATCACTGCAGTATATACCATCTACCAGTAAAGCTGTTTTTATAGAAAGAACGTGAAAATCTCATACTAACACCACTAATGTCATTGACTGTCGTTTGTAAAGCACAATTCATTATTCATTCCCCTTAGGGAATGACTAGTTAATTATGAGTTTTTTTTTTGAGAAGACTTATCTTCTCAGCTCTTATAGTGTCCTCTTCAGTATAATCTCGTAAACGTTAGTGTTTCTTACATGGAATAGAAAGTATATTAAATACACTCCTCGGCACCTAGCTGATTGGTTTCAAGGCCTCTTGGATAATTAAGTTATACCAATTATTATTATACATTACATTTCAAACATAGGTAAGTAGCTGCTTTCAAAACACTTGCTTTGTGATGAAACTGCTAACATTTTTGGTTATTACTGTGAAATTGAACACACTATTTCCTGAGACCATTCATCTATTGTTGCTGTAACAAATTATTGTCCTAATTCCTGAGGTATGTTAACCAGATTTAATTCCATTGAATCCAAGAGGATTAATTTAATTATCTTTTAGTTTTCCCTTGATATTTCTTGATATATTTTACATCGAAGTATGTAAAGTTATCAAAATATTTTCGCAGCGTGCTCACGATTTTCAAATGCGCCAAGACTGTAACGATCCACTTTCAAGAGGATATTTGTAATCCGAATTATGCATAATTGACACTTATTTATTCACGTTACCGCCATTTAGAGCAGAAACATACATATAAAGTCATTATTAAAGTACATAGTACGGGAAATGATCGCCTAAATATTAGCTATCTTGATGTTAATTACATGAATGGCTCAATTTTGGGTATTTTGTAAAAGTCTATAGGTAGTTTGAATGATGAGGCACTTTAACTCTGCAACTCTGGTGCAAGATTTTCGTTTCCATCTTGTTTACTTATTAACTCAGCTTACAACACTATAATACATCATTGAGAATCTCTCAATCACTCTTATTTTTCTGACATTGGCACACACATCAAGCATAATTACTGGCAACACAATAGTTATTCATAACTCGAACCAGACCAGTCCGTCACGGTCTGTTGGTGATGCAAGACGCTCCGCAGACCGCGACGCACCTTTCATATTACAAGCATTAGAAGCCATTAGTGCACTTGTTCTGTTATGGTATGGAAACCATTAATAGTATTGTTTGCTAAGGTTTTTTGGTTCGTAGTTCTCATTATTATCCAATTAAACTATGAAGTCTTCTTCGATTGCTAAGCCCGATGCTCTAATTAGCGTCTCCTCCTTCTTAGATTGTATTGGGGTTGCCTGGCAGACACAATTTTTTTTTTAAATGTGACTAAGGTGGTAATCAAACGTTCGACCCGCCTGGTTTTAAGCAGTTACATTATAGCCTCGCAAGTTTCCGACCTGAAGGGGAGTGGGACAGGGCGACGGGGCGGGGGCTTGGCTTTCGGCTCTCTCTCATCATACGAAACGCAGCTGTAATAGCAAGTTCACGATACTTGCAGTCAATTGGCTACAGCTCAGCTCTACCACCTAATGTACCTACATTCTAGTCCAAATATGCAGTTATCTAATATCAATTAACCCGTGTTGTGACACATGCCTCATCGATTAATCTATTCATAGCACCCACATTTGCAACGGTTGATAACGTGTCGAATTCCTTCGTTACATAATAAACATATAAAACGATGTTTGTAGTAATTTTGCAGTCAACACTTAATCCACATTCTTTAGTTACCTAACTAATAGCCGGAAAAGGTGTTAACGATAATTGACTGTGCTACGTGCCAGTTTTTTCATGCGTAATTTCAAGCAATGTCGAACTTACAGAAACAAAAATAAAGGCAGCATTATAAAGTAGGTAACATTTACAAAAGCTTAGAATCCAAAACAATAAAGATAATTCTGACATCATCAGGTGCTTCTCTCTAGTACCTACATCAAAATAAATATCGCCAGACTACACACCAACTGTATGGTCCCAAACTAAGCAAGGCTTGTACTATGACTACCATAAAATGGACTGGAGGCAATTCCAGTGACACCCAGACGAGTGCAAATTAAGAAAAAGCCGTTTCAGAAATTTGCCCCTGGCGAGAATTGAACCAGAAACCACCCGATGTAGTGAGCCGAGCTGTCTACGCTCAAACCACTGCGCCAAGCGAACATCATTTAAAAGATTGTTTAGAGTATGAATACAATTTATAGTCGCCATTTCTAATCCTTAACTTCAGATTGTTCTGCTAAACAGCTACTTATAACTGCAAAATTATTCTTACCTCAATAACCTGTGGGTATAATAAGGTATAGTATAGGCAGTCTGACCGATCGAATCAATACCAATGTTAATCGGGACTTAATTTGCGGATTCCGAAACTGGGTATTGAGGTAACGAAGCGGCAGGTTGTAAACAAACTAATAAAACGCTGCGAACGTCTTTACCGTTTTATGCAGACTGCATTGGCTGAGATGGATTAAAATTTATCCGGCAATTTGCGGGAACTAGTTGTCGAGAGATGTGCGAAGTTCCGTACCTACTAGGCCAGCTTGGAAGACTATAAAGCCGCCCGCCCCTCTCTAGAAATGGTCGTATTGCTCACATTGCGTTACTGTTTTTGAGTATTTATTAACGATACAAACATTTTTCTATCAAAAAGAGTAACCGGTCTTGACAGTACTTCTCAGCTGAAGCAACATTCCGAACCGATGGTAGAATCTGACTATTTCTAAGTGCTTTTGGTCTAAATATTTTTGAGTTCGAATTTTTATGGTCTCTAGTAGAGGGACATTAAGATTCCGATATAGCAATACCTACCTGCTTAATTATAATAATCAAAATCGATTCATACGTTTGGCAGCTACGACGCCGGCGTATCACCACCTCTGTTTTCTTCGGGGGTTAAAAATTAAATGAAACCACTTTAAAAAGTCCGTTTGACCTGCATCATCATGAAATTCTGTACCTAATGAAGTATTACTTGTGATTCCAGCACGAAGTCAAGTTCGGGCCTGAGCGGGGACAAGGAGCCTGTGCCTGCGCCTTCGCCCGCTGACTCCGGTGTCTCAGAGCTCGAGCGTGACCATCATGACTACAGGTAAATCATCCCTCTAATCACTAATGATTGACTTACAGGTAAGGGCTTACCGAGACTAGTATTTTGAGACCGAGACCAAAAATAAAGTAAATTTCTGGCCGAGACCGAGAAATGATATAATATAGAAAAACTACCGATCCCAGACTGCCAAGACTAGAGAATCAGCATTAAGAATTTGTCTGGAAGACATCTCCCAAGTTATCCAGCCCTAATACCATAATGTGAGCGTCTATACATATAAGCCAAGCGGCGCGCCCGAGCAATCAGTTCTGACGTCTCACCACGTAGACATAACGTCATATCTGATCGGGGCTTGTGCATGGACACGACCAATTAGTCACTGTGCAATACATGGTAGTGCAGCAACCCTGGTAAAAGTACCATCATCTAACAGTATCTCGTGTAAATTGGCAGCACTGCGGAGCGGATCCGCAGCCACGAGGTGCGCATGCGCGCGGCGCGCGGGCTGGCGGGGCAGCCGCACGGTGCTGGTACCGGCGGGCGCGACGCGGAGCTGGCGCGGCTGCGGCGCGAGCGCGCGCTGCTGCGGCAGCGGCTCGAGGACACCGAGTGGAGCCTGTGCCAGCGCGCCGGCGAGATCGCGCTGCTCAAGACGCAGCTCAAGGATGCTCAGGTGATTCTACAACACATGCACACAATCACATGTCGCGCGCGGTACACACAGCAGCCCCAGTCACATGCTCGGGTGAACCAACCTACTCACTAGACTGAGAAGGGTACAGCCGAGCCTGCCGAGCAATCAGTTAGTTACCTATATAGTCACATTATAGTTCTGTCTCATGACTAGGCCATGACTAGGACATGAAATAGGCGAAGCAAATGACAGCGCTCCGGTAAGGCAGGGCGAGCATTTGGCTCGGACGCGCCCTGTCAAACTAAGTGAGGCAAAGCTGCTTGCGTGGCATGTGAAACAGCTGGACGTGGCTAATGACGCACCACGTTGGAACGGGCTGCCCTAGACACTTAACAGTTCTGACAGTCTCTCTCTCCGACGGACTCCAACCTTGCTATCATTTGTATACGTTGTGACATTAACAGAACTTAAGTGACGGATAACGTTAACCCAGGCTAATCAAGCGACATCTGGTGAGATGAAAATGTTTTTCCCTCATCGAAAGATGAATAAAATAATACCATAATAATAACACCACTGAAAAAAGAAGTGTACATAATCAATTATAAGTTGTAGATTTGGCAAAAATTACCACATACTATCACACAGCTAGTTAGTTACGAGGAGCGATACAAAAAATAGTTCACTGGGCATTTTTCTTCATAAGAAACTTAAAGACTTCGATGCATGAAACAGTCAATTTTCCGAACCAATTTACTATTGTCACTAATCCCATCTTATTTCAATTCCAGAACGAGCAAACAGTGAAAGGCCACGAGTACCTAACACTAAAAGCCGACTGCCGCCAACTAAGAGAAGCACTCGACAAAAAGGAGAAAGAAATCATGAGGCTACGAGCCGAATCAGAGGACAAGGAGAAATCCATCAGCCGGCTTCAGTCAGAAGTCGACAGACTCACCAACGATCTGATGGAGACAGTCGCCGACCTCACTCAGACTAAAGAAGCGAGCAAAAACGAAATTGAAAGACTAAAAACCGAATTGAAGGAACTAAGACAGGAACTATCAGACGTATCCCTCAGCGGATACGAGGGTATAGAGTGCGGGAGGACGATGAGAGGAATATACGATGTCTGCAAGACGAACGAGTATCACTGGAACTCTAGGGACAGTGCTCTAGAAGACGCAGAAGTTCAAAGACTGAATGGAGAGCTACCAGACGCTTGTAACGACCATTGCAACGCTAACGCGACGGTCGATAGACTCAAATGCGAGTTGGAGAGCAAGGAAACACAATTTAACAGTGAACGAAGAAAATGGTCGGAGGAGAAGGATAAAGTACTAAGATACCAGAAACAGTTACAGTTGAACTACGTACAGATGTTCAAGAGATCTCGCACGCTGGAAGCTGAAGTTGATGGGCTAAGATTAGAACTAGAACTATGCAACAAGAACATGAAGAATATCAAACACGGCAAGACCATCGAGCTGTAATAACCAAAATTTAAATTTAATAAATTATATTTAAATGGCTATATTGTAATTGTAAATATAAATAAGCGAGGCGATATACGATACAAATGAGAGATTACTAATAATTAACATGAAATTAAAACTATTGTTCATCTAAAAGAAAAGAACGGCGTGCGTTCGAGGAATGATTCAATCCCCTTCAGATCGGCAATGTGCGAGCAATGCCTTTGGTATTGCAAGCATCTATAGGCTACGGTAACTGCTTACGCACCGCTCGCCTCTTTTGGACGCACCAAATGACCCTAATTCTGTTGGCTCACAAAATTATAGTGTCGTCTTTCTCATATTCATAGTGTATGATGATGAAGACAATAGCTTAGTTGCGTTTAGTCGTATTGTAAGCAACAGAATTAACACCACGTAGTATTTCAATTTAAACGATATCTTCCAAAATGTTTTATTTGTGTTATTAAGCTGGTTGACACATTGCAAAACTGTAAGTTATTTTTATAGAGGAATATTGTATTGAAGTGTTTGTGCCTTAAAATAGTTTCTTGCCTGATGACAATGTGAATACTACTTGTATGATTGAGTGCAAAGACATTACCAAGAAAGAGGGAGACATGGACACAGTAGGTACGACTCAGTCGTTTGCGGAAAATAATGTTGAAAACATGTCGGTATAGGTATAGCCATGGACCAATTACTAAGGGGACTGGGTCTAAGCAACTCGGCCGAGTGGTCGGCCGAGTACTAACATCGACATAAAACGAAGCGAGTAGTACAGCTATTTACCGGTAGATGCCACGCATCCCCAGAAAATGACCACGCGTTGTTTCATAGAGATATCTACTAAGAACGTCTCTTCTAATTAAAATCTCTATGGGTATAGCCAATACGGCTCATCTTCTGGTGAAAAGCACCAAAATGCCTTTCAATTTATTGTCGAATTGTTAGTGCGATAACAGATGTGGGAGTTTCATCGCATGTAGTGGTACCCTGAGCACAAGTCTAATGATGGCAATGTTAGTAGGTACCATATCTACAAAAACTCCACGATTTTAATACTCAATTAGCAAAGAGTTTAGATCAAAAGGGCTGAATTTACCTTCAAATATCTAGTAAATAACTACAAAAAACACAGACAATCTTAATGAAACGATATAAATGTACCTATTTGGTTAATTTCAAAATGTCTTTCGCCAAATTCATACAGTTTTTTAGCACGATTACAATGGTTTTACAAAGCATTGCTAGGAACAAAAGTGATTTGTAATGTCATTGTAAGTCCATCATAACTCTATTTTGGGGGTTAGTGTTTTTGGTACTTGTATCTAGTGATGCCTGATTGCCTTTTATTGTACATTAAACTAAAAGTATGTTGACCATTTATACGTCTAAGTTATTGTAGATAATAAATATATTTGAAATATTTTTAGTTTCAGTTTTCAAAATGTTTTTTTCAGTGTGCTAGAAGTACTTTAGCCTACTATGGGGTCTTAAGATCTCATCTGGTCATAGGTACTGTATATTTGCTAATACCTTTTGGGCCAAAACCACAAAATACTCTATCATCATCATCATCAGGGGCCATCCATTAATTACGTCACACGTAAAGGGGGGAGGGGGTCGACGAAATGTGTCATTATGTGACAAGGGGGGAGGGGTCCTAAGTTAAGTGACGTCACATTTAAAAATCGAATATATTCAAGTATTAAAACCGAAATTTGAACTGCAAATAAAAATTTTGAAAATTGAAAAAATATGTGAAGACACACAGGGAGGGGGGAGTCTCGCAAATGTAACCAGCTGTAACAAGGGGGGGAGGGGTCTAAAAATCCTGAAATTCGTGTGACGTAATTAATGGATGGCCCCTCATCATCATCATCATCATTATCATCATCATGTCAGTCAAAAGACGTCCACTGTTGGACATAGGTTTGCCACAACGACCGGTCCTGTGCCACTTGCATCCAGCGGTTTCCCGCGACCTTCACCAGGTCGATGGTCGGTCGCACTCAAGAACCTTTCTGCTACATCGACCATCAGTTCTTCGCCACTTCAGCCTACTAATGGCTATGTCGGTGACCGGTCTGTTTAAATACCATTTTATATTAGCTAGAACGGACTTCGGCTCCCAAACACGCTTGTTTGCCTAAGAGAGCTGATATTTTGCGACGTGTCCACATGCTAGCCACACGTCATTACTCGCCTCGACTCCGAACATGTAGACCTCAAATAATAATAATTTAGCCCTTTTAACGTCCCACTGCCGGGCACGGGCCTCCCCTCAATGCGAGGGGGATTCAGGCCATAATCCACCACGCTGGCCCAGTGCGGGTTGGTGGATTTCACATGTCTAAGACATGCAGGTTTCCCCACGATGTTTTCCTTCACCGTAAGCAAGTGATAATCATATTAAAGTTATGATTCACACATAGAATTCGAAAAATCCAGAGGTGTGAGCCAGGGTTTGAGCCTACGACCTTAAGCCCGCAAGACGCGTGCTTAACCAGTCGGCTACCACTGCTTTAGATCTCATATATAATACAAAAATCATCACGTGCCAAGTGTTTATTGCAACACACATCAGAGCAGAACACACAATAATACATAATAACTCTTAATATTAATTCTGAGATCATTGATTACATGGGGAATACTTTAAACATTTTTCTAATTAGAATTTAGGTTTCAGTGTAGACAGAGCTAAGTTTCTAGATCTGAAGTTGAAGCCTTCTTTGTCTGTGTTGTTTCTGGACAATTTCGCTGGCTCGACCTGAAAAAAAGTATTTCAGTTGACAAGTGTGATAGTGACATAATGAATAGTATATAATATTCATAGAATTAACAAGTTACACATTATAATATTATTTTGTACGATGGAAGCCGTATTTCTTAAAAAGTGAATTAAAAATATTTTCGTCTAATTCGAATAGTCTAATAAATAACTCTAATTTAATAAATTTAATTGGAATTATTTAAGTGAAAGTGTTCTGTGCATGCTCAGATAAATTTTATTTGAACTGAGTGTGCGTGAAAGTGCGTCAATAATGAACATCCCGCCGGTGTTAAAGGTAAGTTTGTCCATATTTCCCAGTTTGTTCAGATAAATGAGCACAATGTTATCCAAAATTAGCTTTCCTGCTTACGATCACTCGTTAGATTACAATATACATTAGTGGAGGGTAGGATTCTTGCCGTTTTTTTAGGCGCAGCCAAGCCCTCTAGTGCTTTATGCGAAACTTGAAAATTTATTACTTAACGCTGGCTAAATGCGAAAAGCGCCATACAGCAAAGAAAAAAACCGACGCACAAATAAAACAAGAAATAAATGGACTTTTTGGCGGGAAGTGGAAAAGTGATGTTGTAATTTTTGTTTTAATTTCCAAAACTTGTGTTTCCGTGTATTATAATGTGTAATGTTGGTGGAATATTAACCATTATATGTTCATAGATGTGCGTGAGTGTGGGCAATTTTAACATAAGTGGTAAAACATGATTTTCAGGTTCCTCCAAAAAGTCTAGTAATTTGTCAGTAAAGTATCCGCCACTTTACTGATAGGGTTTGGGGGGGGGGGGGGTATTTTAGGCATTGCCAAAGGTGCTTCCTGTGCTTGACGCAGCAAAAAAAATGTAATATTATATTTAACTTGACACTGGCATATGCGAAAAGCGACGCAATAAAGAAAAAAAAAAGAATTAAATGTCATTATTTTGAAATAGGAACATGCGTTACGTCACCGACGGTCTTAAACCTCATAATATTTTGAAATACGAACGTGCGTGACGTCACCGACGGCCGGTCTCTTGCGCCACTTGTACCACCAGTACTCGACCCCCAGCGTGACGCACGCGAGTCCGATCCCCATGAAGATGACTATGAACACTCCGCCGATGTTCTGTATCGAGATGCCGTCCGACTGTTCGTCCTGCTTCTCACACTTCTTGGAGTCAGGGTTGAGGCTCCACCATGTCTCTTTCAATTTCTCCAGTTTGCGCTTGTTTAGGAGTTGGAGGATTCTGGAAATATAAATTTAAAAAATATCGCTATAGTTGAATTGCTAATCAGACGGAGTAAACTGACAAGTGCAAATGTTACTTTTCGATATAAATAGAACAAATAACTGTCAGTTCAGCTGTCAATATACTCCGGATGAGTAGCAATTCGACTATAGACTAAAAACCAAATGTATGGTCCCAAACTAAGTCATGCTTGTGCTATGGTAGACTACAATGGACTGGGAAAGATCGGCACGATAAGGCCGTTTCCGTTTTTTTTCTCTCTAGCAGATAGATTAGTATATCACAAAGATTTATATTTCTAGCTTACTATCAACAATCACCCATTTTCTATTCTAGTTATAGGTATTTTTTGTCGTCGATACAATTTATAATGCTGTTTTTACAGCGTTTACATTATAGAATAGATTTTATAAAGCGTTTTTTATTATGGAAACTAGAACAAGAATCGTAAAAATGTCGATATTATTTTTATCCGTTTATTTTCTATTCAATAGCCAATTTTAAATAATGGTGCTAGGTACGCGTAGCTACCTACACCTCTAAAAACAACACGATAAAAAAATAAGTAGTAGGTACCTACTTACTTAGGTACCTACATTATAGGCATAGGTGCTAAGATTGGCACCGACTGCAAATTGTACTTTTATTGTTCCAAAAAATATTTGCAACCCATCAAAATAGATTTTTTTTTATTGAACGATTGTTCTTATTCTATTTACAATACATATGTAATGTAGGTAGGTACGTGGGCAAGCAATATTGTAAGAAATGTATTGGCACCGCCACGAAATGTCACCCCGATCACCTCTGCCCATCCCTATTTGCATTACACGTTGCTACTAATTCCGTTGGCACACTAAATAAACTTAACTAAACTAAGAGTACCTATTGCTGTCCTTCTCATGGCCGCTATGTACCTACCTACGAGCTATACAGCATTATTTTAGTTTTGTAAACTTTAGTTTGGTGATTTGTAGACGATGTAATTAGCATACCGTTAAATATCATACCGACGTGAGCGATATAATAATAATATGATATAATTATTAACACGCTTATAATAGTAGGTATAATAATGATTAATAATACTGAACACAGACGCAGAAGACATTGAGTTTCAACCCTCGAGTAAATAATTAATTCCGTTTTCACCCCCAAAGCTATTCCGTATTCAATCCTCATTTAAAAAAGAGCGTCTCTATTATTTGGATAATTGGTTAATTAGGCACTACTTACATAGTTTAGCGAGTATTAACTAGCTTTAAATACATATTCATGGTTTAATGACCGCGACGGAATATCAAATCCGAGACCTTTCTGTTGACCTTTATACTGATACGCTATTAAAGAATAAAATTCTGACTAGATAGAACTATGATCATCATTATCATCGTTATATCTAGTCTTCTATCTTTATAAGCGTAAATGAGGCAGCTTTAAATGAGGGTTGAATACGGAATAAGTTTAGGGGATGAAAACAGAATTAATTCTTACTTGAGGGTTGAAATGCAGGCAGCAGCAGAGACAGTCTTATCTTATTACTTTGTATAGCTTTTTCTCCTTTTGCGAGGCATTATCTCGCGTTTTTTAGTACAGTTCTTGCAATTCACGAAGGCGACCGGCCCTTGGTTGTGTTCGACATGTACATGCACATTGTGGCAGTGTGCGTGCGTGGCAGAGCCGTAAACGCACACATTAACACGTATACATTTTTTTTTAATGACTATATGTTGTTGGCCAGAGTGGCCTTAACAACTTCACTGGTCAGAGGGCGAGCGCACAAAGTGCGGCTCCAGCCGTAAGAGCAGGGGGACAGCTGGCTCAAGGGCGCCACTTTGGGCACAGCCTCGGCTTGGGCTGCTGTCTTTTGAGTGAGCGGGGTAAAAATTACCACCGGATCGTAACGCGACCTCGCTGAGAAGATCCGGCAAGAAACTCAGCGAGGCTTGTCGGATGCCTAGGTGCGTCTATGTCCTGCTAGGCGCATAGAGGCACCTATTGGCGGTACACGTATACAGATACGTCTTTACACAACCAAGGGCCGGTCGCCTTCGTGAATTGCAAGAACTATAGTTTTAGGTGGTTTTAGTTTGAATGTAACGACCACCGACCGTTTGTGAATAGTTAACATGAATATAATTTTAATGGCCGCTTGTCGCGAAACGTCTGACGTAGGTGGGGTCGTTAACCGGTAATAACTATGATAATTTATCACTCCGACTATGGAAATTATACAAACACGGTGCTGCAATGTCGTAGGTATAACATATTATACTGTTGCAAATGTATGGCTCGTGTACGAGGTGACATAATGCGAAATACCAACTGCATGATAAAAACGCAAATGTTTTAGATTTTTTTTTAATTCTGTGACCACCAAACGTCTTCAATACAGTTTTATATCTCTTTTTAAGGCATCACCGCCATGATCTTTAGAACTCGCTAAAGAGTACTTGTTTACCTAGAAAGTGTCTGAAATGACTGGCCAATATATTTCGACTTTTAATTGTATTCAGTAACTTGTTAGTAAAAGGGATATCAGTTTTTGACAAAAAAATGATAGTGAGGTGGTGTAAGAATGAACGAAATTGAATGAACTTAAATAATGTACTTATATGAAAACATTTTATTAATTTTAATAACTAAGTTGTAGAGTTCTTATTCACCATGTCTTCTTCGTATGAAATGTTTTTATTAAAGAAAAAGTAAAATTACACCATATTTATTTTGAATTCGTTTCTGTTAGAAGAAAGTAATAAAAGCATTAAATATTCTTATATTCCACATCCCACATACGAATTTTCGAAGTTTTATTTGATTAAACCATTTTTATCATTCGTTCTTTACGCAAAATCGTTCACTACCCGAACACTATTAGTGTTGGTATGGTAACATTATTTCTCTTTGAACTGTCAAGTTACTGAATACAATTAAAAGTCGAAATATACAAAGCTTACTATAGATGGGGAGCCGTAGAAGGGGTTGCTGATTATTTTTTTCTATTTATCATGTTGGAACAAGAAAAGTATCAATATCTGACACGCTTGAGTATCTTTATGTCATTGCTTTTTATAAAAAATATTAAAATTGTCATGATTACGCTTCCCCCACCGCTGAAAGTGGAAACATCTAGAACAATGTATTCTTCCTATCATGTCATCTACCGAAACTACTAGGTTTGGACGACGCTCGTGCAAATCCACGAATTGCACGCTGGCCTCCCCATCTACTATGTATGTGTTTTAGAGACTAACCCCCAAATTCATAGAGATTTTAGCCAGTTTACAATGGTTTTGAAAAGCATTTTTAGGAACAAATGTGATTTGTAATTCCACTGCAAGTCGTTCATAACTTTGTATGAATTTAGGGGTAAGTATACCACGCGTGACCACGCCATCGTCAACGAGAAACAATACGTATTCGTGAATAGTATACCTAGATTATTAAATGTGGGCTTCCGGCTCTCCAACTCGTACGAAACGCAGCTGTAATAGCTACTATACGCCGATGTTCTGTGAGAGGGTGTTACTACCCCGGTCGAGCCAGCCCGTATAGGTATGAGCTGCAGTCAATTGGCTACAGCTTGGCGCTACCACCAATAAAGATGTTTCCACAAAAATCTATACTAATATGATAAATGCGAAAGTAACTCTGTCTGTCTGTCTGTTACGCTTTCACGACTAAACCGCTGAACCAATTTTGATGAAGTTCAGTATGGAGATAGATTATAATATGACCTTGGAGCGGACATAGGCTACTTTATATCCCGAAAAATGTCAGGTTCCTGTGGGATTTTAAAGTCTCGGGCAGAAGCTATAATATTATAATTAAACTAAACTAAACTATATTAAACTTACGCATTATTGAACTGATCCTTCAACGGCGACCCTTGCTGGACCGCAATCGCGTAAGGTTTCCTGGAGAACTCATCGCCAACCGACTGTAGATCGCAGCTGGTCATCACGTGGTACCTCACATCAGTCGCGTCGCCCAACCACGCGAACCCCTCGGATGAACTCTTCGAGTCCCGAACCCGTTGGATGGCCTCTTCGATGGTATTCGGCAGTTGAGCCTCCTCCATCGCTTGCCACATCTTGCTGTATTGGTCGCTGACTGGGTAGTCCCAAACGGCCAGTTTTGCCCGTTCCACCTCACTTAAGCTGTCGTTGAGGCTCATTTCTTTCCAAATTCTTGGGATGGGAAGAATGAAAATAGGTATTATTATGAGGAAGACGTACAACTCCACCAAGCCAACTAGGAACTCGGATGGAATGCGGCTTCCCCGCCCGGCATACCTCCCGCACACCGCCACCACCCTTTTGTGCGGGTGACGTCACATTGAACAGGTTCCTAGTTGGCTTGGTGGAGTAGTAGGTTTATATTAGCGGCACGTTACGAAGGCCGGTTTGACATGTGGGGGGGGGGGAAGAAAATGAACCTTATTATAAAGAAATCAGACTGACCTTTTAAAAAAAAACAGAATGTCAAAAAATTAATGCGAAAATGAATCTTATTCCGTTATAATAAGGTTCATCCTTTCCCCCTCACACATGACAAACCGGCCTTCATAACGAGCCGCTACTTTTTTGTTTTTTTTTGTCACCCCAACCTAATCTCATAGCAACAGCTATTACATAATACTATTTTAATATGATTGCATAATATAGCCAATTTAAGCAGGTCTGTGAATAAGGAAACGAGAATTTCATTGTATACGCACAAAGAACCAAATAACAATAATAATTATCATTGCAATGTCCCAGTGAACGCGATATTTTGAACGCAGTATTGCCGGACTATTGTATAATCTGTGGCGTACAATGGCTCTCGGCGGCGGGAAAAAAAACCATTAGCATAGCAACGTAGTTTGTAAATGAAGCTTTAAAACGAGTTTTAAACTGTGTCGTTTGCTTAAAATTAACTTTGATTTGGTAAAGACTAAAGCCAGACGTAATAATTGGACATAAGGATTTTTCTGAGATTATTCTTAAAGGCTTACGGCTTACGGTGAAGGAAAACATCGTGAGGAAACCTGCATGTCTTTAGACATGTGAAATCTACCAACCCGCACTGGACCAGCGTGGTGGATTATGGCCTGAATCCCCCTCGCATTGAGGGGAGGCCCGTGCCCAGCAGTGGGACGTTAAAAGGGCTAAATTATTATTTTTCTGAGATTATTCTTAAATCCTTAAATGTTACGGGAATAAAAACTAAAGTATAGATTTTGTTTAAAACAATTATTATTCTGTTTTACAGGCATTATTTTAACATTCTCTTAGAGACCAAGCCTGCAATAATTATTTTTTATGAGAACAGAAATAGCTCTTCCCAAATACTGTTATCTGTTCGCGTTAAACTGATTACTGTTATAAACTAAAAACATTGCAATTATTTTATTTGCACCACAAAGTTGAACGGCATCGTTTCGTATTTAATCAAGATAGATAAATCAAAACTAGATAAAAGGAGATGCTCGTATCACGGGATGTGATAAACTGTGCGGTTCGTTGACTGATAAAGGAAGGTGCAGTGTAATAAAATATTTTGGTTTGAGGAAGATTCACGCAACCGTATGCTGTGAAATTATAACAACATCTGAGTAAATCTGGTGCCTAACTATAGTTTAATTTTGAATCTCTTTGGCTGACTATTTAACGGTGTGGTAGCAATTAATTAAGATACACTGATAGACTCCAATAAAACTGGAAATATTTCATTTGGTGCGTCCAGGGGGTTACTTTGAAAAATGAAACCAAAGCTTCGGTTCACGGATCGGGCGAACGGATCCGAAGGACGGATTCGATGATCGTGATTTGACGTTTCTTCTTTCGTGGATTCTTCTCTGAAAGTTATTTGACATATACGATTTCAGCGTTTGACATGGTTTTGATCGTAAGAAACGTCAAAAATCACGATTATCGGATCCGTACTTCGGATCCGTAACACGGCGCCTACTCGCTTACAAACGAAAACGATATTGCGGACGAAATTCGCGTATTACCTACTACGTTTCTCATTGAATTCGACATTTCTTACGAACGAAAATTGTTTGACGTCTTCGTCGTCGTCGAATCTAAACGTTAAACAATTTTCGTTCGTAAGAAATGTCGGAATCAATGAGAAACGTAGTAGGAAATACGCGATTTGCGTCCGAAATTTCGTTTTCGTTTGTAAGCGAGTAGGCCCCCACTTTCGGAGTAGGAAATCGCCCGATCCGTCAGCCGAAGCTTTCGTTTCGTTTTAGTAACGTACCAACGTAAGTAAAAAAGTAACCCCCCAGATGCCTCGCATCGAGCGCTCATATTATGACAATTATGTCTGTGCGTTTCGACGTCAAAACTGACCGCTCGGGCACCCGGGCGGCGTGGCATGCGCCTGATGTAAACTCAGCCTTATTAGCCAATAATTTTGAACGTAAGCCCGCCACATACACACGGAATATCCGTACGGAATTCCGTTTCGAAATATCGAATCGGGGTTTCCGAACGCGATACGTCCATACATTTGGATGGAATTACTGCGTTCGGAATCCCCGATTCGATATTTCGAAACGCAATTCCGTACGGAAAATTCCGTATGTATGTGGCGGGCTTACAGCCATTTTTAAACCGACTTCAAAAAAGGAGGAGGTTTTATAGCCACGTCTCAGGGGGAAATTAAGCGAATTATCTAACCGTTAGATCAGGCAAGTCATGCGATGCGTAAGATTCAAACGCATCGCATGACTTGCCGTCAAACATATCTATCACATTAATGATCCAGCTACCTACATAATATGTTGATCAATCATACACACACACACATACGTCACAACTATTATCCCCATTCGGGGGTAGTCAGAGGCTTGAGTGGCCATACACCACCACATTGTGGAGGTATTAACCAACTCAAAGCCCACGTTTCACCAGATAGTCAGAACCCAACGTGACAGGTGGTGAACCTTGTCGCCGTGTATACAGGAACTGACTATTACCTAATCCCGAGGGATAGGTAGGTTTCCTCACAATGTTTTCCCTCACCGTCAGCGAACTGTAAATTATGCACATCGATGAAAATTCATCCATTGGTGCATGCCCCACCGGGGATCGAACCTGGGACCTTTCGATTGCTAGCCCAACCTGTTCACCCCTAGGCTACAGTCGCATCAATCATGTTGTAATGAAACTTTCTTCGTGCTCTGACGGCGATCAAACGCTGCATACAAACAATAGAAGGTACTACGCGCTACCGCGTTACATAACGTAAATTATGTAATTACACATCAAGTTAATGTGCGTACATTATACAAAAAACTTACACAAGTAAGCACATACTCCATAACACAGCAAATTTTGCCAAAGACATTTCTAAATCCATTTTAGAATGGGTCGAGACAATTTAGGTACATTAGGGGCCATCCATTAATTACATCACACGTAAAGGGGGGAGGGGGTCGACGAAATGTGACACTGTGTGACAAGGGGGTGGGAGGGGTCCTAAGTTTTGTGACGTCACATTTAAAAATTTAATATATCTAAGCATTAAAACCGAAAGTTTTAACGAACATTTTTGAAAATTCCTGAAAATTTTAAAAATATGTGACGTCACACAGGGAGGGGGGGTCTCGCAAATGTGACCAACTGTGACAAGGGGGGGAGGGGGTCTAAAAATCATGAAATTCGTGTGAAGTAACTAATGGATGGCACCTGGTGAATTTCACGTCGTTCAAATACCTACAACAGTAATAAGACATTAATCGCGAATACTCACTCATAGAACTTGTTTTCTATATCCGCCATTCTTTGGAAGTAAGTCATAGCCGCGGAGCCGTTGAGGGGTGCGTACTGGATCTTGTACTGCTTGGAGAGGTCGTCCAGAGACTCTATAGGTGTGTTCAGACGGGAGACGGTCAGGAACGCGGCCAAGTTGGCCGTGTACGATGCTATGATGATGAAACTGCGGGACGAAACGACTTGAGGATGTTTTGGGTTAGCAGGAGTCGGAGATCAAGCGGGTAGAAATAGTACTGGTTTAGTCCGTAACAGAGCCGGATTTAGGAGAGGGCATTCGGGGCAACTGCCCCGGGCCTCCACAAAAGAGGGGCCCCCACAATAGAGACTGAAAAAAATCTTTCAAATTTCGACGATTTAACAACTTTTACTAAAAATTTTTTTTTCGCTATTTCCCTACAGTATTTTGTACAAACATGATATATAGTATTATATGTACAGTATATATTATATACTGTACATATAACTGTACAAATATTATATATGTGTGCGTGCGCGACGCATAGATACGCATGGCGCACACATACAAGCCGCGCGCGGTGCGTTTCTATGAAGATAACCTACTACCCATCTTTCTACTATGATAAAAGTGTGCGATACTGCGATTCCGTTCTGGCGCGCCACGGCCCACGACACACACCGACACAGCAATGTGTGGCCAACTTTATTAGCAAAAACGCGTTTTTATGACATTAATTACCCAAACAGCCACCAAGTTGCCGCCAGCAGTCTTCCGGACAGGTTCTTAGGGGCCTCCCCTCCGCCCTGTGGGGTGAGTGACGTCATACAGAACCATAGACTCTCCTTGAGATTGAACTCCCTTTTCTCCTCGTCGTCTTTATATTTCTCCCTGTTGTTTTGGTAGCTGTACGGACTCCATTTGTCGAATACCCACATTAGGAAGCTGAAAATGTAACGTCACGACTTTTATCCCCGTTCGGGGGTAGTCAGAGGCTTGAGTGGCCATACACCACCACATTGTGGAGGTATTAACCAACTCAAAGCCCACGTTTCACTAGATAGTCAGAACCCAACGTGACAGGTGGTGAACCGTGTCGCCGTGTATACAGGAACTGACTATTACCTAATCTCGAGGGATAGGTATGTTTCCTCACGATGTTTTCCCTCACCGTCAGCGAACTGTAAATTATGCACATAGATGAAAATTCATCCATTGGTGCATGCCCCACCGGGGATCGAACCTGGGACCTTCTGATTGTTAGCCCAACCTGTTCACCCCTAGGCTACAGTCGCTTACAGCTACAGAACTACAGAAGCTGAAAATAAGGTTGTTTAATGCTTCATTCATTCATTTATGTAATTCTGTAACAATATTTTACAATTGTGTTTGAAATTACAGTTAGTTATTGCTATTAAGCAGGTAGGTAATGTTATTTAATGTTAGTTTATGTTAAAAATATAAATTATTAAGTTTTAATTAATATAAATAATGTCAAAATGTACACTAGCTTGAAGCCAGAATTGTTACTAATATGTATTAACATTGGAAGTCTGAAAATGGAAGCTTCCAGCAGTAGGGGCTCCCCTCAATGTGTGGGTTTCAGTCACCACTCTGTTGTTACAGTAGGTTCTTACCTACTATTTATTTTTAAATAAGCGTATGGCCCGCCTGATGTTAAGCAGTTACCGTAGCCTATAGATGCTTGCAATACCACGCTCGCACGTTGCCGACCAAAGGGGAGTGGGACAGAGGGCCGGGATTTTAGCTTCCGGCTCTTTCACTCCTCGTACGAATAATGTAACAGCTACTTTACGCCGATCTTCTGTGAGAGGGTGGTATTACCCAGGTACTACCAGTTGCAGTCGATTGGCTACAGCTTTGCCCCACCTTGAATTGCTCTGCTATAAAATCTAATTTGCAGATACGGATTCAAAACGGGAAACAACTGCAATAATGTCACAAATTGACCTTGTAGAACCTTGATTACTTTGTCGGTTTATAAAATACCATTAATATTCTTCCGTAAGTGTATCGCAACGCAATACGCGTAATTACGTACACGATCCACCCAACACACACATAAACACACGCACACATTCAAGTTGATTTATGATGATATTACAGACTAAAGTTTGGACTTTAGGAACAAGAAAATAAGGTACAGTTTTGTTAAAATTCGTTTGCGGAGTGTGTGAAACTGCCTGTTGCTATGTGTGTTCGTTTTGTTTCAGCTTTTCGGCTGCTTACTTGCTATGACTAATTCTTTCAATGACACGATGATCGTAATGCCGAGGTAATTTTTACCTTGACGCATTAAAAAAAGAAGGTACTTAAATAAGATGGTCGATTGATTGCAGATTCAACCCCAAAATCCTTCCAAATTAGAGGGAGAATCAGGGGCGGATTAGATACGCTAGCTGTCCTAGGCCTATAGAAGATTGCCGCGATTGCTCCCTGCCACCCTAGACAAGTGGCATGAACGCTAGTCGAATAGAATACACTAGACTTCACAATGTATGGAAATGACATTACAAGTCGCTATGTAGATCAAGTGACTTAGGTATGTCATTTCCATAAATGAAGCGTAGCGATTTGAAGGAACGCTTGTAGATATCAGCCACTTGTCTAGAGGGGCTGTTAAGCACGAAAACATGAATGACATTGTATGAAAATTAAAATAAAAAAATTGCGTAATTCTGTAAATGATAAAATTAACTCAATCAGTGTTTAGATATTGTCGCATACAGTTTTTATTACCGACAAAAAGAAATTGCCAACATCTGCCGCCCCCGAAATTTTGCCGCCCTAGGCCCGAACCTCATGGGCCTATAAAGAAATCCGCCCCTGAAAACCTCAAGTTAGTAGCCACTAACTTTAGGGTATTTATTTATGTAATTACGTTCCTAATTTTATTCATAGTGAATTAATTAAAACCCCTACTATACGGTCGCTCCCACTACCCAAAAAAGAGAGACGGAACTATAAGGGAGAAAGAGACAGTTGTCGTGCGTCTCTCTCTAGTATTAACAATCATGTCTACGGAAAACGGTATGGTCTCTTTTCCGTATACGTATACCTACTTCACGATCTCTGCGTAGCAACATGGGCATCAGACCGTGAAGTCAGTGGTTCGATTCTCGTTACGGCTAATTTTGGAAACTGTTTTTTATCAACCCAAACTCATAGGCATTGCTAGCATCTACCTTTACATATAAAAAAATTGAAGTGTCTGTTCGTAATGTCATAATAACAGTTTTTTTTTACTTAATGCGTACCTATGAAAGTATAAAGGGTGCGTAGTTAAATTTAAAAAAAAAAATTGTCTGTCTGCAAACAGAACCTCCCAACAAACAAATTCCAGCTAAACTTCAAAACCGCAGGACCGATTTTGACGGGACTTTCACTGGCAGATAGCTAATGTTATTAGGCGTAACTTAGGCTATATATTTTTATTTTAGCAAACATTACGAAACCTTTCCTGTCAAATAACACGCTTACGATGTTGCGGACACAGCTAGTTGAGAATAAAATCGCTATATTTTTTTCTAAATGCGTCAGTTTTCATGAAAGGCAGGAATTTCGGCTTTGTTAAGCAAATTAAATACGATGTTGTTTCACGTGGCACGTGTATTCGATTCGATCCTCTCAGAGCCTCTGAGTTTTTTTGTGCTACAGTAGTTTGAGCGTAGGCCGCTCGGCTTACTGCATCTGGTAGTTGCGGGTTCGATTCCCGCCAGAGGCTTATTTCGGGAACGGCCTTTTCGCAATTTGCTCTGGGTGTCACTGGGATCGGTCCATGTATCGGTCCCTCAGTCCATTGTATGGTAGCCATAGAACAAGTGCTGTTTAGTTTGGGACCATACAGATATTTATTATTATTTATTTAAATATACAGTAGGAGGTAGGTACATTGTAGGCTATGATCTGGGAGCTACATCACGGAATGTTATAAAATGCTACTTATTATAAATATGTAGCTATTGACCGATTTTTTTTACAACAGCGTCGTCGTGAGTTCCGGGTTATTCATAAACGTTGGTTTATAATTGTGAACCATGAATTAATTGTGAGTTAAGTTTCCGTTCCATATGTAACAGCTAGGTACATTATTTGAAGGGTTCCATAGTTTCTACGAGGAACCCTTATAAGACCATCCAGTCCGTCCGTCCGTCTGTCCGTCTGTCCATCCTTCCGTCCGTTCTAGACTGTCAAAGTGTTATAACTTCTACAAGTTTGTAATGATCCACTTTTTTAAATCTTTCTTTCACAAAATAATGTGTAGTCTATTCCCTTGCCACGTGTGATATAATCATAAATAAGTTAATAGTTATAGCGTACGTATGTGGCGTCGGGTCCATCGCTTGACCTCGTTCCACAAAATCAGATAACGAATAATGGAGGCAGGTGGCGCGGCACATCGATCGCGCAATGTATCGCAATAAATGTCAAAATGTCACGGATGAACGTCAATTTACAGTTCACCTTGCACATCACTATAACCTATATCATTATAAGCTGCTCTGATATTAGTTACGAAGATTTAGAGGATCGCTTAAAGTGCTCAACGCGCATAAAATATTTCGACATACTCATGAAAATTCTATAAAACTAAATGTATTTCTATAGAAAAAGGAAACTAAAATTTACTTGGGCAGACATTTACCTAGATTTTGTAAGTTATAAGGAAGCACCTACGGAGTAGATGCACCTTATGAACCTCTCAATAAAATATCGTCTATCGCACTCTCAGCCACGCGAGGATAAGGGACAAAAATAAGGTCAGACGCAAAGCATTCGGAAATGCCATAACGAAGTTTAAAAACTGGTTTCTGCAACTAAAGATCTCAGTATGACATCATAAGCTTACCTGGTAAAGAAGTAAGCGGCCAATATCGATAGCCACACGTCGTTCTCCAAAACGGCGAGGAATTTGAACAAGGAGGTCGGAGTTCTTGGCAATTTCATCATTATCGTGATACCCACCAAGTCGTAGTATGGTACCGTGAAGTCTACCACATTTTCCCTCTCCGCCATCACGGATAAAGACGCCAGACCAATGTCTGCCTTCTTATCAACTAGCTCCTTTATAATCCCGTTCCAATTCCCGTGCTCGTCCATCGTGCCGCAGTTACCGTCAGGTGCCAAACTTATTTCGTAATCGAACTTAACGAGCTGACGAATCTCTTCAATCAAATCTATACAGTATCCTTTGAACCCTTTCGGCTCTTTATCATCTCTAATTATAAACGGCTTTTGCTAAAATCACAAATGACAAATGCTTTCATTAATTCTCTTATCGTAGCATAGTAAGAAAGTCGAGAAAGAGACTTGTTTGAACAGTTTGTTGTTAAGTAAACCGACGAAAATTTTATCAAGTTGCCAACAGAATTTCAAACAATAGCAGAGTTCATTTACCCACCTCGACTGTGACGATTCTGTACACTAGCTGCGCAGAGTAATTGCTCATGTTATTGGGGTCAGTCAAGGTCAGGTTTGAGGAGAGGCCCGCTTTCCACGAGCCCAGCGAGTGGCTGCTTATAGACGCGCCGTCTTTGACACTTATAGCCAGCAGGTCCGTGCTGAACTCCATGTAGCTCCTACCGTTCATCGGGTCGTCCGGGGGAAAATAAAGCGGCGCGTACGTCGGCGTCTCCTTAATCTGCAAAAACATCACTCGTAGCCGCTCGTAAACGTACTTTTCTTATAAATCCGATAAAATCTAAGCAATCCTTTCCGCCTAAATGTGTCAACGCACCTCTTGGAACGCTGTTCTGAGATCCAAGGTCCTGTTTGGCGTATTCTTGCCGTCGTAGTCGTCGCATGTAATATATTTCATGTCGTTTGGCCACTTGCCAGAGTCCAGTAGTGATCTGGAAATTCATAAACGTGAACTCTCATGGAATATGCCCAGGGTATATTTAGACAGACCGCATCGCGCGGTGTGCTAAAGTAGGAACTGGTGCGCTTGTACGAGAATAGAAGGTCATTACTTGATTGCTAAAAACGTTCTCAAAGACAGGTCGAAGTAGAAGGCGGATGTGATTTCCGGTTCGCCGTTCATGCTGTAAGTGGTTTTAATCTTTCCGAGGCGGTCTCTGCTAGTAGCGTCGGGCGTCGGTCTGATGTGGACGATTGTGGCGTTCTTGCAGCCACAGCTGATGTCACCTTTCTCCAATGCCAATGCGAACCAAGCCGTTTTCCGTCCGAAGTATTGGTTCTTGTCTGCGGCGTCTAGAACGTTCTTTATCGTCCTCAAACTGCCTACAATAAAGAAGTTGACGATGTCCAAATTTCTCAGACTCTCCAGCTGTGTCTTTATTTCGTTCGCTTCGAAACTCTTGACTGGCGTAATCACGTGTCGTGTCGGTATGTTTTGGAGCAGAGACTTGTATTTATGATCCATAACTGTAAACAGATTTTATCAGGAACAGTTAAAATTACTTAGCAACAATGATATTCGTTTGCAAACAAAGTAATGCGGGCACTATCTAAACGGCTTCGAAGTGGGTTCTTGAAAGCCTTGAAATAAACTGTAGCTCAAAAACGTTGATGTTGAAAATAGGGCGATAATTTTATTATGTCTACGATTAACTAAACTCTTGAATTTTTAAATCTCTAGACCTTTCTGCTAATAAAAACATGTTTTAAAAATTATCTACGTAGGTATTTGCTATGTAGATAATTTTTAAAACATGTTTTTATTAGTGCAATCACCTACCATAAAATTCGTCGAAAATAATAGCAGCATTAGTAATATCTTGTTTCGTCACTATAGCTCTTATAGCTTCTGGTAAAATATCAGCTGGAGGCATCACTTGCAGAAGGAACCTCGTCTGGTTTGCGTTCAAAAATCTCCACTGCCTCAGATCACCGACTTGACCGAAAGACCCTGATATGGTCGGTAATGATAGAGCTGCCGTGAACGATTTTATCGTTTCTGAACCAACTCCTGTCATGGTGAAGTCTAATACCACGTGGGGAGTCTTTTTCGTGGACAGCATGTCGTTGTATTTCCTGCAAACTATAATTTGCCTATCTTAATATAGGGGAAGTTAAACTAGAATAGCTAGCTAATGCATAAAATAGTTTTGTACCATTCTCCAAAAATGTTTTCGCGTCTGTTCTATTCCCGACCACGATAATAGGATCCACGGCCAACCCCAAACTAGGATTACGCCTCACATACTCCTTAGCCACTTCGAAAGCTTTCTCGGCCAACGCATTATTTTCCTCATTGATCAGCACTGAAATTGAAATCATTATTATTTATTTTTAAAAGACGCGCGATGTGAGTTTTGTGCGTTTGTTTGTTGCTTCTTGGAATATATTTCTGCATCAGTTCGCTTGTAGGTACAATGACTCACTGTAGCTGTTTGAAAGTCGCGAACGGTTGGGGCAACGGCCAAATTTCGAATGGAAAAATACAGATAAGTGCTTACATACAGCTGGTTACTGAAGTCTAAAATATTTTTTGCTAAGACCAGGCATAATTAACAGGACCGAATTAATTTTATACTTACAAACATTTATATTCTGTGTGGTCTGCGTAAGAGTGATGCGAAAGAATGAGAACAGAATAATAACTTTCATCAACATGTTTCTGTATCGTCTTTTCATTACAATAAATTCATTTTATGTCGAATAGCCGACTGCCCGCTATGTAACTGACCATCAACTGAGGGTATCTTACCACATGTGTACTGTGTAGTTACCCGGGTAACATGGCCTTGTATCGGCGGCTGTATTGATGTATTGGTCATCGCTAATAAGTGTTTGTACAGCACAACATAAACAAGGTTAGGTATACGGTTTATATTCTACTAGATTTCAATAAAGTTTTATATAATAGACCCAACATACATGAACATTAGTGCTCTCAGAAACGGCACATTAAACTATAGGTACCTACATATCAATGAATATAAGACATATACGCCAAACCTGTCGTTAGCAAGAGATGAATATTATACATAGTATCGTTATTAGCTGCCGCTGCATTATCATTGGCGCGAACGTGCAGCTGCGACGCCGAGTGGTGCGTGACTAACTGGATGTCAGGCAGTTACCTAGCATTTTTGTTGCAAAAATAAGTCTACAGGTTAATACATCTTTGCTAGATTGTCATTAGACTTAGTTAGGACTAGCGTTATATAAATGATAAATCGCTAAGATAGTAAGTTTTCAGAAATATTAGCTTTATACAGGTAACTAATACCAACTGTTCGAAGCAAACATAATTATACCCTGTAGCGATTTTGAGGGTAATTACTGCCCCACTAACACGCCGTATGTAGGCGTTAACATAACACACGCAAGTAGGTACATACACATAATGTGCGCTCTAGAATCGAGTTATATCTAGAGGAGAGCGCGTTCTGCTAAGATTTATAACATGCGTAGATTACGACATTGTCCCAGATATTCCTAGACAAGTACGAGACGTCCGTTCGGTTCATAAACAAACACAAAATTTGGTTGGACTATTTTATTGCCAGAAACGTTTCACAAACACTAACTTCGTCAAGAGAAGTTAGTGTACTGTACACACTACTTAATAATCTAATATTAAATTTAATGTACTCTGAATCAAAAACGTTAAAATTTATAAGTTCCAATAAGAAAAAGTTAGTCACAACTTGTATAATCAGGGTAAGGAACACGGCGTGTTAACTTACTATATAAATTGAAGATTCGTTTCCAAAGGTTATCTTACATTCGAGGTCTGTTAACTATCACAATATTATAAGAAAATAAATTAGAAAAACAGGATATAAGAAAAATAAAGACGTCCATAGAATTACAAACAAACAAAAAATAGCACGCGAATTAGTCATGTCAATATGAACTATCACCTTATTTGTCAACTTTGAACTTTATAAATTCCAAATCTTAAAATTAGATGTGAACATTGTACAGTAAAGGTGAACTTCGCGCGTCGGGTGGAATTCGCAATCGTAATGGTTCCCACCGACGAGTCGTGGCGTCGCGAGCTACGTCCACAACTCTTAGAACGGCCGCCCGCGCCGTCCACAATGCAATCCGCATGTCCAAGGAATGTTCAAAATGGTAAGTAATAATGCCTATGAAATATAAAAATGTGCGTTTACCTGCTAAACTTAAACATACAACTGAATTAATTATCTAAACATTAAATCTTATTTTTATCTAAAATCCTTGTTTTTCGGAAGCCGTTTTATTTGACGCATCGTTCACAGAACGGATTGTGAATTGATTTCACACGTGGTGAACTACTTTGGCAGTATATTACCGGCGGAATAATGTTGTTACCTCCATCGATTCGTTATCACCACTAATATCCGTTGAGATAGACACCAAAACAGCATACAACACCAAGACTGACTCATAATGTTCAGTTCACTGCGATGCACCCATCCGTAGCAACAGTAACATTAAATTTACAATTTACAGGTACTTCACAGGTAAGATTTAATACATAATGTATTAACCTAAAGTTAGTGGTCACAAAAGGGCACAACTCGTATAAAACATTATAAATAGCTATGAATTATTAAGACCTCCTGACGGTGATTGCCAAGTTGGCATGAACTAAACTTGTGTAGTGTTGTAGTTATCGTTGAATCATCACTGGGTTATCTGTAAAATTTTGGAGTTAGAAGATCTTAATAAATGTACATTATACTCTTGTGATAAAACTAGTTTGCAAACTGGGAACAAGTGAAGCCACTTTTGGCAGTTTATAACCGTGAGTTGGGCCCTGATGAACATCGTTGCATTGCAGTAAACCAAGCGAGGTAATGTGGTGCGGTGGGCTTAGGCGGCTGCCTCCTCTTTGGCAGGGGGCGCCTCTTCCGCTACTTTCGCCTTCTTCTCGGGTGTGGTCTTCTCCGCGTCACCGTTGTCCGCTGTGACGGATTTCCTCTTCACGCCGGTTTCTTTCTTTTCTGTAATAAAAAAATAATTTGAACTCTGTTTGAAATAAAGTTGAAAATCGACTCGAGTTTTTCCAGGCCATATCTCAAGAGTATCAGAATGTAGGCCATTGGAAGTTCAAAATTCGAGTTTCATTTTTTTATTTTATTATCCGAGACCTTAGAATTTTATGCCAATTATATTTTTAGAGATAAATTATTTTCTAATTTTTTTTTACCTGTGGCGTCTCCATTCTCACTGGCGTCGTTGCTTTCTTCAGCGTCACCATTCTCAGCGGGCGCTTCCTTGGTCTCCTCGCTGCCGTTCTTCTCTTCTTTGCCGTTCTTCTCCTCTTTGCCGTTGGTTTCTGCCGCTTCAACAACCTTTTTGGCGGGAGATTTTTTCACTGGCGACTCCTTTACTTCAGTGGAAGTGACCTCCTCGGGTGCGGCGTCTCTGGAAATATTGAGAGGAAATGTTGAGCTATTGTTGACTAGCGGACACTGACCGGGCATCGAACCCAAGGCCGCTCGACACGACACGTAGAGCGGTAAATAGGTACCTATTCGGAGTTTCAAAAGAACGCGAAGTTCAATGACCAATCTTAGGTGAAGTCATTTGTTTAGGTGTTATCGTATTCCTACGTAGATATGAATGGTCGATATTATTTTGACAAAACGAGTGCGTGTCGCTTTCCAAAACAATTGATTGTTTACATTCAATTGTAATACCGGTAGTTAGGTACCAATAGTACTACGTTAGGTGTTGATCTTGCAAAAAATATGCAATTCAAATAAGTAGGCGCCTACTCACCGTACGTGTACCTACAGCAAAGACCGTGGTTAGTAACGGAACGTAACATTCTCATTACGTATAAGTTCCATACACAGCGAATTGTTCAATGGTTAAGTGGGGCGGCATAAAAGGAAAAGTCTGCCGGAACAAAAACAAGTGGCTGTTGCGCAAGGCTGCATGTGGGAAAGTTTCAACAGAACAACGATCACCTTAATGCTGAATGAACACGTTACTCGCTCCAGCGGATCACTTGGTACGATCGTAACACGTTAAAAATAACTAATGACAACACGAGTCGCTCATGAGAACGTAACCGACCGAGTTGCAAAACTCGAGGTCTCAGCGAATTCAAACGAGCGCGCGGTGACGCTACGCGCCGGCACGCCGCGCACGCAGCGCCATCTTGAATAAAACAAGCGGTCTCGCCTTGCGCGCGCTCGCACCCGGCGTGCTTTTAACTTCAACACGTTGTACAATACGCGGCAACAGGAAAAATCATTAATACCAAACGACGCTCCATGACCCCGTGCGTCGAGGGCGTCTTTCTAGATCCGTTCACAGACCATGAACCACTCGCAATTAAGTTATCAGTAAAATAAAGTTTTCCCGCGCGTCTTATCTCGCGGCGGCGTTTACAAAATAAACTACATCGAACTATCAATTCATAAACATAAACAATATTCTAGAACTTGTACGAGGCTGTTACAAGGTGATTGTAGTATAGGAAAACTACCAGAAACACTTATAACTAGTAAAAAATACATGTTTTACATATAAATAGGAAGCCATTTTGATCACGCTTTTAAAGCCGCCAAAAATAAAAGACCACATAACTTGCAAATAGTAAATGAATACATTGAATTTGACTTACTTCTTTTCAACAGCTGCGTCTGCCATTATGATTTTTTGGTTTATTTAATGCAATTTAAATAATTATAAAGAAATAAATAAGCACGTGTTACGCACAAATCACAACAGCACCGCACAAACACCGACGACCAAATGAAGGAGGAAGAAGGAAAAAATATCGTGCGCGACGCCTTGCGCGGGGATCCGATTGCTATGAAGTTAGCGCGCTAACGTCAGAATGGTGAGACAGCCACACAGTCGAAAACATGTCGAAAGCTGTTGTTAGATAAAGATAGCTATAGTTTCTATGTTCAACTCCGTACAACCTTGAAATAGAGGGAACTGCACAAACAGGCAAGCGATACACAACCTTTCTCTGTCTGCCTTATTTGTTTGAAAAACATTATCGTAAAATTTTCTAAAATGTTTCCGACAGTCAAAAATAATAAATGGATGTTCTGGAAAATTAAAGAACGATAAGAAAGGATCTAGTACATTAAATTTTAATACCTACCTGTATGTACCTAGTTGTAGGTATTTTGATGTGCAAATAGGTAACTACAAAGCTACAAACTAAAAAAAACAAGAATGAAGAAACTAAATCTTAGTGAATAAAAAAGTCCTAGTAGAAGAGACTCTTATCCTCATATAGGGATACTTACCTAGGTAGGTACTTTGCGTAATTTGCCGCAAAAAAATACCTATACCTCCCCCCGCCCGCCGTTTCACTACACCCCGCGAATGCACGCAAGCAGCAGAGCGGGGGCGAGCAGCGATCTAATGCGAGCGAGAGGTTTTTTTAAATTAAATTCAAGGTACCTATGGTAAGTTGGTAGGTTCCTATTGACCAGACGACTCAATAAGAATAGGTACAAGTAGATATTATAACTAATTAATGGTAAGTAAGTAGGTACTTACTGTAGAATAGGTATATTCTGTGTCATCATTCGCTCACCCTACGCTACGCTACCTACTCGTATCTAAATTGAATGTCCATGAAACTCAATTTGAGCGTGTGTGTGGTTGGTTACCTACCGCGAGTTCAATGTCCGATTGTCTTTTTCAACCTAGGTGGGACGTACGTAGGTACCTATCTATATTTAAGTTACCTACCTGATAATATTAGTATTCAAGTGGGTACCGACCTGTCTATTTTAGCACAGAATTACACCGAAAAATCTTATAATTAATTTTTTTTTGTGTTCCGTACCCAAGGGTGCTAACGGGTTACGGGACCCTATTACTAATGTATGTATTGAGGGCAAACGACACGATGGCAGCAAGAATGGACTCTTTCGGATTCATCAACAATTTTGCGTAAAGTCATCGTTTTGAGCCTTAGTAAGCCCTTAAGGTTTCAATATTAGTTACGTTACAAACTACGGAACCCTAAGAAAAGAAAATGGCTGGCGAGCGACCACGTTGCAATGAGAACGCGATGTTTCCCGCCAACCTATGGTTGATAGTCAACGATACACAATAAGGTGTCAACTACGTTCAGTATGACGTTACAATTTAAGCTTTGATTCAAGAAAGATAGAGTTTAGTTTTTTGTAGCAAGATTTTTATGGTTGACTTGTTATTGCAAAATAATTTCGCGTTCACGTAGTGCCAGAAAAATCCGAGACTTGTCCGTCTGAGCGACTCCAAAAGCTACGCTCGTTTATTAATACGAATCAACATCAGACGACTGTTAACCTTATTCCGTTGCAATAAATGGGTTCGTTATTTTACCAACTGTATCAAATATCGCGGTCCACCTGCCCAGTGATAGGTCGATGGCTTTTAAAGAAATCTTGGCATCAGGTTGATGATTTCGTCAGAATAAATTCGTCATGCAGAACCGTTGGGCGTCGATCGACTGAATGAGGTGCCCACGTGGCTGCAAGCAACTACATCTAGGTTACCTACTTATTATATTGACAGAAATAGGTACCTAAGTACTGAAGGTGCCTAAATGCCTATTTTTATGTTAGGTGTGATAGGTACCTAATTTATTCCAATGGAATTCCAACGAAACTTCGATACAGTAGGTAGGTATGTGGAACCTAATACATAGGTAGTGTCCAGGCGAGCACTGGCAGTCTGGCACGAAGGCGGCGGCGGCGGCGCGGGCGGCTATATTCTAAACAGAACCGCCGCGCCCGCCGCCTGCCTGCCGGCTGCCAGTGCTGGTAGAGTAGGTACATACCTACACCTTACAGAGCTGGGCAAAATACATGCTTTGCTTTCATTAAAACACAAACTACAAAATACTATCTCGTTACTATTTAAAATACGAAATACAAAATACTTTTAAGTCGTGTATTTGAAATATAAAAATACAAAATATAGTATTTTAAGTATTTTTAATTAAAATACAAAATACAGTCGGGTGTTATGCTATGTAGACGTAGTACAATGTGGAGTGAATTTCATAATTTATCATGACATTCGTACTAATAAACTTAATATTAATCATGATTGACATATTTAGCGGTCGCCATTTTGCTTACGAAAGATCGCTAAATGTATTTATGTTCAAATGTATTTTGAAGCCATAAGTATTTGAAGTACTAACTGCAAAATACCTCAGCGTCAGGTATTTGAAATACCAATTCCAAATTACATTATTAAGATGTAATTGAAATACAAATACAAAACACGTATTTGTATTTCAATTAGGGTAATGGCACCCAATATTGGCACCCCCCCCAATTATTGGTACTTTTGAAGTTATCTTAAAAAAATAACTAAGTAAACATGGAAATAGTGTTTTTTTGTTAAGTCATAAATTTCACAGATTTTCACACCTACCTAGTTATTCTATCCGCTGAACTAAGAAATACCATAGAAATATGTATGGACAGGGTGCCAATAATTGGGGGTTTTACCCTACGTATTTTAATTACAAGTAATTCAAATACTGCCCAGCCCTGCCTACTTAGCGAAGTAAGTACCTACCTAAGTTCAGTCCTTCAAGCATCTTTTGGCATTTTAATGACATTGACAGGGGGGCGCCGCCGGGTGTAGTTGTGCTTACTGGGTTACCAATTATTAAAATACCCTTAATTGGGAACCCAGTAATTGTCAAAAATGACACTTTCACAAGATGACGGCGTTAGTTCCGATTTCTGCCACGGGCCAAAAGATCCTTGTAGGACTGAAGCGAAGAGAGTGTCTTTTCCATCAAGTCACTATTATTATTTTTTTTACCAAATTCACAAGTAGATAGCAGGTGCTAGCTAGGTAAGTACTGGGTAGGTATTTTCTTAAGATTCCTATCGGTAGGTACCTAGGAATAGGTAGTATGCTTTATTTACTACTTTAGGTATGGATACGGCGTTGGTTTGTTGGTTGTTACTAGGCTCGCTCGTTACTACGCTCCGTCAAGGTTGCCTGCCCTTGTGTCTGTAATAATATTAGACATTTAAATAATAGACGTAGGTATCTAACTAATTTAACATTTTGCTAGTTCGTAATAGGTACCTAGGTATGCAGAGACCAAAATTAAAACTTAGGTAGGTTATAATGCCGTGTGTCCACTGGCAAGTAACTTCCGCAATTTCTTGCAGAAGTCACTTGCCGACGTGTTTCCACTGACTGCAATTTGACACAACCGTGTACATGTGGGACTTGCAGCAAGTTCGGCAAGTCGCAGAAGTCCACTTGCGTGAGTGTTTACACATTGGAAGTCGCTTGCGTAAGTAAACTTGTGCAAGTTTTCTTGCCAGTGGACACACGGCATAAGATTATAAGGAAAAACTGTAGGTACCTATGCGAATAGTGGCCGGTTTACATTCTCTTTGGTGGCCGGCGCACAGTGAGAACGGCAGGGCATGGCATTTTAATTTTTATCAATCGAATTTAATACTTATCCAATCGAAATAAGGTGATCCAGCGGGTGCACCGAGAAAATGCTCCGCGATGCTCCGAGGTCGATAGTTATCAAAGGCACTAAAAATAAATTAGTTTTTACCTACTTAAAATGTGAATTCACAAAATTACCTACCTATTTCACATGCACAAGCCCGCCCAATAGGTACAGAAACACCTTCTGACTGAACCATACATTACCATGTTACGTCTGACAACCAGTAGATGGCGTGATTATACAATTGTATGTTAGGTTATTCTAAATCTAATGGTAGGTACTCATTAGGGACCTAAAAAAAGTGTTAAGATAGGTATATTATTAGTTAGTAATATTATGTAATTAGTGTTAGGTTAAATTTCTATACATATGCCTAGGTACCTAAATAATACAAGATTTTGTTTTACTCGCATTCACAGATAAAGGAAGATCATAAAATGTACTCAAAGAATATACATAAAGAGCATCAAGCTAGTTTACAATTATTTTCTTATATTACGAGCCTAATAAACATTAAAATATCAGCTGCAGCATAAAACTCAAATATAAATAGAAGGAATATTGATTGGAATCAGTTATGCAACACGCCGCTACGGGAGATTTTCGCAGCACAACGGGCGTGTGGATGTTTTGATCGTATAGAAAGTACCGCCATCTATGTGCCAGATGGTGTAACATAAATAATGTTGCCAGATAATTGTGTTTAGGTTAGTTGGTAGAAACTATGTTTCGGTTCTTTGTGTTTTATAGTTCAATTAATGTTGTACTTAATGATAAATTATTTTGCTAAACATTGTGAAATAATATAGAAGTAAAACGTGTAAATGCGTAAAAATAATATAGACGTAAAACGTATAAATGCTAACAAAGAGTGCAACTAAAAATGGTATCAATACTAGCTAAGCTTGTAAGGTTTTTATTTACTTAAATGAAGTCATTATGTTTGTGTGTGTAAGGATTAATTTTTATTAACATAAAACTAATTAACCAGATAAAATTTTAGTGTTGTTGATTTATGACGAAGATACCAAATGTTAAAAAGTAAATAATAAGGGGAACCAGAACTTAACCACCACTTGACGCAACGTTGGAGAGAGTGACCATCAGCACTTAAGCGTGTACACATGTGGGGGTGGTATGTGCGTATCGCGATAATTTGTATTTGTAGTGACACTGCCAGATCTTCTTCTAATGGTATGGTTAGTGGCTAACCTGAGCACAGGCGCCAAGACAAGACCTTTGTCACGCATTTTGTCGCACCGAGTCGCTCTCTCTCATATGAGAGAATGAGACAAAATTGATTTCTCTCGCGTTTTGTCTTGCCTCGGTTAGGTTACTACGTCTCTGAGGACTTTCAGGGTCTTTTTACGAATCTCTAAGTTCCAATAAATTATTCTTAGATTGCCTTGCTTTAGGTATTTAAGAATAATTTATTCGAACTTAGATTCGTTAAAAGAATATTCTTGATAGAAGAAAAACAACGAAAAAAGATCACATCACATGAACATAAAATAAATAAATTGGTTCTTAGAATTTATTCGCTAAACGTTACTTACGTCCCAAATATTATGTCCTACTACACTGAGTCCGTGGACACAGTAGGACTAAGTCAGTCGCGGAAAATAATGTTGAAAACATGTCGGTGTCGCCATTAGGGCTCATCTTCTGGTGTATAATATGCATCAAAGTGCTTTGTTAATTGCCAAATTTGCCAAAAGTGCGATAACAGGTGTGTGAATTTCGTTGCATGCACTGAGCACAAGTCAAGTGATAGCAATGTTAGGAGGTACCATATCTGCTAAAATAATACATCAAGGCTCTATTTTTATTTATTTTAGTACCTACGTCAAAGATTGCTGCAATAGTTTTATGATTCCAAAAAATCGTTTTTGTAAAATGATAAGGCATACCAAAGAAAAAAATACTGACCAATTACTTGTACGCCTGCGTTGCAATTTGTATTTCATGTCACCCTGTCAGTAAAAATGCATATAACTTGAACGCATTTCAAACGCTTAAGCACAATAAAAAATACCTATATAAATTGAATATAACAAATTCGAACTTTACTTATTTCGATCATTAACAACACAGGTATTCCCAAAAACGAGTAGTAGGATTTTATAATTGGTAGCTTTTCATTCACTATGGAAGAATTTGAGTTTTTAACTGGCAACTTTTTTTAATTGACCGCCACCCGAGCGAATCGCTCGCTCGATCTCGCTCTGTCGATCGGGTCCGGTTGTGGAAGCCATTTTAATTTTGTGGATGTGACGAAGTATTTTTGTGATATTTTGTACAATAACTAATTGTGTCAATGTGTTCCTGCATCGAGTGTGTTTTGTGACGTGTAATCGTGCTGTAAAAATAGAGAATGTACGTGTTTCAAATTGGTTTGTGTTGACCTGCCCCGTTCCTTAAGCGGTCGCCCAGCAGGGATCGATTAGTGCATCAAGGCGGCCTCTAATAACGGCAAATCGAAGGTGTCGGACTAGTTTGTAGTGTGCGCCATGGGCAACAATGCTGCCACCGCCAATAAGAAGGTGGACGCCGCCGAAAGCGTCAAGGAGTTCCTCGACCAGGCCAAGGAGGATTTCGAGGAGAAATGGAAAAAGAATCCTACCAACACCGCCGGACTGAACGACTTCGAGCGAATAAAAACCTTAGGCACCGGCTCGTTCGGTCGAGTAATGATAGTTCAACATAAACCGACGAAAGAATATTACGCTATGAAAATATTAGATAAGCAAAAAGTGGTGAAGTTGAAGCAAGTGGAGCATACGCTGAACGAGAAGCGGATCCTGCAGGCCATCAACTTCCCGTTCCTGGTGAGCCTCAAGTTCCACTTCAAGGACAACTCCAACCTGTACATGGTGCTGGAGTACGTGCCCGGTGGTGAGATGTTCTCGCATCTGCGCAAGGTGGGCCGCTTCTCGGAGCCGCATTCGCGCTTCTACGCGGCGCAGATCGTGCTCGCTTTCGAATACCTCCACTACCTGGACCTTATCTATCGGGACCTGAAACCTGAGAACCTCCTGATCGACTCTCAGGGCTACCTCAAAGTGACCGATTTCGGGTTTGCGAAACGCGTCAAGGGCCGTACGTGGACCTTGTGCGGCACTCCCGAATACCTCGCGCCCGAAATTATCCTCTCCAAAGGTTACAACAAGGCCGTGGACTGGTGGGCGCTCGGGGTGTTAGTTTACGAGATGGCGGCCGGCTACCCGCCCTTCTTCGCTGACCAGCCGATCCAAATTTATGAGAAAATCGTGTCGGGTAAGGTCCGCTTCCCGTCTCACTTCGGCTCCGATCTGAAGGATCTCCTCCGCAATCTACTGCAGGTAGATCTCACCAAACGCTACGGCAATCTTAAAGCCGGTGTGAACGATATCAAAGGTCACAGATGGTTCGGTAGCACCGACTGGATCGCCGTCTTCCAGAAGAAAATAGAGGCTCCGTTCATCCCTCGTTGTAAGGGTCCCGGGGACACGAGCAACTTCGACGATTACGAGGAGGAGGCGTTACGTATCTCATCGACCGAGAAGTGTGCGAAGGAGTTTGCCGAGTTCTGAGCGCACAGCCGGTGCCTGCGAGCGGACACTCCCGTGAGTAGGTGTTTTTAGTGAATCTTCCGTGACATTGTGGTCGTGGAACGGTGCCGTGTGCGTCCTTGTGCCGACAGCTTGGGGTATACATAGACGCTGAGGCGGCCCTAGCTGGCACCCCATGTGGATCAAAATTGGAGTGTAGGCGACATGATGTAGAACTGATTTCCGATATTTCGGTGGCGTTCATTTGCTTAGTGCCCTTTCAAGTTGACATAGAGCAGGTAGAGGAGCAGATGTGATCCTTGTTCTGGTGATCCCTCCCCCCCCCCTCCTCCAGCCTCCCAGTGTCGCTCGACATCTCAATACCGAGGCGTTGCTCTACACTCAATGCCTGTACTACCATTTGTTTAGTACATGGTAGTTAGCTGTTGATAACATTGGGATGTGGTGAGCTTTATTATTATAATTATATAAAGTTTTTTTATTATTTTTACGAAATCAATCAATTTTTATAATTATGTAATAATAATAATATTGATCAAATTTTTCTTGTTGCTTTTAAGATTCACGATCGAATTTCTCAATTTTCGATTTCTAAGTGCATCACTAAACCGTATTTAGAGCAATTACGAAGACCATCACTAATATTTTAGATTACTGAATTGAATTTTCTAAAATTATCTATTATTACTTATCTCGATGGAATGTTATGTATTACATCTAGGTTCTAATTATTGACATTTCGTTAATGGTTTTTATTTTATAGAGTTAATTGTTGTATCAGTTGATATTTTAAGTAATTAAGGAATCATAACTGCATCAAAATATTGAAGAGATTAATTTATTGTATGTACCTATACTGTATTCATTGTAGTTGTGTTCACACGTGCAATTTGACCTATGTATTTGTGATCTGATGTGAGGATTGGTTTAAGTGTAATTTGTATTAGTTCCTTATTTTGTAGGCTTAAGTGTAGTTACTTTAATTGTGGAAACATACGAAACGTGCATCAATACGTCTGGAGCAAGCCTCGCATAGCAATCGTCGTGCAAAACCCAGCTCTTATTGTTAGCATCAGCTCTATAAAACAATAAATTTACATTCACTTAAACATATTTCTCTTGTTGAGAGCGATCTATCATCTACATTATACCTACTTCTGAAGTTGTTAGTCAGCACAAAATAAATCATGAGAGAATTTTTGATATTTACGCTAGGTACTGCTCTTATTCACAAAAGGAATATGTTTGAAGGATGTCAAGAGTAAAATGTGCCGTACAGGCTATATCTGGTCATTGAGACTGATGTTATCAATAAGCATTTGTATAATGAGAATTATATCAATCTTGTATCAGGTTTGTTCATTTATTTCGGTCCCACCATTCTCTGGAGTGTGTGATACAGCAATGTTTAATTGGCAATGATAACTATAAAGTTTCTTAGCTATTAGATGTAGGACTTTGAATCCAGGCTGTACAAATATCTAGTAAATCGTAGTGCATTTTACATTGTGGACATTGTGAGAGTCTGTGGTTATAGTTATAGTTCGAATATCATGGGGAGGTTACTTAACCACTCTGCACATTCAGATTTATTATAAAAATGTAACTGATGTGAATGTGACTTTAAGAGCTACATTTGATACATATGATAGTCGTTTTTGAGTTGGTAACTTAGTACTGTCCCTGTTCTCAATGTCGGTACTGGTCATGTTATTGATAATATTTAAATATTTGTAAAATCATATCAAATTGTGCACTAAAATTATTGAGTCAATGTTGTAAATCATGCATTCTCAATCTTTTTCTAATAAATCAACATCAACAGAGATGAATCGTATTGAAGTTACTTTTCTACTGTTATATCAAGCACTAATTTATGAACAATGTCTTATGGTGAAATGTCTTTTGGCAATTTTTGGGAATCATGTTTTCTATTATATATTGTATTTAATTAGATAAGTCAATATTTCTTATTATTTGGTGCCATAATTATGTTTTGGAAATGAACCTGCTTTGTAAATAATTAGATGATTATTGTTAATATTTTATTCTCCTCTTACCAATAAACTTTCGCCTACTTTGTATGTTGCTGTGCTAAATATTATGGTACTCTGTTGCATATTATGTCAGTCAGTATTAACTTTTGCACCATTTTATGTAAATTATATATTAAGTCTCGAAGTATCAGTGAATTATAGAACAATACATAGAGAGCTAGTCACTTCATTTGTTATTTTTTTTAAACAAACGCAATGTTTTCAAAGTTGCAATGAAGAGCTTGCTTAAGATTTCATAATAAGCGTTAGATAGTAGATGTTTTAAGATTAGTTTATTTAAAAGTTTCGAAAGTGAGAGTAGGTCAATATATTTATATAGGTACTTAGTAACGTCGAGACAAAGGCAAATTACAAGAAAATGTTCTCAGATAAATTTCAAGACAGTGTTCTTAGGACCGTTTTCCAATGAAAGATGAATTATCAGTTTGCTATTGTCTGAGCGGTTTGCCAATGAACTTAATGACTTATTTGCAACTGCAAGTACGTGACATTCACCAATTAGACATTGTTTAACGACTTTAAGGTTTCCAATTCTCACGTTATCTAATTGTCCAGCAGTTTCGTAGTATCGATAATATGATTTAAAAATTGTATTGGCTATAAGATTCTGATGTGTAACCTTCGTTCAGGCATTGTATATAACTGTAGAGTGATCGTGCCCCTAGTACTTAGGAGATTTGGTATCAGCTTGGATAACCGCCGTCTTTCATTCCAGTTAGCTTCACAACTTGCTCATCGACACAATGTGGACGTTCTAATGTGAACATTTTAAAGCCATTTTGGATATTATAAACTAAGTGTGACAGTATGTGTATTTGCGAACAGTCGTCTTTTTATATCTGTGCGTATTAATATTCAAATGTTCACATCTAGATCTATATATCGAGTGCCTATAGCATTGAAAGTTCAAGTGTAAAAAGTCAGTTAATTTCAGTAATTATTTGTCACCATGTATTGATCTTCCATAAAATTACGATGAAATTAAAAATATCGATGTAACAGTACAAGATTTGTTTGATTTTTGTATCGCGTCGGAAACGTTCATTCTTTACTTCTTGACTATAAGTGGCCATTTGGCACATCTGTTTTCGGACGTGAACGCGTTGGCTCGGTGTATTGAAGATAAAATATTTTTCGCTGGTGTACATAGTTATAATGTATGTATTGTTTGACGTCGTTCGCATGTTTGGAGAGCACGACACTGGCACGTGGGGCGGCCGAGCCGGTTAATACGTGGCTTCCTAATAAAGCGAAATGCCCCGACGGTCGTACTTCATCATCGCTAGCAGACAGATAGATTTGTTTTATCTGGCACATCCACCCATAATTCTCGTCTTATGATCGCGTGACCGAGCCGCAGACATTTCTTGCTAATTAAAAACAAGTCGCCAGCGGTCACTCTAGCATCGATCGTAACAGCCGGTTTTGTTTCTATTTCTCGTTTGTCGGGAATCGTGAAGCTATTTTGTGTTTTTTTGTATTTCTGTGCGATTAGATCACTGTCAGATTTAATGTGCTCGGCCTCAAAAAAACTTTCGCATGAAAATGTAATTTTTATAAACATGTCATGCTTTACACAAAATACGTAGATAAAGGGTTGAATAGACACTTTTAAATGTAACAAATTCGTTCGACTAAACTAAATGTAATTCTTCGTACAAGTTTGTGTTCATCCCAGATACAATATGAACATTCAGTCTAAACAAACGTGCTAAAAATTCACATTTTACGACTGACTGAAATGCTACATTGACGTGACGCAGATATAGTGTGTACCTATTAATATTAACATATGAATGACTTACGATGTTCTACTATTAATTTTTTGCGCTCGTAAATAAGATGCTATGTAAAAGTATCTTTATGAAATTCGCTCTGCATTAAGGACGGTAGGTAGGCGGTGTCCAGAGATACTAATTCATGCAAACAACCCTAAATTACATTTTGACTCACGTTGCCTATGTGCTATTTGCTAACATTGAGTTTATTCAAACGTTGTATGAAAACGTGCAATGTAAACTGTTTATTTGGTGAAGCATTTCAAATATATTTTAATAAATTAACCGTTTAATACGTTAGTGTGTGTTTGCAAAAATATTTAAATTATCATTTTCCGGTTCATATATATTCGTTCGAATAGCGTTTATATTATCAGCTTTACGCTTGTTTCGTTTACCTGTAGCAAAACATATTTTATTCAATGTTCTTTCGCTACCTGCGGGCCTTTTACAATCATCTACTGAATTTAATATCGTGCTTCTAAGTCATCTATGTATATTTGGCTGTTGTGCACCTATAAGACACGGAATCATAAAAATCAGCAAGGGATGTTTGATCCAAACGATTTAGCCTGTGTCCTCATTTGACATGCGATCCGCTGTTGCATCATTATATCCACACAATGGATGTTTAGCTTGAAACATGGCCTGCCAACACGTGCCAAGCCATCTCTTGCCAGAAACGATTAATTTTCCGCTCGGTACTTTGGCTTTATGTGTTATTATCTTTGCCGTTTTAAGTTAATGAATATGCATTGTCTGTTGCGTGACGTGTTTTGTAGGTAGCTAGAATAAAAGGCAGAATTGGATTCTATTCTACGGCCAATTCTGAATGTTTTGATGATGATAATGGCTTAGCAACAGCGGGAGTAATATTAGGTACTTACATAACCAATTACAAAAAAACTATTCATTCTTTTTATAGGTAGCAGAGAGCTCCTATGTTTTTTAGAAGATTTTCTATAGCTTAATACCAATACAGAAAATTCCTACTATCTATGATCATGACAGTTCCGGATCTCTATCCAAACTCTATAGATACAAGTGTCATAAAGATTATGTTCTACTTACCTACCTACCTATTTCAAATCGTCCACTATATGGCCGACTCCAAAAAGTGTTTATACTAGTTGGTACCTTACTTACCCACTTACTGACTGTTGCAAATCAGTGGGTGTGTTACCTATAATGGCTTGTTCATTCTCGCAACAGTCTGACGCAACCTTGAGGCCTGAGAAAGCACTCGTAACGTATACATATACAGGTGTACGTGTGTATGCGTCGCGACATTGCAGAATAATCTTGACGCCGCTAATGAACGCGCGACGCTCACGTTACGACATCCTCCTTAAATTCGATAACGAATGAGTACATTCATTGCATTTCATTTCCAGCCTGTAATGTCCCACTGCAGTGCAAAAGCCTCTCCATTTTCCCACTTGCTCCGGTCTATAGCTACCCGGGCGGGACCAACCCGTAAAGGAGGAGTCCAGCTCATCCCGCCATCTTTTGCTAGGCCTGCCGCGTTATCGTTTCCCACTGTTTGGGATCCACTGCGTGGTTGCCTACATACTTACATACTTTGGGTCAATTTCACCATTTTTGGTACTTCTATTGCAACTCATTTGCTGACTTAAAATTAATCGCTTATAATTTTATTTTTATTTAAGTCTATAACTTAGTGTCAATAAGATGTGATAGTATGCGGGCTGTATGGTGTTATCGCGTGGAAAAAAATATCCTTGAATTTAAATTCATCTACGAGTCGACGCGGTCGCATAGCAATAGATTTGTCTTGAAATATTTGAGCGCTACCGTCGACTATTTGCTAGAAGTACTTATGTGAAGATAAATATACTATAACTTCGTATTTAAGCTGTTAACGACTACCTACTGTCGTCACTATGTGTAGCAATAGCACGGTTAAATAAGTTTTGTAAATCAGGGAATCGGGCCCCCAGAAATCCGGCCATCCGTAATGGCCTCTCAATTACAGTGTAGGGTGCTTATCCTTATTCCGTTCGGTCGTCCGTAAAGACAAGCCATCCGTTTCCACAGATGTTTTCTCGCCAGATGTCAGTTTTCCACAACGTTAGTGCCACTACGTCATCGGTGTACACACATGCTAATTTTCACATTCAAACATGGCGATAAAACCAAGGTTCGGAGACGGTCTAGTTTCATCTCGCTCTTGTTCAAGATAGCGATTGTCACGTGTTGGTTCGGTATTCCCCGTGTATTAAAACATCGTACCTACGTCCTGTTTGCTAACCAGTTTCAGTGTTGCTAAAATGTCAAGTCGGTTTATTATCTTAAAAAAGTAGTAGGTAGGTACTGAAAATGTTTCAATAGGAGGAAAAGGGTTACTTCTTACTTAGGTACCGACTTACTTATTTGCTTGCCAGTTGCTCCCAATGATAACATTCCTGTTCGAATGGAAGCTCTTAATATTACTGCTAAAACAGGTAGAGTTAAGGTTCTAAGAGCTTGCAACGATAAACAGGAAAATAACAATACGATGCCTAGTAGTACAAAATAATGATTTGTCAGGGGTAAACTTGGTAGAACTCAATAACCAAAACATTATTCAAGAACTAAATTTCAATTGTAAATGCGCCATCCCAGAAATATTCGGAAGGCAAGAACTAGACATTGAATTGATTTAGTTGCGGGAATCCGATGACGATTTGTATTTGCTGAGCTCCAAGTTAACACAAATGGTTGGTGATTAATTAAGTTTCAAAATGAGCGAGCTGCAATGAATTTTCCATAATATACGCAGTCTTAAAACTGAGTGGGCTCACAGAGCGATCGTTTAACTACATTGGGGTCGGCATACTCAGTCAAGGTTTATAGGAAACTGGTCCACCGTTTTGTGTCAGCGTTCTCTTTATAATTCAGCGAATTTTTACGGAACCTTTGAAATTGCCTTTCCCTTTAATGGGAGAGATACCGCAAACGACTGGTATTTAATATTGTTTCGTATAGTACGTTTTTTTTATACTTGTCCTATTTGGTAAACAAAGATGGCGTCCAGCAGGGCGATTGCGTAACTTTTATGTCAATGTTTCAATTGGTTTCGTTCATCCTGTGTCAATTATATACGAAACCAATTGAAAGATTAACAAAAAGTTACGCAATCGCCGCGCTGGACGCCATCTTTGCTTACCAAACAGGACAAGTATAAAAAAACGTACTATATATTTACCGGTGGAACTATATTTAGACGACTTTGGAGGAGTTGCGAGTGTAGACTTTTGTATCTCCTTCCGAAACAGCTTCATGTTAATTGATGACCAGTATAGTGAAGTTATATCAGAAACCTGGAAAATGGAATGGCTAAAATGGTGTTAACCTTATTTATCAATAAGTAGTCCTACTAGTGTAAGTTCAGAAACCTGGAAAATGGAATGGCTAAAATGGTGTTAACCTTATTTATCAATAAGTAGTCCTACTACTTATCAATAAGTAGTCCTACTAGTGTAAGTTCAGAAACCTGGAAAATGGAATGGCTAAAATGGTGTTAACCTTATTTATCAATAAGTAGTCCTACTAGTGTAAGTTCAGAAACCTGGAAAATGGAATGGCTAAAATGGTGTTAACCTTATTTATCAATAAGTAGTCCTACTAGTGTAAGTTCAGAAACCTGGAAAATGGAATGGCTGAAATGGTTTTAACCTTGATTATGAACCAGTACCAAATGAAAAAATAAATGGGCAGCTGTATGCGCCCTTTAAAATAATTAAAACACTTGATACTAAAAAAAAAACCTAAATGCTTTTTATAAAGCTTTTATAGATCTCAATTTGGAGACGCTTCTATTTTATACAGTCGGCATGGCAACGAGCAAGCTCCATCATCCGTGTAACATAACATAAGAAGGCTTTTATGTGCTTTTATGTACCTCATCACTACATCGCTGACGCGGGAGTTGTTTCACGGCTTTCCACGGATTTGCCCTAGTTTAGGCTATATTTAGTAGGTCTAATGAATTCGGGTCTTTTTCTTTAGTCATACATTCTATGGGCTTCAGCAGTACGAAAGGATAGGTATATAAAAACGCATCTGCAAATTTATTGGGCAATGGATTATAGTCGCCTGCACGTTTATGGTAACATTTCCAACATAAGTTGCGCTTAGTTACGGCTTTCAATAATAAAAAAGCTCAGCAAAAAAAAACAAATTGTTTCGTCGTTCTGTTACAATAATTTTTAGGTAGGTAATAACATGGACCAGTTACTAAGGGGACTGGCCCTAAGCAAGTCGGCCGGGTGGTCGGCCTAGTACTAACATCGACATAAAACGAAGCGAGTAGTTCAACTATTTACCGGTAGATAGAACAATGAAAATGAAAAAACAATGACCATGTTTTTTTTCATACAAATATCTAATAAGGGCACCTCTTTCTTTAGTCTTTGCTCTGTGGGTAATAATAATAATAAAAAGTATAGGTAAGGTACTTACCTAAAAAAAACTTAAGTACCTAAGTAGGTAGTACCTAAGTTGTAAACAGGCCGCTAATTCCTTAAATTTAGGTGCACGACTTCCTACTATTAAAACCACCTCTGTGTTAACTACTGTAGGTCCTTAATAGGATCGAATGATCTGATCAAGCGATAAGATAACAGGAAGGACACGAGCTATTAATTATACCTACATTGGTAGTCTGTTCTAGATTTTTATGACCCATAAGGGTCACATTAAGTCATTATCGTAGGTACTAAACTGCGAGTTGGGTTATCTGTCTATTAATTATTCTGTGCTATGAGTAGGCATATATTCTGTGGTTACACACGCTGAATAGGCCCGTTGCAGATATTATTGGTACAGGATGTTCCAAAAGTGCGAAATTATACTTGGGAGCTTAGAAAATCTAAAACTTTTCAAATATTTTTTCCCGCCTACTTTGAATAAGCTGAATATCTCAAAAACTATGTTAAATGTTAACGAACTATTTCTTGAATATTAGTGTTGCTATTCCTAAATGCAGTTAACACTGGTTTCTACACCATTTGATGTGTTCTAAGGCTCTAACACAAAAATTGTCACAAATATTCAAATGCCCATAACTCAGAAACTTTTATAGGTAGTTACGTGTAGTCTGACTCCACTAAATACAGCACACTACACTATATCTACATATCCGCTACCGTATATGTAGTTTAATTATTATTTCGTACTATTGAAACACTCTGTATGTACCGTGACCTATTTCTGATGTATTCAGGAGCATATTAACGCGAATTATGACGTCACGCGATATCGTCAGCCGACTACAGGACGTCCGAAGACAGAAAACAAGGTTTGTTTTGGTAATGACGTCTGTGTTGAATTAATGAATGAATCGCCCAAAACGTTGGAGCTGATCTTTTTTTTTATTTAATATGCCTAACGTGGTAAACAAGCGATACGCCTGATTTTCAGCAGTGACCGTAGCCTATACATAGATGCTTGCAATACAAAAGGCATCGCTCGCACGTTGCCGACCTGAAGGGGAGTGGGACAGAGGGAGGGAGGGGTGCTTTGGGCTTCCAACTCTCACAATAATCGTACGAAATGCAGCTGTAATAGCTACTTTACGCCGATTTTCTGTGAGAGGGTGGTACTACCCCGGCCGGCCGGTATATGAGCTGCAGTCAATTGGCTCGGCTCTACCACCATTAAATCATCAAAAAGTCACTTTCAACACAAGTCACTATGTGCCATAGTTGCAAAAAAACAGGATAATTAAAATGAAAACTGTTTAAAACGTGTTTAAATCATTGGGGCCATCCATTAATTACGTCACACGAATTTCATGATTTTTAGACCCCTCCCCCCCTTGTCACAGCTGGTCACATTTGCGAGACTCCTCCCTTCCCTGTGTAACGTCACACATTTTTTCAAAAATATAAATAAAATATAACGTCACGACTTTTATCCCCATTGGGGGGTAGTCAGAGGCTTGAGTGGCCATACACCACCACATTGTGGAGGTATTAACCAACTCAAAGCCCACGTTTCACCAGATAGTCAGAACCCAACGTGACAGGTGGTGAACCTTGTCGCCGTGTATACAGGAACTGACTATTACCTAATCCCGAGGGATAGGTAGGTTTCCTCACGATGTTTTCCTTCACTGTCAGCGTACTGTAAATTATGCACATAGATGAAAATTCATCCATTGGTGCATGCCCCACCGGGGATCGAACCTGGGACCTTGTGATTGCTAGCCCAACCTGTTCACCCCTAGGCCACAGTCGCTACACACACACATTTTTTCAATTTTCAGAAATTTAAAAAAAAAATCGGTTACAGTTCAAATTCCTCTTTTAATACTTGGATATATTAGATTTTTAAATGTGACGTCACTTAACTTAGGACCGTTCCCCCCCCCCCTTGTCACACAATGTCACATTTCGTCGACCCCCTCCCTTCCCCTTTACGTGTGACGTAATTTATGGATGGCACCATTGTTTAAAACATTGATTTAAATCAGAAGGAATAAATCACCGTGTTTAAAACATATTTTAAATAATTAAAACGTGTTTTAAACACGTGTTTAAAACAAGGTGATTTTTTCGTAACAACCCTGCTTTGTGCACCCATCACCTAGGTGCACAAAGTGGAATAAACCATGAAATCTGACCTCCACTACTGCGTCTTCCCTAAACGAGTGCTCGGCCAAACGAGCTAACATTGCTTGTTATGTTATTACATCGGAAAAACAATGTAAGTAAATGAACCAATGAAACTGTAGGCGTATGGAAGTATCGCCCTCGTATCGACACACGTGTCGACAATAGGAAAGCAGTCTGGTGAGTAGGTACATAGGTATTAAACAATTCTGTGTGAAACCGGTTTCATCTGGTTATTAATAACCAGTTTCAAGATATCGAGTGAGACGATTGTTTCTGAATCGGCTCGCCTAAAGTCTGTATACACTCCTTAGCTGCGTCTAAATGTAACTAAGTAGCTTCCGCTCGCGACTTCTTCCGCGCATAATTTATCCCACGGGAATGTTCCCGTGAATTCAATGGACTCATTCAATTCAATTTTCGCTAATACTGTTAGTTTATAACCTGGATTAACACATAGGATTCTTTTTTATCCCGATAGTACATACTATACTATCGGGATAAAAAAGTATCCTATGTGTTAACCCAGGTTATAAACTATCTCCGTGCCAAATTTCATCCAGATCCGTTCAGCCGTTCTGGCGTGATTGAGTAACAAACATCCATGCATACATCCATCCAAACTTTCACATTTATTTTATAATATTAGTGGGATGGGATAAGTGGGATAAAAGATTCATCAACTATAGTTTCAAACATTTGGAACAATTTTAGCACAACTAACTAATGGATATTACTTAAATCGTTGGCAGATAGAAATCTATCATCTTAAATGATTGATTACAGCATTTTCGATGTAATTCCGTGCGTTTCTATCTAACTCACGGAATCACACCTACCATACTTAGGTAATGGTGCTTATTTTGTTGGTACCTACACATGTGTCACACACACCAAACTTGACTTAACTAAGGCTCGTATTAATAAACGCATCTCAAAGTTGAGATCGATCTTAAGACGCTGTTTTTGACAGATGTTCCATACCTATATAAACGTCAAAACTGCATCTTAAGATCGATCTCAACTTTGACATGAATTTATAAATACGAGGCTAAGTGTATAATGCCGTCAATCTCACGACCGTAATATATGAAGAGAACAGCGATACTTTTTTTTAGTCTTGTCAAATTTACTTTAGACGGAGCGTGGAGCTAACAAAATAAGCACCAATATCTCATGACTGCGTAACGTTACTTACATTTTTTCTTTATACATTGTAGACGCTTTTGTCTAATATCTTTATTAATACAAACTCGCCAACAAAACCAAAACGCGTCCGATGAAACCTTCATATTTGTCCTTGCCGTGTTCATGTAAATTTTCAAAGATACAAGTTGAACGCACTTCGTCAGATAGCGCAGTCGCAACTATGAGTGCTACTTGACCAAGCCAACTAGACACTCGGGTATAAATATCAAATGATAATAAGTCAATGATTCCGCGGTCCGTCCACAACGTAGTGAGCCTGGGCCAATGCCTGGGTACTCCTGTGGCAGCAGCTCCCACTACGTGGTGGAAGGACCGCGGAATCATTGACTTATTATCATTTGATATTCATACCCGAGTGTCTAGTTGGCTTGGTGGAATAGTAGCTATTATCATTTCGGCTCCTTGTCTAAAGACTGCGATATCTTATCGTGCACGATAAAACTGAGCGTTCGGGCCCGGCGAGGTCACGGCTCGGTACGTTTTCATAATAATTTCGCCATCAATTATGCATGTGTTGTTTGCGTAATGCCAACAGTATTAACGAAAGGCCGTTTATTTGTTGGAAGCGGTGGACTTAGACGTCTCATCCTCAATATCATTACGGTGGTAGCCAGAAGGTGTTAGCACAGAGGTACTGTTGTTCACCCACATTTCGTCAGAGGTCGTAAACAACTAATTTTTGAAGTGAAATCTTCTTTAGCGGCGTTGTGCACTTTTCTTGGAATGGGTAAAATGTATATAGTTCGCGTCAGGGTCACGTGTCCAAAAATTCGTCAGATTTGTAGTTTTAACTTGTCTAATGGTTTGACCTGCCATGAATATTTTTGATATACGTAGTAATTATATCCTCTTTGGTTTTTATGTATATTAAAACTATTATCATTCCCAGTCTCTGTCAATGTCATCATTGCGAAATTTTTCAATATTTTACAAACACATAATTTAATCTATTTTTGATATTTTATAATGCCGAGGCCTTTAAGTGTTGAAGAAAGAGCAGCAATTATTGCCGATCATGACGCTGGATACAATATCAGCGAGATATTATCACGTCGTCTTAATATAACAAGGAATAGTGTAAGATTCTAGATCAGAACACATGGTGAAGAAGGCGAACTCATAGATCACCCTCACCACAATTCTGGTCGCTGATATATTCTCAATGCTGCTCAAAAAACTTACATGAGACAGCAATATGAAGAAAACGGTTTTGTGTCAACCAATTATTTCGCCCAAATAAATCGCATTACACTCTAATGGGGGGCTATGGATTGCAACACAAGCTGTAGAAGACCACTGCCGAACCATTTGGGAAGGTACTAGCGGGACGGACGTATGCTCTCGCCTTGTGGGTTCCATGAGAACTAGGTTATATATAATGTGTGATTGATGCCATTGGTGGTTATATCCGAATAATGTCATTAGATATTCGTCAAAAGCGACTGTAGCCTAGGGGTGAACAGGTTGGGCTAACAATCAGAAGGTCCCAGGTTCGATCCCCGGTGGGGCATGCACCAATGGATGAATTTTCATCTATGTGCATAATTTACAGTTTGCTGACGGTGAGGGAAAACATCGTGAGGAAACCTACCTATCCCTCGGGATTAGGTAATAGTCAGTTCCTGTATACACGGCGACAAGGTTCACCACCTGTCACGTTGGGTTCTGACTATCTGGTGAAACGTGGGCTTTGAGTTGGTTCATACCTCCACAATGTGGTGGTGTATGGCCACTCAAGCCTCTGACTACCCCCGAACGGGGATAAAAGTCGTGACGTTACATATTCGTCGTTTTCTTTAATTTTCCGACAAGAATGAGGGTAGTCCTAATAAAATGACGTCGATCAACTAAACTCACTTCGTAGCATGATCTTTGTTCGATAGTAGGCTCGATAAATATGTAACACTGACATGGAGAGGCTAGACAACGCAAGTTCATTAGATAGTATAAAACCAAGCGTGCGACCTTACGATGACCTCACCCCAGACATTTAGTGATACCACATAAATCATAGTATTTTTATACTGATAATTAAAGCAATTCGTGCAAAATTATTCCCTAACCATTCCAAAATATCAAAAATACACAACGTTAATATTCAAGTTTTCACTTCTGCCGGCACTCTCGGAGTGCAACCCGGCCGTGTTTTTTTATAGTACTGCGGTGGCAAAAAATCGTATGGCCCGCCTGATGTTAAGCAGTTACCGTAGCCTATACCTAGATGCTTATAATACCAAAAGCATTGCTCGCACATTGCCGACCTGAAGGGGAGTGGGATGGAGGGAGGGGGTGGGGGGGTGTTGGGCTTTCGGCTCATGACTTATTACTGAGAATATAAAAGTATATACGTTACCTACATATAACAAAAGCATTTTTTTTCTGTCTGTTTTTTCCGGATAATCTCCAAGACAGCTGGACCGATTTTGACTGGACTTTCGCCAGCAGATAGCTGATATTATACGGAGTAACTTCGACTACTTTTATTTCAGCAAACATTCACATTGTTTTTGTTGAATTACACGCGTACAAAGTCGCGGGCTTTGTTAGTTTCCATAATACAAACCTTATTCTGAGTGAGTTCCAAAACGTTTGTCCACTAGGGGGCCATGCATAAATTACGTCACACGTAAATGGGGGGTCTCAAAAATGTGACCAGCTGTGACAAGGGGGAGGTCCAAAAATCATGAAATTCGTGTGACGTCATTTACGGATGGCCTAGTCGCGGGCACAGCTAGTGGTAAAAATAATATTGGATAATCATGTTTATAGCGTTCATATTTCTACATGTAGATCCAGCGTCAATCTGGTATTATTGAAGCACAATAATGAAATTTTCCTCAATCTAAAAATGGAATTTAATAATACAATCGCAACTGCACGCAGGTAATGGATGTAAGTGGGATGAAAATTAACAATAATGGCGCCCGAGTCTCATTAGGTGACTGACTGAGAATTATGACAGTTGTCGTCTCCAAAGTCATTTTTTATGCTTTGTAACTTTTTATAAGGCAAAGGCACGACAATTTGCCACAAAGTTATATTACTTACTTAATTTATAGTAGGTTTTGGACAATGTATGTTTCTTTGCGGACAATAGTTCGTTGTCAACATAAATTGGGCTCACTCTGATGTCCGTACCTATCAGGACTTCGTACCCCCTAGGATCTTCTACAAGCAACATCGTATTTCTATTTTCTGTCTGTTTATTTCGTCATCTTCATGTGTCTGTATTAGATTTAATTTAGGTACAAAACTTACCTGGGCCCTAAATCGCTTAGCCATTGTGGCGCCACTGTGACGTTTTGGTATAGTGATCGATCCTCTGATGGATCGTTCAGAATCAACGGACCAATCAGACGGTCATTCAGAATAGCAAAACGCTATCACTGGTAGTTCAATGGCTAGCGACTTGGCACCAAATAGAATGTACAATATGTTAAGAAAACCCTGTCCGACCCGAAAACGTATTGTTGGGTATCGAGATAGATTCTATTTTTGTAAAAAAAAAAAAAAAAAATTTCATAAAAAAACTTTTTTTAGCTTAGTAAGTGTCCCACTGCTGGGCAAAGGCCTCCCATATTTGTTTGGAAAACAAATACCACGTTTACATTTAAAAAAAACTTTATTTGGTCATGTGATTGGGAAACCTAAATACGGGTTTCGGCTCGGACAGGGTTTTTTTAACATAATTATTGTGTAGTGTTAAGTTATCTAGCGTGACAACCACTGTTCCTGCCATACGAGGCTAAGGAAGGAAAATATTAGGTTTTCCTCTGACCATTATTATTATTTTGACAATAGCAATCATCGAACACGTGTGGAATTTTGTTAGCAGATAAGACCGCGATAATATCACGGACGTGGAGCGATTTTTGTGTATTAAATACTCTTATTTCTGTTGGTATCAGAGCGAGCAGGCGCTTATATTTTAAACAAAGGAAATGTATGATATCCCAGATTTTGAATTTACTCTTTGAAACTACAAAGATTAAGGTTTAGGCAAGCAAGACAGGCAAGGGAGTAACAAATTCGTCGACAATTTCGCGGCATGATTTGGACACTAAACTTCGCTAGAATGCTAGTAGGTATACAGTTATGGGACAAATGCGGCAAAGTTATGGGACACCCCATAACTTTGCCGCATGAAGGGATAGTATCTCTATGAAGACTTCATTTTTATTTTAAAAACAATACGAACTGCATTGTAAGATTTTCGAAAAGTCGCTTGCCACACTCGGAAATCGAACTGGCTAAGATCTCAAAAAATAACACCCTGTACTTTTATGACATGAATCGATAGGATCAATCATAAGGATCAAATCTCTCTAACAAACATGGTAAATTTAATGAAAGGAAAACCATGATATCTTAACTTATAAGAATTAAAAACAGTTAAAATTAAAATAAGTAACGATTTTATGGGTTTCCTTTCATTTAATTTAGTATGTTTGTTAGAGAGATTTTAGCCTTATGATTGACTCTATCAATTGATGCCATAAAAGTACAGGATGTTATTATTCCGATTTTAGCCGGTTTGATTCCTGAGTGTGGCAAGCGAGTTTTCGAAATGAAAGGAAAACCATAAAAACTTTCCTTATTTTAATTGAGCAAAAAAAAATGGTAAACAAACTAGCTAGGTTGTAATTTGTTGCTCGAGATTAGCTCAATTTTTTTGGTTACAGTTTATTATTAAATTCTTGGATTTATAAGTTTAGATTTCATGGGGTTTCTTTAATTTAATTTACCATGTTTGTTAGAGAGATTTGGTCCTTATGATTGCTCCTATCGATTGATGCCATAAAAGTACAGGCTGTAATTTTTTGGGATTTTAGCCGGTTCGATTCCCGACTGTGGCAAGCGACTTTTCGAAAAACTATGAATGCAGTTCGTATTGATTTTCAAATAAAAATGAAGTCTTCATTCAGTAAAATTCTCTATCTACAGTATTTAAGGTACTTTCCCTCCATGTGGCAAAGTTGTGGGACACTCTGTATATAGATAGACTTATATTCGTGTCAACAGTTATACCATTGTCTAGGTCCAATTCTTCTTTTCGTGTCAACTGTTCTATATAGACCTTATTTACTAGGTATTTGGCCACATTAATAGCGTTGGGTGTGGCCGCGTTCAAGTCCGTCGTGCAGGGGTCAGGCACAAGGGACACTCCAGCAAGTGTTGCATGGACTGGATGGGATCACCGCAATTGAAAATCACCGAATTGAAAATGTCCGTTGCCAATGAAAGGGCGTTTCAAGGAAAGCCTTTCAAAATGTCTTACAGGCGTTTATTTGTGCCAAAACATGATACGTTTTTGGCAGTATCTGATTGAGGAGTTATTTTACTAAATAACTTGTCAGTGCCGTGCCAAATATCATTTTTCATCTTGGCCGTGGGTTGAGAGTGTCGTTTAAGCAAATGATCTCCGAATATTGTTGTCAACCCGAAATCAGTTGCACCAGTAAAGAGTCTTGTAAACAAGCAATAAGACTTCCTTATTGCCTCGTCAGACTAATGAGGTATGAACTAAAGAAGCAGATATTTTGAGAGTTCATAAGAACCTATCATTTTCTGTTATTTTTATTAAGATAAGTAAGTACTTTAGAAAAAAATCTATTCTTGCACTGATAACTAGATTGTAAGTAAAAAATAATAATAAGCAATTACTACTAAAGTGTAGTTCTATAAATAGTCTTATTTTTAGAGCGAATGGTCTTCTTTTTATCATCGCCCTGTGTGGTGTAAGTCGACAAATTCAATTAGGCCGGGGTATATCTTTGATGGGCATTTTGTTGTCGCAGGGACGAATTGACGATATGAAAGGTAATGCAAATGAAATGGAACTCGATGGTTAATTAAGGAAAAATACTGAATATTATATTGTATGCTTACCTACACTGCTGCAATCAGTAACGTAACGTGCTAAAAATAAAATTTTAATTAGTTGTATGGATTTGAACTTACCTATCAGCATAACTCATTTATTACATAAAGGCAGCAAACTAGTTTTTTCTGTGAACCTTACCTACTACGAAGACGGAATCTAAAATGTGGGTGTGTTTTTTATATTTCATGTCATCATCATCATCATCATCTCAGCCGAAAGACGTCCACTGCTGGACATAGGCCTCCCCAAGGTTCGCCACAATGACCGGTCTTGCGCTGCCCGCATCCAGCGGATTCCCGCGACCTTCACCAGGTCGTCGGTCCATCATATTTCATGTGATTTAAATAAATTATTTTTCGGAATTAAACCACCTACCTGGTTTTTGCGCCATACAAAAATTAAGGTACGACGCGGATGCCTCAGAGGTATATTGGGTTTAAGACGATACAAGAAAAAAATGAATTTTAGTTTCGGGGTGTGGCTAGCGTCGCGTGAGCTGCCGAAGGATATATCCCTCTCGCTTAGCTAGGACAGAACAGCTATGGAGTAGACTATAGTATAGTTATTTTTTGAAGGAACAATATTGTTTAATTCGTACAATTAAAATAATATGTCCCAGTGCACCTTTTAAAATAGATGAAATGGATGAAAATATTCAAATATATTTTTTTCGTTTTATATGGGATTTTTATGTCGAGTGTATTTGAAAAAAATAATTTAATTTCTATGTTGTTTTTATTGCTGAAGACAAAGTAAGTCAAAAGAAGACAAACGATACCTACAATATGCTGATAGATACGTATAACAATATTTCGATCGTATAATAGCCTATAACCAGCGGACGATCCAGACGCGTCCAACGATATCTCATTAGTCAAATTATTATGATAAAAATAGTTTGGACGTTATACGGGAGCAGATGAACATACATACATATCGGTCAAAATCATAACCCTCCGCCCACCGTAGTCGGGTAAAAATGTACATACTCTGTGTCAGTGACTGACTGCCGGATATGAGTATCTTTTTCATGTTTCGTAGGCAAAGGAATACTTTGGTACTTAACTTCGATGCCGATCTTGAAGTCATCAGCGGTGTCATAATATTTTTTTTTACCATATTTAATATTTTTTTAAATTTAATTTTCAGTTTTTATTAATTTTATTGATTTAACCATGCATTTATTTTTTGTTTATCTTTTTATCTTTATTTTTTTATCTATCAAAATCACCCTTAGACTGGTTACCGCCACAGGTGACAAGAGGGCTGGCTCTTTCCTTGCTCAAAAAATTAGCTTGACAACAGGAACAGCTTGAATACAGGGAGGACATGCAGCCAGTATCCCACGCGGACGGTATTTGTTTAATTAGGGGTAGGTTTTTATTTTATTGTATTTTATTTTAATTTATGTTATATTATATTGTATTTTAATGATAAAACATGAAAAATAAAAATAAATATATATTTTTTTTTTAATTTAATTTTACTTTTATTTATTGTTTTATATTTATTGTGAAATTATAATAATTTTAATAATCAATATTGGACTATGTCTGAAACAAATACATTGAATTGAATAATTTAAATACAAAAATTATCACATTAACTCGTTAAATCACGGTTTACACCCGCTAGAACGAAAAAGATCCTAACATGGTAGGTAGGACCTGAGGGTTGGCCAGTTAATTACTTAACATACACTATATTTATTTCAAGAAAACATTCATAAGATCTGAAGGCGTCGGACTCGCACATAAAGGGTTCCGTACCACCGTAGAATAAACACATCAAAAATATCAAGTTTGAGACTTGATATTTATTTTTAAATGTTATTATATTTTTAGTATTTGTTCTGCACCGGCAACAGAAATACACATTCAGTGAAAATTTCAACTCTCTACCTGTTACGGTTCGTGAGATACAGCCCGCGCTGACAGACGGACATACAGACAGACGGACATACAGACAGACGGACAGCGTAGGCCTAGTAATAGGGTCCCGTTAGCACCCTTTGGAACCCTAAAAAGTAGCCTATGTTCTCCGCCAAGACCCAGTCTATCTCCATACCAAAATTCATCAACATTGGTTCAGCGGTTTAGCCGTGAAAAGGTAACAGACAGAGTTACTTTCGTTTATAATATAATAGATTGAATAGGACGGACAAACATTTTCCTATCCATATCTGTAATGTTATTTTTTACGATAATTTATTGATGTATGATATATTTATTACTTGCCCATCCATACCTACAACAAACGCAATAAAGCGACTCCATTGTTTTGACAAGCAATGTATTCCCACTGTCGGCCCAAGACCATGCTGCAAGTATATAACAGTAAGCGAAATAGGGAGTTTTTACAGAAATGACACGAATAACTATGAAATGACAAGAGATGACACAAAATGACAAGAGATGACACAAAATGACAAGAGATGAAAAGAAATTACACAAGACAAGGAAAAGCAAACGAAAATCAGGCTGCAGTGCAGGTCGTAGGTTCGATTCCTGCCCAGGACATGCATTTGTGTGCATGAACATGTCCGCATGTCCCGAGTCTAGGTGTAATTAAGTGTATATTTAGTTTGTATTTACAAACAAAAAGTAGTATATATAGTAATATCAGTTATCTGGTTTCCATAGTACAAGCTCTGCTTAGTTTGGGATCAGGTAGTCATGTGTAAAATAATTTCCAAGGATATTTATTTATTTATCATAGGCGTCGGCGGACTGTAAATACTGTACTGTACCTGTAATGTGGCACGACCGTAATATTTTTTCGTAATATTTTTTAAAAAATCCTTCACAGATCCGACGTCGAACAAGTCCGACTGGACACTGACAATACAAAGTTAGAGAGAGACATGGTTAGTTCAAGTACTTAAAATGTGAGATGGCGATATTGTGCGCGCGCTCGAAAATAAACAACGTAAGCGCCAAACCACATTTTCTTGAATTAAAAAAAAACTACTTCATGAATTAAAATATGGTTGAAGGGTAGTTTAGATATCATTATTTGCTATGTTTTAGAAATAATTTCGTGATCTAAATCGTAAAAACATCGTGGTAGCAAGGAAAATTGTAAATAATTAGAGCTCATTTCATATTTTTTTTTTATCGAGAAAATTTCATCAAATCGTGATTTGGATTTAAAGATACTCATGATAATATAGTCAAAAATCATACATCTAAATATAAGATTCCTAGTCCACATACTTACTTAAAGAAAAAGTAGAATAGAAAATCAACCAAATTTCGAACCCTCGTCTTAAATCTGCTTAAATATATTGAGTGACGTTCGGCTGCAGGGTGACAAAAGGATAAGAGCTGGGTAAACTGAGCTATATTTAATAGGTAGGTTTCAATAATAAAAAGAGCTCAGCTTATGCTGGCTATGTCTCATGAGATATGCAGCCTACCGTACTTAGATGATTACTCAATCGATTTGTAATCATAAAGTTTTTATTAAGATATTCTTTGCACTATACCTTAACCTAACCTATTTATTTCTTGTACCCTGTTTTTGACATCAAAGTGGGCTAAAAATAAAATAATAAATAAGTTGTCATTCGATTAATTTGGCCAGAACTTCCCGTTATTTTTTTATCTAGCCAATTGCGTAAATCATTATTAACTAGGTACTATTATGCTATTATTATAAACTATATAGTTTCCTTATAGATATCAAGTTCACAACTCCATGGCGGGTCGGTTATTATGTGAATAGGTGTACACTGTGCACCTAAAAATTGCTATTAACGGTCTTCCTTTTTTTTAAATTTAAACAGGTATTGCTATAGAATAGTTCAACACGATTTTAACGCGTGCTGGTTGGGGAGCCGTAGAAGGACTTTCTGGATTTAAACGAGCGCGTCAGATTAAGATAAGGGAGATAGCTAACATATTGATAAGAACCTCAAAAAATTATGAGTCCTTAATATATGTGGGTTCGCTCAGGGGATACAAAAAAAAAAATGACCATCTTAAAATAATCGAACTCGTCAGATTAAGATAAGGGGGATTCATTACTAGCTAAGAAGTGTCAAAAGTGTCAATTTTGCAAATTTGATCGTCAGTCTAAGAAATGGGAGTATCTGGAAGTTTCACTTTTTCACCCCCTCAGTTTTTTTTCTTTTTAATATAGGACTGCGGTGGCAAAAAAGCGTACGGCCCGCCTGATTTTAATAAGTTACCGTAGCCTATAGATGCTTATAAAATCTGGCGCACTCGAGTATTTTTTTTTTTTAATTTATCATGTTGGAGCATGAAAAGTATCAATATCTGACACGCTTGAGTATTTTAATGTCATTGCTTTTTATTCATTTTTATTTTTTTGTCATTTATTCGCTTCCCCCACCGCTGAAAGTGGAAACATCTAGAACAATGTATTCTTCCTACCATCTCATCTACCGAATCTACTAGGTTTGGACGGCGCTCATTCAAATCCGTGAATTGCACGCTGGGCTCCCGGTCCATGCATAATATATCTTGTCTATTTTCACAGGGGAAAGGGCAATGGGTAATTTGTTTGGAACCCATCTCAAAAGAAGTTTATTGTAGCACTATGAACATTGGATAAGTATATTGTTGTTGCGTATACTATAGAATGTTTTGGCAAATAGAAGTTTTAGATAAGTCAACCAATTTTTAAAAGATGTGAAATCCGCCAACTCTCATTGGGCCTGCGTGGTGGATTATGGCCTGAATCACCCTCGCATTGAGGGGAGTCCCGTGCCCAGGAGTGGAATATAAACGCCTATCAATCAATCAATGAAATCATTTATTTGTGTACATAGGTCAAATGTGACTTCGTCACCCGCACAAAGGCGGTGGCGGTCTGCGGGCGGGGAAGCCTCGTTCTAACCGAGCGCCTACTTGGCTTGGTGAAGTAGTACACGCAGCCAGTAAAAACAACTAAACAAATGAAAATCACTTAGAGTGATTATTACCCGACTACGGCGGAGGGTTATGATTTTGACCGGTATGTATGCATGTATGTATGTATGTATGTATGTGCATCTGTTCCCACCTAACTTCCAAACTACTTGTCGTAATTTGACAAATGAGGTATCGTTAGAAGCGGCTTAATGGCGCGCTGGTTATAGCCTATGTGACGTCACATAAAATTGCATATGGCGCCCTCTAAAGGACATAATGTCATGAACTAAAAAAAAACATGTTTTGATAAAACCGTGTGGGGTATCAAATGAAAGAGCTTGATGAGCACATTTCAAAAATATATATATTGTTACCTATAACTCCAAAATAATTAAATAAAAAGTAAGTTAAAAAACTAAAACCCGACTACTGAAAAATCGCGCTCTAAAAAGGATGAAACAAGAAAATATTCTTATCTAGAGGATAGCCGTGGTCCGTGTAGCTCCTTTAGGGCAAAATCGCATATGACCACGGACCACGGCTATCCTCCAGATAAGAATATTTTCTTGTTTCATACTTTTTAGAGCGCGATTTTTCAGTAGTCGGGTTTTAGTTTTTAAACTTGCTTTTTTAAACCCATTTTTTTAACCTTGTGAGTAAGATTTTATTTAATGTACCTACATCTTATGTAGTAGGTGGAGTAACTAGCATTTCCTTTTTAATTCGAGATGTTTATGGAAGGCAGGAAGTGTAAATTACTAAAACAGTTACATAATTTACGAGTGCAAAAATGCGAATGGCGGCCAGAACAGTTGTTTTAAATAATTGCAAATAAACAAATTGTTAAACGAGATGTTTTTAAAGGTAAGAGGTAGTTCAAAGAAAGAGAGAGCCATGTGACCATCCAAAATAGTATGTCCTACTAAACGGCGTCCATGGACACAGTGCGACTCAGTCGTTTGCCGGATTTAATGTTGAAAACATGTCGGTATAGACAATACGGCTCATCGTCTGGTGAATAATGTAACGTCACGACTTTTATCCCCGTTCGGGGGTAGTCAGAGGCTTGAGTGGCCATACACCACCACATTGTGGAGGTATTAACCAACTCAAAGCCCACGTTTCACTAGATAGTCAGAACCCAACGTGACAGGTGGTGAACCATGTCGCCGTGTATACAGGAACTGACTATTACCTAATCCCGAGGGATAGGTAGGTTTCCTCACGATGTTTTTCACCGTCAGCGAACTGTGAATAAAACGCATCAAAATGCTTTGATGTTGATTTTCGAATTGCGAGTGCGATAATAGATGAATGTAGTGTTGCGCTGAGCACAACTCTAGTGATTGCAATGTTATGACGTTCCATATCTGCTAAAATAATACAACACTGAAGTAGGTACCTACCTACTTGTAGTTAAGTTTATTCTTTATCTACCTCGTTAGGGTTTGGCTGGAAGAAACATGAAATGATTACGTAAACAGATAAGTTCCCACAAAATAAAACAAAAACACTAAGCAGCACTAAAAATAACATTGCCAAAAGTTTTACATAAGAATAAGCGTTTTCCCACAATCGCGCCACGTTAACATCGCACCACATTGTTCGTGTATTTTTGTACGGCTGTCTCCACCCGCTTGGCACTTTTTCAGCCGGCTCATTAGCTGCGTACTGACTGACTGAGCGGCCTCGCGAGGCTGCCTCGCCTCGCTCAGTACGTGCGCTCGCGCTGCCTCGCCCGAGCCCTATAACTTTTCATGCTTCCCGGCTGTTAACGTCAATTTTACGTGCACTGATAGCTCGGGTCACTGACTACCTCGCGCGGGATGTACCCGAGGCGACCTCGCGACCGCGAGGCGATGCAATCAGTCGGTACACGGCTAATGACCGTCCGATGTCTATTCCTGTCTGACATTGCCTCTAGCCTAGTGCAAGGACGTAACGGCCATGCTCTTGGTATTAATAAGTGTTCGATTGCCGCTTATTTTAAACTCGGCAACATTTAGAATTTGCTATTTTTTTGCCAATGACTAAGTTTTTCCTGCTCCGTACTGAGGATTATCTACCTACTCAAGTTTTTTGGTACATGTTTATTTGTCTACTTACCGCTTTGAGGTAATTTGTAGAACTAAAAAAAAGTAAGTTTAAAAACTAAAACCCGACTACTGAAAAATCGCGCTCTAAAAAGTATGAAACAAGAAAATATTCTTATCTGGAGGATAGCCGTGGTCCGTGGTCATATGCCATTTGGCCCTAAAGGACCTACACGGACCACGGCTATCCTCCAGATAAGAATATTTTCTTGTTTCATACTTTTTAGAGCGCGATTTTTCAGTAGTCGGGTTTTAGTTTTTAAACTTACTTTTTATTTAATTATTTTGGAGTTATAGGTAACAATATATATATTTTTAAAATGTGCTTATCAAGCTCTTTCATTTGATACCCCACACGGTTTTATTAAAAAATGTTTTATTTTTCGTTCATGACATTATGTCCTCTAGAGGGCACCATATGCAATTTTATGTGACGTCACATATCCTATAACCAGCGCGCCATTAAGCCGCTTCTAACTATACCTCATTTGTCAAATTACGACAAGTAGTTTGGAAGTTAGGTGGGAACAGATGCACATACATACATACATACATACATACATACATACATACATACATACATACCGGTCAAAAACATAACCCTCCGCCGTAGTCGGGTAAAAAGAGCTTAAACGAGACGCATTATTATCTAGTTACAATAGATATACCTTGTCAGTCTAGCACAGCTGGCCGTGCCAAGACAAAACGCGAGATAAATCGATTTTATCACATTGTCTCCTAATAATCCGTGACAAAAGTCTTGTCCTGGCGCGCGTGACAGCCCTGCAGGCATGTCAAGACAAGACTATTCACGATAATGTAGAACCTAGTTGCTATATATTTTTCATACATTGGGGAGAATGAGAGAATATCGACATTTCTAACATTTATCTCGTCATAGAGCGCGGCTCCACTAGTGCGCTGCGCTGCGTCGTCGCAACGGATCAAAGGGTCGACGGGCGAGAGACGAAGCGGGGGAAGTTGATGCGCCAGTACAAAATCTTGCGACGATGCAACGAAACGCGCTAATAGAGCCCGGCCCTTAGCCGGCGTCTTATATGCGTTGCGACTTGCGACAAAATGAGGTCGACAAGTACTGAAGTAAAGTATTGGAACGAACTCTCTGCCAAGTAACGACCTCATTCGCTACAGCGACCATGGTAACGATGACCTAACTATCGGATTCAAACAGCTCTGTAGAATCGATATTCTTTTTTGACGGGCCCGTTGGCGTGGTCGGCGTGATCAGCGTGATGGCGCCTTTCACGCTGCAGGTCGTATGTTCGATTCCTACACGGGACATGTATTTGTGTGTATGAACATGTCTGTATGTCCTGAGTCTGGGTGTATAATGTATATTAAGTATGTATTTACAAATAAAAAAGTAGATGTAGTAATATCAGTTATCTGGTTTCCATAGTACAAACTCTGCTTAGTTTGGGATCAGGTAGCCGTGTGTAAAAAATGTCCCAGGATATTATTATTGTTATTATTTTCAGTACCAAACCAAGCAACTCTTGTAGGTACCACCAGTATAGTGCTCGACCCTCTGATTGGTCGGTTGATTCTGACCAACCGATCAGGGATCGAGCACTATAGCAGCTCAATGGCAATGGCAGATTAATGGATATCAGATATCTTGATCTCAGATACTTGCACTGTGGCTACCGTACATTAAATTGGGGGTGATTTCAGTGTCACCAAGACGAGAGCAAATAGGAAAGAAGAGGCCATTGAACTGCTATCTATATGTCTAAAACAAACAAACTTATTCTGTTTAACCTCATATGGAAGCATCAAAAATTATGTTTCATATTCGCTCCTATCACCGCATGGTATTCCTCTGGTAGTCTCGCGTTATTTGCAAGAATTGCAAGTCACTGTTTGTAATTTGACTTAGTACTTCTGACGCCATTTTCTAGACGCGTTGGTGGCAGAATACTTACCAAATTGTTTTGTGTCATGGTTTTATTGATGTGGAACTGAAGCTAGCTACCTCTATATCAACCATGGACCAATTACTAAGGGGAGTGGCCCTAAGCAACTCGGCCGAGTGGTCGGTCTAGTACTAACATCGACATAAAACGAAGCGAGTAGTTCAACTATTTACCGGTAGATAGAACAATGAAAATGAAAAAACAATGTCCACGCTTATTTTCATACATATATCTAATAAGGGCACCTCTTTCTTTAGCCTTTACTCTGTGATATCAACATTAAGCAGGGGGTCCAATAGCGACGTTTACAACATTGCCCATGCAATTAATTCTTCCGTTTTTTAAGCAAAATCCTCATCAATTTTGCTTGATTTCTGTAAAATAGTCATACACACATTGTACGCGGTTCGCGACCATTTTACGGAAATTTAGCGGATTCTGCTTAGAAATTAGAATAATTAATTGCATTGGCAACGTTGCATAGTGGCGCTATTAGACCCCCAGATCTAATATGGTCATGAGAGGTGGAGGGTTTACGCGCCGTTCAGGAGATCCAGATGACGATGGCGGTGGCGTCTTCGCAGCGAATTTGCTTCCATTTGAAGCGTGCTGTTAGGAGACCTTACCAGGAGAGGCTTAGGTGAATTCCTATCACCGGTGCGTTCCATTTGGAGATCCCGGAGCCCCTCCGAATTGCCGAAGGCGGCCACAAGGGTTTTAGTGGGTAAGAATCCCACATCCCCAGATCTCTCCCACAAGAGGTCTGGGCATCTTTCGAAGATTCCCGCTCCGTCAATAAAAAAAGGTAAATTTCTATAGAGATCCTAGCCTGTCTGACGTATCGTCACCCTCAAAAAGGTTTGTAACCATTCATCTTGATTAGAGTCATACGCAGATGCCCTAACTCTTTATTGACCACACTATGAACAGCCTTGGTAATTAATTGCAGCCTTAAGTCTAGCAGATGATGAATTGGTAAGTTCGGAATCTGGCGACCTGATTCGACGAACATGGAATAATCCAGTTTTTTCATCAAGTCAACGCGGCGACGGAAACGGATGCCAATGCATATTTATGTACCATCATTGGGTCCGCACGAGCACCGCACATACATATGCAATGCCATCGCTAAACAAGGCCACGGTTTGGAGTACGGCCGAAATGAACGGAATATTGGTTAAAATGAGTATTGGCATTTCAAGCAATGATCAGACAGGCTAGGTTTAATTAATTGGCTAGCTGTGGGCCAAAGAACCTTTAGAAATTCCGCCAAATTTCCGTAGAATGGTCACATTTTACGCAATTAGTGAGCATTTTACGGAAGGATTCTGCTAGAAAATTATTTTAAGGAGAACTACAGTTCTGTGGATTCATTTCGCTGATGATATCAGCGGACCTAATACGGTCCTTATGCAATAGTGCTAATGAATTGCATTGCAATTCATTTTTCCGACTTTCTGAGGAATCCTTAGCAATTCCGCTAAATTTCTGTAGAATAGTGACACATTTTACGCCATTCGTGACAGTTTCACGGAAATTTAAGGTATTCTGCTGGAGGTTTGGAAAATTGAATTGCTTTAGCAGAATTGCCGCAATTCATCTTTGTGACGGTATTAACCCCACAGGAATAAACAAATTTTATCTTCGTTTCTGTACCAACAGAATTGATACCATTAGATGCGTCCTGATTAGCACTCATTTTTGACGTTAGAACGCAAGAAATGTCATAACCTGAGTCCTCGGGCGACGTAATTACTGAGGCGCCATGCCATCGTGCACTATGAAATTAAGATCTAACACCACGCAACTTTAATCCCATAAAGTTTTCCATTTTATTTTCTTGTATTTTTAATATTTCCCCTCTGTTAAATATTTGTCGGCGGACTGCCAGACGGACCCGGACGTTTCGTGAAAACATCATATTTCATCAATTCTATTTTTATGTTATTGCAGATTTATTACCGGGCGTTATCAGGATGTTGGTGTATAGCTCGTCTTTCAGCGGCCTCCGAATAGTCGATGTTCTGTCTCTAGTCTGTAAAAAGAACTGACGTAGCCTGTAAACGACGCCATAAGCGGACTGCTCCGCTTAAAGCTGACGGCACTAACTGCTCTAAGCAGTCCGTCTATAGCGGCCTCGATTGCTCCAAGCAGTCCTTGTGCGGTTGTGTTTGTATTTGTACGTGAAGCGCTTCAAGCGGTCCGTGTACGGTGCCGTCGCGGGTCGAGCAGCTCTTTGCTGCCGGCATCGACCGCACGTCGACCGCATTTTTAGCTGCGACTGCAATCGAACTGCTTGAGCTGTCCGTGTGTGACGAATGTCCTTTTTGGTATTGAAACTGCAGATCGCCCAACAGCGACCGCTTGAAGCTGTCGGCACTGACTGCTCCAAGCAGTCCGTCTATGGCGGCGCTTAGAGCCGCTCCTCACGGCCTCCACTGATGAGGAAGCACTATGTCAAGTAATGATATGCACTTTATTTGAATTGATTTTTCAAAAATAGTTTTGTCTCTTTTATTCGTTTGACAGATCAGTTTCAATTTGTTTGGTTCATCCCGTATTGCTTTGCCAATTGAAATTGCTAAAAATCGAGACACCAATTGAAAAATGGGCGAAACAGTTACGTAATAGCCTTGCAGGTCATGTGGAGTAGAGGTTAAGCAAGACAATGAAGATTTATGTTTCAGCACCTAGTTGTTAGACTGAGGGAAATCCTGCAGTTTTACGCGGCCCATCACCAGCTCTCTACATAATACCTACATATGTTGGATATAGTTTTTAAAATGGCACGAAGCTCCACCATTGTTACTCCTGTAAACCAGGATCGACAATGGTATCCAACGATGACGCCAAGATTTGACCCTCGACGAGTCCCGGGGAAAAGCTAAGTTGTCTTGGAACCGCACGAATTTAATGAAAAAGAAAGCATAGGAGGAGTTGGAAGAAGATCCACTTCCCTCCCACACCCACATTTACTTCACTTTGGATATAGTATATGTTTTTTTTTGCATAAACACTCTGTGTCCGCCCTGCGATCGTGGAAGGTCGCAGTGACGTGATAATTCGGCACAGCCCCTCCTAGATCTCGTCGTAGACAACATTAAAAACCCGACGGGCGGCTGTCTGTAAATAAATCGTTAGTTGACTCTCGCTGGAACAATGCCGAGAAACAGGGCTGGTACATAGTCAACGATGATGGGGGAATTTTGGAGCATTTCCCAACAACACATCACGTATCTATGTGTTACCTGACTATTAGGCCTATAATGTAACTTCTTCGACCATGTTTCAATTGGTTTCTTTCACACTGTGTTGCTTTGTCTTGGAATAGGGAAGGGCGAAGTTTAGACTCATCCGGATCTCAATCAATTTCAATTGACAAAGCATCACAGGATGTACGAAATCCATTGAAACATGGTCGAAAAAGTTACGTAACAGCCCTGCAGGATCCCTGAAAGGTTATTTATCCTAGGTTCCAGTAAAATTTTCAGGGTTCCAAAACAATCTGCATTTTTAGTTATGTATTCCTTAAGTATTTCCAATCATTAAAGCAGTAAAATTAAAATGATCGATAATGTTTGAAAAAAATCTAGGTCCAGTACGCCCCATCATGAATGCAGACTCATCAAAGCTTGAGAGATCGAACATGTTACGCTGAGTTTTAAACCAGAGTTGGGCAAAATTTAATTGCAATTAATTATATGCAAATTGCATCTGGTGTCACAATTAACATTTAATTTATTTTGATTTTTTTTGTCAATCGCGAACAAATCACAATTAATTGTGAATTGTGACACCACCTGCAATTTGCAATTAATTAATTGCAATTAAATTTTGCCCAACTCTGCTGTCAACCCTAAATGAAGTCGAGCTTCCGCGTTGCAATAGATTCGTGTGTGGGAAGGATGGGCTTATCATAATATTGTTTTAATAACGTCAGGAGAGTCCTCTGCAATAATAGAGATGAATATGACGTGGATAGGGAAAACAGTAGAACCAGTCTTCATCAATATTTAGATAGCATTTGCAAACGTTATTCTATGAAAATCTATAGCTTCTGTTAGAGAAATAACACATCGGGACGCCAGGCGACGTCGCCGGCCACGTATCCAAACAATTTGTATTGACTGGCGACGTCGCCAGTCCGCCGGTGGTACCGGTGGTACCGCCGGTGGTACCTCCCATACATTTCAATACGAATAGTTGGCTACGGTGGCTGGCGACGTCGCCATGGCCCTTATTCAATAGAGGCGTTGAATTGATTTCAATTGATGCTGTGATTGAGCATCTATGCGGTAGGTTGGTTGATATGAACATTTTATGAGGACCTGATACAAAAAAATACTATGGCCCTCCTTCTCATAGCCCTATTGTATGAGTGAGATAGCAATAGGTATATCCAGGCGCTCATAGCCAGCTGCAATCACTGATCGGTAAGCGATTGGAGGCTCAAGGTGTTATTACACTTAATCAAATCTAGACTACTTAATTTAGTCGTTACTGAATTTAGGCAAGTGTAATCGTATTCAGCAAGCTATTCAGAAGCTAGAATAGTTTAAATATTTAGAAGCTTCTGAATTTAGGCTCCTAAATTTAGCCAAGTGTAATAAGCTCTTTAGCAACGCTTAGCAAGATCAGTCAGAAATGGGTGACCATTTAGTGGCATTTGAACTGAGCGTCTCCGTGCTTTTGAGGGTACGTAAAAGTCGGTCCCGGTAGTTGACTTCTAGGCAGCAGCCGTTAAGCCTTGTCAGAGGCCTTCGGGCTTGACCAACTCTGACACCAGGTTGGCCACTAATATCAAATAATAAGAAAAACCCGACTACTGAAAAATCGCGCTCTAAAAAGTATGAAACAAGAAAATATTCTCATCTAGAGGATAGCCGTGGTCCGTGTAGGTCCTTTAGGGCCAAATGGCATATGAACACGGACCACGGCTATCCTCTAGATGAGAATATTTTCTTGTTTCATACTTTTTAGAGCGCGATTTTTCAGTAGTCGGGTTTTAGTTTTTAAACTTACTTTTTATTTAATTATTTTGGAGTTATAGGTAACAATATATATATTTTTGAAATGTGCTCATCAAGCTCTTTCATTTGATACCCCACACGGTTTTATTAAAAAATGATTTTTTTTTTGTTCATGACATTATGTCCTCTAGAGAGCGCCATATGCAATTTTATGTGACGTCACATAGCCTATAACCAGCGCGCCATTAAGCCGCTTCTAACGATACCTCATTTGTCAAATTACGACAAGTAGTTTGGAAGTTAGGTGGGAACAGACGCACATACATACATACATACATACATACATACATACATACATACAAACATACATACATACATACATACATACATACATACCGGTCAAAATCATAACCCTCCGCCGTAGTCGGGTAAAAAAGATGCAATATTTATTAGGATATGGCTTCAGTTTATTCTCAATTTTTAGATAACAGACATATTGACAGTAATTAATTAACAGTTTACACAAATTTACAGTTCGCTGACGGTGAGGGAAAACATCGTGAGGAAAGCTACGTATCCCTCGGGATTAGGTAATAGTCAGTTCCTGTATACACGGCGACAAGGTTCACCACCTGTCACGTTGGGTTCTGACTATCTGGTGAAACGTGGGCTTTGAGTTGGTTAATGCCTCCACAATGTGGTGGTGTATGGTCACTCAAGCCTCTGACTACCCGAGTGGGGGTAAAAGTCGTGACGTTACACACACATACACAGACATAGTGACATTGATGTTTGTATGCCACAGTAATTAGACTCTATTTCAATACGTATAAATTAGGTAATTGTAATCCTAATTGGCAAGATACAGGTCGCTTATAGCTATAAACATTCTTAAAATACGGAATTGCCTCTGACATGAAACATGAAATTAAATGTTATTCGCCCATTAGCGACCTACATACGTTTCGCCAGTCAGTTGTAATGTGTATGGCGACATAAATTGTCGTCGAATCGCGCTAAGTCTCGTTAAACGTATTATTATTGTTGCGCTCCAGATTCCGACCGTGTCATATCATAACAAGATCATATCGAGATGCTGTTTGACCTAGCTTCTGCCCGCGACTTCGTCGGCGTTGACTTTAGAAAAGTCATGTAATTTGTTTTTTTAATAATCCCACACGATCCTTATTTTTTCCTGGATAAAAAGTAGCCTATGTTCTTCTCCAAGGACTTGTCTATCTCTATACCAAAATTCATCAATATCGGTTAAGCGGTTTAGTCGTGAAAACGTAACAGAAAGACAGACAGATTTAATTTCGCATTTATAATATTAAAAGTATAGATATAGATTTGTATGGAAATAAATATAAATAGCATGCCTCTATGGACGACCGTTTGGCGCAGTGGTACGAGCGTATGCTGCTCGGTTTTTATATATTGAGTGGTTATGGGTTCAATTCTCGCCAGAGAAATTTCGGAAACGGACTTGCTCTCATGCCTCGCCCGAGCACTCGGGCCATTATGTCTATGCGTGCCAACGTAAAAACTGAGTACTCCGGCGCGGTATGCGCTTGATGAAGACGCAGCCAATGATTGCTCAAGCGCGCCGCTCGACTCCTTTTGACGCACACGTTGGTACGCTACAAGAAAACCGCAACCTATCAATTCTCACAGTTATTATAATTGTTATTTTGTCCCAGTTCTGTGACGAGTATCACTCCAGTTCAAAATTGGATATTGTTGTTCGTATACTTTGATAGCTTTTCCACTTCGCCGATATAAGTTCGATTGGATTCGAGATTGGATTTCCGTCTTGGAACCGGGTTAAATTTCGCAGCTCCATGTCATATTAGTTTTTACAAAGATGCTGTGACGTAACAAGAACTAACATCATAACAATGGGTCTACATCAGGTGTTTTCCGGGCCCGAGCACTTAATTGAGGTCGGAACGCTAGACAATATCATAACATGAGTATTCGGGGTGCTACGGATTTGACCTTTCTGGAAAAGACCATTAATCTGGTCGTGAAAAGTTCTCCTTGGGCGCCCTCTTCCGACTTTTCGACGTATCCACTTACTTTCGCACCGTATATCTCTATCGTCAGTCGACTTTCACAAATCCTCACTATCATGGTCAAACCATCTTAGCGTACTCTTCTCAATCTTAGTCACCACATCATCCTTCAGCTTATATCTCTTTAACTTATTTTTTTATAAAGATACAGTGTTATTTATATTTCTTATACAAGTAAGTAATGAGATCCAATAATGTGATTATTTTGAGATACATGATAACGCTGGTACCATATCGGAATACGTAGAAAGGTATGTAAATACAAAAAATAGCGTTTCCTGTTTTGAACGATTGCCAAAAGATTTTTCGATAAACGGATTAGTTACATTAGAAATAATGATGGTGATGATAATAATAATAATAATGATACATTTTATTAATGGTCATACAATAGTACATTGTTATCCGAGTGACAAAGTAACTTATTAATTGGTTTAGAGACGGGGTTTGGCGCCCGAGCGTAGCGAGGGCGCTCATAGTTCGAGGGACCAATAATAAGTTACTTTAACCCGAGGTAAACACTGTGCTTTTCATCACGAATACATGGAAAGTAAAAATAAAAACATAAAGTAGCTAAAGAAAAAATGAGTGAGCTACTCGAAAAAATAAATGAAGATCGGATCGCCGCTTACCCGTCATTTTGTTTTTTTTTGAGTGGTTGTAAGAAGGTTGGAACTATTACATTCTCTTTGGTTGGAACATGGTTCAATAGAAATGTGAAAATAGAACTCATATTTTTTTATAATTTGACAGAATCGTTGACAGAGCGGGCACAATCGTATATCTGGATATACGATTGTGCCTGTTCTGTCAACGAATTTGCCCGACCTAAAAAGTATCACCTTCTGTCGGCTCTTCAGGCACCTTTCGACTTACTTTCCGCGTATGAGTGATGAAAAATTACATAATGTACCTATAGAAGCAGTGATAGCCAATTGGACAAGCAGGCGTCTTGCGGGCTTAAGGTCCATGGTTCAAACCCTGGCTCGCACATCTGGTTTTTTCAAATCTATGTGCGAATCATAACTATAATATAATTACTTGCTTACGGTAAAGGAAAACATCGTGAGGAAACCTGGATGTCTTAGATAATCTAACAAACTGTCTTAAGTCTGGGGAAGGGCCGTGCCCAGTAGTGTGACGTTAAAAGGGCTCATATTATTATTATATACTTATGTCTAGTCCATACGTAGGTACTGCACATAGCTGTACAAACTATTCAAATACATTTTCTATTAATATATGCAGTTTCCTGTTTCTAATTTAGATATCAGTATTTACACTTCATCTTACGTACACGTGGCTTTATTAATAGATCTCTTGTTTTACTTGTACCTATTAGTGTAAACTAAATATAGTACGTTTTCTATTTTACATACTACACTGGACCGCAAAGAAAAAGGGTCCGTTAGAAAAAAATACTGAAAAAACTACGCATTTTTATTTATTTTACATTTATTAAAAATAAAAAGCTTGAATTTTTTATTGATATTTTTCATTTAAGCATTAAAATATTCTTTAATTTAGTCTTTATTTCATAAAGCTAGGTCAGGTACTTTTGAAGATATTGAAGATTTTCTAACCGACCCCTTTTCTTTGCGGTTCAGTGTAGATGAACGATGAACGCCGATTTCGGCGCAGTTCAGTATACGTCTGACAACCGATTAATGAAACTGACTTCACGCCGACACTAGACACTCAGTGTATCTCAGTGTATTGACACCGCCACTACAACTGTAACAGCTCGGCCACGACTTCGCGCGACGGCGACGAGCTTTGCTAAAATGTTGCAACGCGCGCGTTGCCGCCGAGAGCGGCAGCTTGTGGCGCGATGCAACATTTTAGCAAAAAACGCTGTCGCCCGTCGCTGTCGCGCGAAGTCGTGGCCGGGCCGTAACAAGGTGTCGCGGTGGTAGACACACGTATAGACACTCGATGTATACACTGGTCTCGTCCTAGCATTAGCGTATTTCTTTGGAAAGATTTTTCTTAGTAGGGCTTTATGCCAAAGCGCGCGCGTGCATTTAACTTACATAAATCTATGGAGGTATAAAGTACGCGACAGGTCGAGATGAAATTCGGGTTATGAGCTTTTTGCAGAATAAAATCCGAATCAAAATTAGCAGGACCCGATAAACAATTAAAATCTCCCACAAAATTATTAAATAAAATTATTCTGTTGCGTTCAAATCTGAATCAAAATTAGCAGGACCACCCGGTCCTGCTAATTTTGATTCAAATTTTATTCTGCAAAAAGCTCATAACCCGAATGTTATCTCGACTTGTCGCGGACTATACCTATTACAGTTTTATCATTTTATTACATTTTTGTTACATCGGATAACGTTATAGTTAATGGAAGTGACCTACAGTTAACTCACTCAGTAACAGATTTAACCACACTTTATCAGCGGTTATCGCCTAATCTATGATTAGAACACGCAACGCAATGTCCTTAATTTTGTTATACTAAACTGAATGTGACTAAACTAAATACCTATTGCCGTCCTTGTTAACAAGGCAGTAAATTTAAGCGTGATTTATGCACTAATGGATGATTTTTCATCTATGTGCATAGTTTACAGTTCGCTGACGGTGAGGGAAAACATCGTGAGGAAACCTACCTATCCCTCGGGATTAGGTAATAGTCAGTTCCTGTATACACGGCGACAAGGTTCACCACCTGTCACGTTGGGTTCTGACTATCTGGTGAAACGTGGGCTTCGAGTTGGTTAATACCTCCACAATGTGGTGGTGTATGGCCACTCAAGCCTCTTGACTATCCCCGAATGGGGATAAAAGTCGTGACCTTATAAATATAAATTTAAGCGTGTCTTTTGTTATTCGTCTCCTTATCGTATGGTCAGTGGCCAACCTGGTGTCAGAGTTGTGCAAGCCGCCCGAAGGCCTCTGACAAGGCTTAGGGACACCGCAGACATGCTACTTTTTGCATCGGCGATCGGCGATTTAGTCGCTTTTAGCATCGGAGCAGTCGCTACGTCCGAACGCAGAGAGTCGCCAAATCGCGATGCAGCATCGATAGAGTCGCAAAATCGCCGATCGCCGATGCAAAAGTAGCATGTCTGCGGTACCGACTTTTAACGTGACCCTTGAAACACGGAGACGCTCAGTGCAAATGCCACTAAATGGTCACCCATCTCTGACTGACCTTGCCAAGCGTTGCTTAACCGCCGATCGTTTACCGATCAGTGATTGCAGCTGGCTTTGAACGCTTTTTTAATTGCCTAGGTTGGCGCACACTGGTAAGCGGTCCACCTGTTGGTGAGTAAAAACCGCCGCCCCAGGACATCTGCAACTTATGGATAGCAGACGCAGCGCCGACCTTTAAGGGACCTGTTAACATGCCCTTTGAAGAATCCCATGTTGTATTACGAAATTTAAAAATGACTTAGCGAGGCATACCACAATTTGGTGTGCGCGGGAGAATGTCTTTAGTTTAACTCATGGACCAATTACTAAGGGGACTGGCCCTAAGCAACTCGGCCGAGTGGTAGGCCTTGTACTAACATCGACATAAAACGAAGCGAGTAGTACAACTATTTACCGGTAGATAGAACAATGGAAATGAAAACACAATGACCACGTTTTTTTTCATACATATATCTAATAAGGGCACCTCTTTCTTTAGTCTTTACTCTGTGGTTTAACTGCATATAGGGCAGTTACGGGTGTTTAGCTTTAGCATTTGCATGGGAAGGGTGATTCAACAAGGCAAAAACGTGGATATTAGGCGAATATGAACTTTTTGGATAGGGTCAGGGGGGGGAGGTAGACCCTCAACCAGGCAGGTAGTCCCCTCCTCTCCTATAACGCCCGCTCCAGCAATATTTGGTTTAGCCCAATGTGGCTTGACCATACAAATTAGAGCCTGCTGACTGTGTTACGTAGCACCGTCAATGTAGGTATTGATAAAAGTCGTGTACGTTGTAATAAAATAGATTTTATTACCCAACTGAAGCAAAGTCGAAAGAAGGAGAGTGTATTTTTAGACTTTGCGTAATTTGCCGCTTTTATTTTATGATCTCGCAACAAAGACATTACCGAAACGAGGGAGACACGTGTCCAAAGTCCCTATCTCCCTATATATTTATGATTTATTTGATAATTCTTCAACGGTTGTCCCTTCCGAAATATCATTATGGCTAAACATTGCAGATGTATCATAGTAGAAAGATGGGTAGTGGGTTATCTTCATAGAAACGCACCGCGCGCGGCTTGTATGTGTGCGCCATGCGTTTATATACGTCGCGCACGCACACTCAAACATCACATGCATTGTTTCGCACTGATAACCGGGCTTAGTTTTTGTTTGAGTGTGCGTGCGCGCCGCATAGATACGCATGGCGCACACATACAAGCTGCGCGCGGTGCGTTTCTATGAAGATAACTTACTATCCATTTTTCTACTATGTCTCAGTGTCGTCATGTCAACGTCACTAGTTCTCTGATAACAGTGATAACGGAGGCTTGCGGTATGTAAAGAGTGCCGAGATGATAATTACGATAGTATACGAGTGGGTAGAGTGGCTGCCACCAATTTATCTTTACAGGTGGCGAAATATGGAAGTATCGTTGTCGTCATGAAAATGATAAAAAAAAAGTTTTTTTTGGCGCTACCGTTATTTCGACAGATCAGTTAGTGATGTAGTTTGTATGTAGAAAAAACATGGTTTTGTCCGAAAAATAAGTTCGCCCCTTAACCCCCTTCGCACACGTTACGTCGTAACGTAAGCGTATCGTATCGTATACGCGCGTAGAACGAGACCAATACGAGCAAGTACTATTTCAAACAAGTCCGCAGACGATGCGGTGTTGCAGCGTATCGTATGAGATGTTCATCGTCATCACGATAGTCGTAGCATGCTGGCGTAAAAAAGCAAGCGTAGAAAATATTTATTTATTGTTTTCATTCTAAATTCGAAATTTATAAGAAAATGTTCTCAAGTTCAAATTTCGAATTTAGAATGTGTGAAAGGTGTGGACAGTGACCAGATACGTCTACGCTACGAGTCGTTTGTAGGACTCTGCACGTCTCGTACTCGTTGCGTCTTGACGATACGCTTACGAGACGACTACGCTTACGACCCATGTGCGAAGGGCCTAAGTGCGGTTCAGGCTTTATGCTCACTTTTGAAATTCGAACACCGTTCGCCATTTCCAAATCGTCTTGCTGAACCCCATAATATTTATTGCCGCCATACCTCAAGTTTATATTTAACAAATCTGCATAAACCTCAACAATTTGTACTGTCCAGTCATAACAGCATGGTTCAATGACATTAGTGAATAGCGACGTGTTACTCATAAGTTGGATATCATAATAATTTTGTTTATGACTTAGAATGTTTTATTTCAATGTGTAATAGGTGTCTTTTTTGTTTCTTTCCGTTCCGTTATGATGAATTGTATTGTATACTGTTAGAAAACAGAGAATACAAAGGATTTGAACGTTACAATTCGGTTTTACCGTTACACATTTTCAGTATTTGCACGAAATGTGTACGGAATACTTTTTGATTTATTTTTAATTTTTCAACTAAGATTTTCACTTGCTAAATGGTGAGGGAAACATGCGTGAGGAAGGCGCACGTTTTTTGAATGACTTGTGAAGTTCTTTGGGTGACCGAACCCTTCTGTCATACAAATAATTTACGCAGTCGCACACAACAGTATAGTTACATGATAAAAGGTGCGTTTAGACCATGGACCAATTACTAAGGGGACCGGCCCTAAGCAAGTCGGCCGAGTGGTCGGCCTAGTACTAACATCGACATAAAACGAAGCGAGTAGTTCAACTATTTACCGGTAGATAGAACAATGAAAATGAAAAAACAATGACCACGTTTTTTTTCATACATATATCTAATAAGGGCACCTCTTTCTTTAGTCTTTACTCTGTGGTTTAGACCAATCAAGCAAGAACGTTCTTTAATAAAGTCATATTACTGTCTTATTTCTGTGGCTAACACCCTATACTGTTATTTTTATCTCCCGCTTTGCTACGGAGGGAAGTGGATAATTTTCTTCCAACTCCTCCTATTCTTTCTTTTGATTAAATTCGTGCGGGTTCCAAGACAACTTAGCTTTTCTCCGGGACTCGTCGAGGTTAAAACCTTGGCGTCATCGTTGGACACCATTGTCGATCCTGGCTTACAGGAGTAACAGTGGTGGGAGTGTGTGGCGGGCTTAGTCCCAAAAAAACATTATTTCTTAATATTTCTGGTTTTTTTTTATCTCTGCGAACAGAGATAGACCAACGAAAGAAAGCTCTATTTCTTTCTACACGAGAATTTAATAGAGTGGGATGCTGGTTTGGTCTAAACCCACCTTTAAGGTTTACAGTTTCGTCTGATCAAAGCCTTAGTACCTTATTAAGTTAGAATCGCATAGTCAGCTATATTGAGATATAATTAAGCTATGTTTGCACTATGTTCGACCGTTTCTCAGAAACGTAAGGAGCCAATTACGTGCAGTGGTCGACCCTCGGACACATGATACCGTGTGCTTAGCGTGACTAGATATTACAGGTTTTATGAGACTTTCCTAGCTTATGACACTTCTGGTCCACCAGAACACTGCCTCCTCAGAAGCACCAGCTCGGAGAGGACAGTATATTTTTATCGCGTTTAAAAAAGAGTTTTGGGTCATTGAAATAAGGTTAATTTTTTCATACACTGAGCGCGTTAGGTCGGATCTTAAGCATCCTTATTAAAAAAGAAGTGAAATTAAAAAAACTACGTTATTCCAATGACCCAAAACTCTTTTTTAAACGCGATAATCATGTGCTCTCCTCTCCGAATCGGACTGTGTGAACGGACGCTAATTCTACAGTTGCAGACGGAAGTTGCCGATAAAATAACTTTTTGGAAAGTGGAGATTTTTTTTTTTAGTTACCCCAGCTGTGGATCGTTTCGCTATTCTGACAGACCCTCTGATTGGTCGGTCAGACGCTACAGTGGCAGTTCGATGGCTAAGTGACTCGGCGCCCAGGGCATCAGCAACTGATGGGAGCAGACGCAGTGCTGATCTTTTGTGATCTGTACATATAGGTACCCATTAAAGAAGCCCGCGTGATAAAAAAGAAAATCTCCTATAGGTACATCAAATCTGGCCATGCTATGCACACTAGACGCTACGTCACGTGTGGGCACATACCGCTCCGTGCCACACTATGTCCGGCTAATCTCGTGTGAACCAGTATCACTTACATTACTTTGCCTTTTTTATAATGTGGAGGTAGGTATGTACTGTGAATTCATATCAAATTGTGGTGAGATATCAGATTTTGTTTTCCGAATAACCGACAAACCGTGGAGTTTGGGTATAGGCGGACTTTAGTCGGGAATTTAAAATTGAAAAAAAAACGAAATTTAAAAAACCATCTTGTTCAAATGCTATGCTTGGCTTAATCATCATCATTTCAGCCAATAAACGTCCACTGTTGGACTTATGCCTCCCCAAAGTTTTCCACAACGACCGGTCCTGTGCTGTGTCCAGCGGTTTCCCGCGACCTTCACTTGGTCGTCAGTCCACCTTGTGGGGGTCTACCCGCGCTGCTTTAATTGGCATAATGGTCTATCTGTATGAAAAAGCTAAACATAGAGGGCGTTTACATTATCTACCCTTTCAACTCCCGATGCTTTATGATTTAAATAAAAATAGATTATATTCTTTGTCTGGCGATATTGCTAACTCAAGCGCGCCTATTGTTGTCAAAATACTATTTTAGTTTTCTTCAAAATCCGTGTAAGATCCGAGTTTTACTATCCATGTTCGTTTAATAGCAATAATCTTGCTGCTACAGTAAAATAAATAACGAAAAATATCTAGAGTCAAGTCTAATTAATCTAATAACTCAAGCCAATGTCAATAAAGCTCATAAGAGGCGTAATAAAATGTGTTTGCAGAAGAAAAATGCCGCAATAAATATACCATTTCAATAGAACCTTATTAATTGTGCAGAATTATAGCAATGTTATGGCCGCAAAATGTTTACGACCCCTGTCGCCGATTGAATGCCGCCGCCATTTTGAATTATGATGTATTTATGCGCAGGTTTACCTTGTATTTTTTTTGGTAGCAACTGTAAGAATAAGTTATTTTCAAAGTGTTATTTTTGTAGCTAATATAGGTATGTAGAAGCATTATTGTCTGCTATTCCCTATGCGTCATTACATTTACGTAAGTTGTTTACCCACACGAAAGTAGATTATAGTTTTTCATACAAAAACGCTTTTATAAGCGTTGTCCATCATCGGAAATTCCATAAATGCCTCATTCGAATTCTTCAATTCTAAATTTAAAAAAAACATTGTTAATTTTTTGTTTGCATTCAAAAGTTACACCTCCTCAAATTGTTTGCTATCCCTGACAGCAATTGACAGCCATCAGAATTTCAATGTTTACACTATTAATGATGATTGCTTTGATTTTATTTCTCTTTATCGATTACATACTATAAACCTTCCTAGAAGGTGCGCCTAAATCGAAAGCATTTGCGCATAATGAGCATTCGGCTACGAGTATTTGGGCGGGGAGCACGTCGAGCAGAGCTTGGGAATGCTCGCACAACCACTTGAACGTCGCCTTCAAATGCTCGCTATAGAATGCACGCTATAGCATGCTCGCTATAGAATGCTCGCTTTAGAATGCTTTCTATAGGATGTTCGCTATAGAATGCTCGTTATGGAATGCTAGCTATAAATACTCTCCTTTGAAGATGCTTAACACTATTAGTTGTACCTATGTACTTTTCACGTGCACAAATTCTTACATTTCGTTTACAATACATAATTCCAACCACTATCAACATCGATTATTATCGATGACTAACGCGATATCGGACGGTTTTCTGTCATCAAAGGTCAATGACTAATGCATGCGCAATCGGGAAATCTTGATGTTTAGATAATACAATGTACCTTAATAAGTAGTGGATGGACAATGTCAAATAGTGCCAACAAGATTCACGGCCCGTTAAATCGATCTCATGACTGAGATCGAACTCGAGATGCTATTTTTACCCGACTACGGAGGCGTTATGATTTTGACCGGTATGTATGTATGTATGTATGTATGTATGTATGTATGTATGTATGTATGTATGTATGTGCGTCTGTTCCCACCTAACTTCCAAACTACTTGTCGTAATTTGACAAATGAGGTATCGTCAGAAGCGGCTTAATGGCGCGCTAGTTATAGGCTATGTGACGTTACATAAAATTGCATATGGCGCCCTCTAGAGGACATAATGTCATGAGCTAAAAAAAAAACATTTTTTAATGAAACCGTGTGGGGTATCAAATGAAAGAGCTTGATGAGCACATTTCAAAAATATATATATTGTTACCTATAACTCCAAAATAATTAAATAAAAAGTAAGTTTAAAAACTAAAACCCGACTACGGAAAAAACGCGCTCTAAAAAGTATGAAACAAGAAAATATTCTCATCTAGAGGATAGCCGTGGTCCGTGTTCATATGCCATTTGGCCCTAAAGGACCTACACGGACCACGGCTATCCTCTAGATGAGAATATTTTCTTGTTTCATACTTTTTAGAGCGCGTTTTTTCCGTAGTCGGGTTTTAGTTTTTAAACTTACTTTTTGACAGATGTACCATACATTTAGGCCTGTATTAATAAATGCATCTCAAATTTGAGATCGATCTTAAGATGCAGTTTTGACGTTTAATGTATGGGACATCTGTCAAAGACAGCATCTCAAGTTCGATCTCAATCTTGAGATCGATTTATTAATACGGGTCGTAACGTCAAAACTGCATCTTAAGATTGATCTCAACTTTGAGATCGATTTATTAATACGGGTCTGATCAAAGCTTATCAAGACTCTCAAAATTAATGACATTTCTCTATTGAAAATCTTAGTTCCTCTTCTGGCCACCGGGTCAGTTAAGTTCGTGGCACTAAATAAAGTGTGTATTCGTGGGCTTTGTAATATAGGCATATAGGTACTTATGTCAAAAACGGCGGTAGCCGATGGTATTTTGACATTGCCGTTCATTGAGATTCGGGCCATACTCCACCACGATGCCCCAGTGCGATCGGCGAACTTCACACGTCTTTAGAAATATGTGCAGGTTTTCTCACGATGTTTTACACCGTCCAGTAGCCCGATTCACGTAACCAAAACCGTAACGATGTCTCAACGATATAGTCGTTGATAGCCTTTTCATAATACGAAAAGGCTATCAACGACTATATCGCTGAGACATCGTTACGGTTTTGGTTACGTGAATTGGGCCACTGCAAGTGAGCCTGCTCGCATAGCGTTGCTGTTTGAAAATGTATACAATTATTCTTTTGAAAAGAGTAACCATTGAGTTTCTTGCCGGCTCTTCTCAATGGAAGCAACATTACGAACCGGTGGTAACGCTAAAATATTGTTTATCTTGACTATTTATAAACGCTTTATTGAGCTTACATGAATAAAAAACTTTTGATTTGATTTGATTTGATAGGTCAAGCAAGCCTTTGAAATGTAGGTCCCCTAAATCGTCGTCATTCCTAGAAGAGGTGCATTGAGTGTTTGTAATTGCGTTTGCGTCGTGTCGCGGTCACGAATCAATTCCATATAAGTACATCTAACTCGACAGATATGGTGGCACTTGGCATAATTTCATACGCGGATTAGTAAGAGGTTAGGGGGTTTCAGACGAATGTAGTGAGTCGCTACGATAACTGAAGAAGATATTGAGAATTAGAGAGAATATAATGGCATGTAAAGACATACCACTCCACCAAGCCAACTAGGAACCTGTCAAATGTGACGTCACCCGCACAAGAAGGCGGTGGCGGTGTGCGGGAGGTGTGGCGGGCGGGAAACCGCAGGCGGTGGCGGGTGTGCGGGCGGTATGCGGGCGGGGAAGCCGCATTCCATCCGAGTTCCTAGTTGGCTTGGTGGAGTAGTAATATCATAGATTAATTTTGGTTTCCGCGAAGGCGCTCCGCTAGTAAAATACGGCAACTTATACTACGCCAAAATCGGCGTACTTTAATACATCTGAGAGCAACCAATGTATGAAACTGAAGTGCTGCCTGCGATGCTAATAAGCTTTTGGAATCAATTTTCATAGTAGGGCGTGGTAGGGCGGATGGCGGGAATCAAACCCGCAACCACCCGATATAGTGAGCCAAGCGGCCTACGCTCGAACCACTGCACCAGCGATCGTCACGTACGTAATTTTTAAATTTAGTGTGTTTAATTAGTCCAAAAATCAATTTTGAAGACATTAGAATATACTATTTATTCTTACCTATATTGAACGTTTGATTACAGTATTCACACTAGCAAACGATATTTACAGATAAGATCTAGTAGAAGTATAAACCAGTCTAGACGGGATGCAAGCCGAATGATTAAAGATAGTGGTAATGAAGTTTGAAATCTAAAAACTGATTGCGAGTATTTTATGTGTAAGTACATTTTAACCGACTCCAAAAAAAGGAGGAGGTTCTTAATTCGACTGTATATTTTTTTAAATGTGTAAGGTGTATGGTTCTTTAGTCTTCTGTGTATTCTTATAAACCAAACTAGCAGGCTCACTACTAATTTCTTTATTAAACATTATCATTATCAAATTTACTGAGCTACGGCCTTTTTAGAATCGTCAGATAACTTTTATCCACCTAATAAATTTTAAGTTTTGACAGCCATTCCATAGAATATCAATCTTAACGTCAAATTAATTGCTGGATAATTATCTGACAAGTCTGAAACCGGCCTTAGTTAGGGCGCGTCCATAAATTACGTGAGCCGTTTAAGGGGGGGGGGGTTAGAGCCGAAACTCACCCAATCTCACGTGGGGAAGGGGGTCTTGGCAAATACCACGAGAAAACTAGGGTTATGGTCGAGCCAAATCTCACGATATCTCACCAAGGGGGGAGGGCGGTTAGAAAAATAACCAAAATCGCCTCACGTAATTTATAGACGCCCCCTTTGTATGTACGAACTATCTCCAAGACTACCTCGAGACGTGGGTTTTATGGTCGCCCATTCTAGTGCCGACTGAGACGCCTTTTTAAGTGCCTCTGGCGAGATTGTAACGAGTGATGTACATTCACAGTACTCTGTTATTTATGTCTGTAATAGCCGCAGTCTAAGAGTCTAATATAACCACTGCGTTAGATTTAGACCGCTGTAGACGGATTAAATCCTAGACTTCAGGTTTTCAAGGCAATATACAAATATGGAATCGGACCCATTGGATGCATCTAAACGAGGTCTTTATGACATTATACGCGATCCAATTTCAAAATTGATTGCTAAGGCGCGCCGCTCGCCTCATATAGATGCACCCAATTGGATGTGTTCTAATTCTAAGGCAACACAAATGTTGTAACAAATACCTATTAAAAAACCCGTAACTTAGGAACTAAAGTAGTTTTATATGACTAATGTGGCAATTAAGCGTACGGCCTACTTATTGTTAAGCAGTTACCGTAGCCTATAGCTGCAGTACCAAAGACATCGTTCGCACGTTGCCAACCTGAAGGGGAGTGAGACAGAGGGAGGGGGGGTTTAGGCAGCTGTAATAGCTACTTTATGCCGATCTTCTGTGGGAGGGTGGTAATAACCCAGTCGAGCCAGCTCGTATATGAGCTGCAGTCAATTGGCTACAGCAAGTCCCTACCACCAAAACTTTTCGCAATGCACTGAGCTATTTCAAATCAAGAACTTTAAGATACATAACCCTGGCTCACACCTCTCGATTTTTCGAAATCTATGTGTGAATCATAACTTTAATATGATTATTACTTGCTTACGGTGAAGGAAAACATCGTGAGGAAACCTGCATGTCTTTAGACATGTAAAATCCACCAACCCGCATTGGGCCAGCGTGGTGGATTATGGCCTGAATCCCCCTCGTATTGAGGGGAGGCCCGTGCCCAGCAGTGGGACGTTAAAAGGGCTAAATTATTATTATACTTATTTTTTTAAGATACTTAAAATTATACTTTACACTTCTGGATAGTCTGGATCACCCTGTAAATTCCTATTACAGTTCCAAACTGCCTTCCATCTGGGATTTGGAAAACTAAATTAGTGATGTGTGCAAATCTCCAAACGGTAGTCGGTACGATCATTTCTTTTCCATTTATAACTCCATGATGCATAGCGTCATCAATGACGCTTTATATTATAGACACGTCACGAATATGAGTGCTCTAAAACCGGCACATTAAATATACCTACATATCAATGAATACTAGCGTATACGCCGGACCAGGCCCTACCACCACCTCTTATAGCAGTATTGTTTTAACGTTTCAGCGACTTTTTGTGCAGTGAGGTTTTTTATTGTCATGACAATAAGGTAGTGGTCGTGGTAAGCCCCCTGTTGGTAGAAAGAGATGAATATACATTGAAGCGTTATTAATTATTTGGTAGGTCTGCCCCGCATGCCTCGTGCGAGCACTCATGTTATGACATTATGTCTACGCGTTCTGACGTCAAAACTGAGTGCTCGGGTGAAACATGAGCCAGATGTAGGCACAGCCATTGGAGGGCGCGCGCGTACAGGCACGGCGCTGAGTGGCGCGTGATTAATTGAAATTCGGGTAGTTACCTTGTATCCATGTTGCCATAATAAGCACGGTTAGTTGCGTCTAAAGGTTTATTACTTCTTTGAGTATGATGACTAATATTGCGTATTCGTGGCCGCGTCGTCTAAACGTCTATATTTCCACACCAGCTCCATAAAACCTCAAATAGATTCGCAAGGAAATTCGTCTTATTCGCGTGGGCAGTCGACCAGTTCACTACTTATATTTTCCATTCAGCAGATCTCAGAAGTGGGATACTACAATGAACTAAAAATAGTTGCTATATGTGTCAGTACCCACCCTTATTGCCCACGCAAACATCACACATGGTAAAAGGTCCTTGGCCTATACGAACGCACACAAAGAAGAGTTGCTATGTTAAAATAAAGGCACTAAAATAGAGGCACGTTCATTCAACATGTGAACACACCAACACACATAGACGTAATATACATAATTGCAATCGTAATTAAATACATGACAGGATTTATGTAAATGTTGAAATCTGAACTTTCTGCCAAAATTCTGCGGATGCATCTCGGGTGGGATTAATCTTGAACTAAATCTTTGATATAGTGTAAAAATAAATAAAATGTAAGGGTCTGTTTGGAATTTCAAAATAACAGTGTTTTACTAAAATATGAAAGTAATACGGTACTTATAACAAAAAAATGTCTCTCTGTATGTTTTTTCCGGCTAATCTCTGAAACGGCGAAAACGATTTTGACGGGACCTTCACTGGCAGATAGCTGATGTTATAAGGAGTAAATTAGGCTTGCCTACTTTTATTTAACTTAGCAAACACTCACAATTGTTTTCTGTTAAATTTCACACGTACGAAGTCGCGGGCACAGCTAGTCTTACATATGATAGCCTTAAGCCGGAAACCCACCGCGACGCACGGAGGGGCCACGCACACGGGCCACGCCTCGCTTTGCAAGAAAATGTATGTATGACGTCATTTTGTGCGTAGCTTCTCCGTGCGCCGCGGTGGACACGATTGCATACATTTTCTTGCAAAGTGAAGCTTTACCCACGTGCATGGCCTCTCCGTGCGCCGCTGTGGGTTTCTGGCTTTATTGACCAGGGAACTGGCTTTGGGCGGCTACGCAATTTGACTCCTGATGTCATCCTTAAATCACTGTAAGTAACTAAGTAATTTTGTGCCATTTTATTTGATGTAATGGTTGTGTGACGTCAAACCCCAAATCACTTCATTAGCTACGTCCAGATGTCGCACATGCCGCGCGAGGCTGCTCACCCACATGCCTTGCGAAGCACAAAGTTTGCCTCAGTGGCATACCGCGCAAGGCAAATGCCGAGGCAACTAACACTCCAGACAGAAAAGGGTATAAACCCGAGCAATCAGTTTGACATTATCTTTCTGTCTTATGACTATGCCAAACTAGGCGAGGCAAATGTGAGTGCTCATGTGAGGCAGGGCGCGCATTTGCCTCGCGCGAGGCAAGTCAAACTTCGAGAGACAATTTGCCTCGCGCGGCATGTGGCCATGGGTATTTGCTAGTGTAAATTTTGGCTGGTTTGAATTCGTAGTTTAGGGTTAATTCGTACTAGTGCAAACATACGTAAAATCTGTAGGTAGAGTTTGAGTCTGAGGTTGAGTTACCTCTATCATTACTTTTACGTATGTTTTATCGTTCAGCAAATGAAGGCGAAACGTTAAATAATTTAAAGAATAAATTTTCTTGAATTGAGGTGAGCCTCGCCGAAAACAGGCATGATTGTAGGCTATCTCATCTTAGACGAGTGGGGTAAAATTTTTGAAAAAGATATCACCGTATTTATTAAACCTTCATCTTTAAATTTTTAGTAGGAAAAAGTGCTACTTGCTATTATATTGTAAAAAATATCAATGTGAAACGGTTTTCGTCTTAAAATTTCTATCTCCTTCTAAAACGGCTTAGAATTTTTAATTATCTTTTTCACCAAACTGTAGAGAAAGATATTATCAAAAAAATCATAGTCGGATTTTGTGATGCAATAGTTTTTCATGTCACAATTAAGTATTTTCGATATTTTTGCAAAATAAGTGGGCGGGGTTAGTGCGCTCTCGACCAATCCAGACGGCCAAAACGCTAGACGTAGAGTCGCTAACCGACTCTACTGAACATGCAACACATTGGTAGAGCAATAGTGCACTTCCGATTGGTGTGGGATGATGGAATTCGTATTGCCACAATAATTTAAATACGAGTAAATGGTACGGTAAGTTGTAACGCAGGAATAATGAAGGTCGCCTGCAATCTAACTGGTATCAAGACTACTTTTATTATACGTCAATAACGTAATCCCCCAAGTAAATATGTGAAACACAGATAGCTATAGATAAAAAGCTATTTTTTCACTGTCACTGTGATATTTTATTAGATTATTTTATTTTGAAAAGTAATATACTACCCCAATTCTGCAAATTCTTAACCAATTGTAAAAAACGTTCTACACATACCTAATATAATGAACAACTTTTTACACATACTATCTTCGTGAATTCTTAATAGTTACTCGTAAATTATTGGCGGTCCAGATGTTGCTACAGATGACTGATAACATGTCGACCGCTAAAGTTAATTTAAGAAAATTAAATTATCAGACATTGAACACAGAAGCCGTGAAAGTCCCGTCAAAATCGGTACAGCTGTTTCGAAGATTAGCTGGAACTAACATTCAGACAGACAGATAAAAAAATATTAAAATTGCTTTTTTGTTATAAGTACCGTCTATACTTTTTTTGTGGGTCACTAAAGACACTAAATAAAAGGTCTAAATAGGAGTCGCCTCTGATCATCTGGGTGATCAGAGGCGAATTTTTCTTCCATTTTGATCATCTGGGCAAATCACCTGGGTGATCAAATTCGCCAGGTGATCAAAGGCGACTTTTTCGTCCACTTTGATCACCCAGGCGATCAAAGTGGAATAAACCTTTCATATTCATTTAGCAAAAAACTGTTATTTTGACATTACAAATAGGCACTTCAATTTTATTTATTTGTATCTGATCCAAGCCTACAAGTATTATTTAGCACTTTTAAAACAGCCTGTATAACTTATTTTGGTAAACTGACAAATATCTGCGTATCAGTTCGTCGAGATGAACACAGTCCGTCACGGCCACGTCTCGTTCCATTGTGTATCATAAAATGTATGCAAATATATTTGAGAGTGTTTGTGTTAATTGTAATGGACATAGGCTGTATTGTGCTGGAACTGGTGACTTCACTCTGAGGCTCTGTTGTTGTACCATCGAATAAGAAATTATTCGTATGCCTTCTAGAACCACATTACAACCCATCAGGGCCCTGAGTGTATTTTTTTTCGTAAAATATAATATTATAATTTAGCCCTTTTAACGTCCCACTGCTGAGCACGGGCCTCCCTTCAATGCGAGGGGGATTCAGGCCATAATCCACCACGCTGGCCCAGTGCGGGTTGGTGGATTTCACATGTCTAAAGACATGCAGGTTTCCTCACGATGTTTTACTTCACAAGCAGGTGATAATCATATTAAAGTTATGATTCACACATAGATATCGAAAATTCCAGAGGTGTGAGCCAGGGTTTGAACCCAGGATCTTAAGCCCGCAAGACGCGTGCTTAACCAATCGGCTACCACTGCTCAAGCCTCAAGATCTAAAGCCCGTATTAATAAATCGATCTCAAGATTAAGATCGATTTATTAATACGGGTCTTAGATCTTGAGGTTGAACGTCATATGACTCGGTCACTGGCCCTTGGATGTTGTATAATCGCTATGATCTGCCGTGTCGTGCGCCAGCGCCGACGCAAGTGACCCCTCGCCTCGTTGCGATAATGTTACATGACGTAAGGCAAACATTGAGAGTAAGGCTTAGTTCAGACGATCGCGAGAGTACGCGCGTATTTCCTGCGAGCAACGAGATTTAAAAAGTAAGATGCAGCCGTACACTTCAACAAACTTATCAGGGTCCGGTGGTCAAAAGAATAACTGCAATAAGGAGTATATCTATCTATATAACTTAATTTAAATAAAGAAATGTCATAGTTTGATAGTCTTGTATCGTAACTAGCGGACGTTCTCAGCGGGCTAGATAAGTTTGTAGAACTGGCTGTGATACACAAATACGCGCGGCCAGTGAACTTAGCACACTCTGCTCCAACAAGACAAAATGTTGTAAATATTATTCCTCTCGTTTTCTGTTATTAATAAAGAAAGAGACAATACAATTGAAGTTGTCTAAGATACGGACAATCTGCTTACGGCTTAGTGTAGACAACGCAGTTTTTGTTTTATATTTTTTTGATACTCTCTAGAAATTATAATTATTTTATGTTATGGTGCGCGCGCGTGTCACCTATGACATGTTTTCCCATGGTTTACATTGACTACCTGTTGTAGGTTTGGTCTACGCGTTGCCGCGCGATCGTCTGAACATAGCCTTATGAATACGCTATGAAGTACTTATTTGACTACCACTTTGCAATAGAGGGAAATGGTTATTGCTATTTTATTTTATAGTCTTCTTCCTCATTGGGCGAATGCTTAAAAGAGTATCCTATCTGTGCTCCGGGCTTAAATTCACAGTAGGGTGAGTCCAAATATTAGCTCCTAGGCGCGTCCACATGAAACAAGCAGCGCGCCTGAGCAAATAAGAATATCGACGTCCGCGTCCGTCAGAACTGATTTCTTGGGCACGACTGCGCAGCAAATGTAGACGCAGCAATACATCATGTATAGAAACAGCTTACATTTTGAAGATAATATTATTCCGTTTGATTGATTGCGATTTGCGATCTATCTCATGAAAGAATATAGCAAGCCAGCGTGTTAGATTAAAAACCTTGAAGTTACCTTGTCTTGTAGCAATTCCTAGCAAATAATAATATGTACTCTTGGAAATATTACTAGCGATTTCGACACCTGCTCTCGCATGCGTAGTAGTAGAAACAAGATATAATAATAATATGCTTTTGTGTTCGTGTACAGCATCGAGAACATAATCTTTGGTAGGCTACCAATGGTAGCGTTACGTTAACGTAAGCGTGTTCTGTTCCGCTCGGCTTCCAAATGCCTATAAAACAATGTAACTACATCCACGACAAGCAGCTATTAATATTTAAAACATAGTTTGTGTACATTTTACATACCGTTTGACATATATTACAAGTTGTAAATATTAGTGGTAAGAAAAAAAAAAAGGTTCGGATTTCTATATTTTTTTAATATGCTTGAGTATTAATTAGGACTTCAGAACCAACCTGTAGGTATATCTGCTGGTCAGTTTGGAGAAACATCGTGACATATAATATTTTAGCTTTTACAGCTAAAGACCCTCCAGTTTCACAGAATCGCGACTTCCATACGCAAGTATTTCATATAATCTAGCAACGCAGCGTCTTGGATCTCATATGCCAGCGTGATGTATGATGATTTTGAAGATATAAAGGTCTGGCGTATAAAACAAAGGTAGAGAAAAATTACTCTTTATATTCCGTAGAGACGAAGATTCATGGAACGAGAATAATAAAAACGTCTGCCCCATCAGAGGCACGTTTCTACGAGTATTTGGTTAAATAATACGCGTCATTTTGTGCTTTTTTAGCCGCCCGTATATCAGCTGGGCCTTTAGCCAAGTTGACATTCTACAATCGTGAACGCTAATAGAAAACTAAAAAAATGTATGGGAATGACATACCTCATCGTTATATCACGTGGTCTTACGCTTAGAGAACGTACCCATACTACGTGACCCGTTCATGGGAGAAGGGTTCAAAATACCACGCTCGGTCACAGGGGCAAGGGAAGACTGGACAGGATGCGGGACACAGGATGCAGGATACGGGATTTCCGGGATTCGGGTCCAGGATTCGGAAAACGAGAACCGGTAAAGAGGATCCGGGATTCAGGAAACGGGGTCCGGGAAACAGGAACCATGATACGGGATTTCCGGGATTCAGGTCCGGGATTCAAAAAACGAGATCCGGTAAATAGGATCCCGGATCCAGAAAACGGGATCCGGGAAACGGGGTCCGGGAAACTGGACCCGGGATACGGGATTTCCGGGATACAGATCCGGGAATCGGAAAACGAGATCCAGGCAACGGGATCCGGGACACAAGATCCAGGAAACAGGATCCGGGATTTCCGGGATACAGGTCCGGAATTCGGGTCTCGGATTCGGAAAACGAGATCCGGTAATGAAGATCCGGGATCCAGGAAACGGGGTCCGGGAAATAAAATCCAGGATACGGGATTTCCGGGATTCGGGTCCGGGAAATCGGAAAACGAGATCCAGGAAACAGGATCCGGGACACAGGATCCAGAATACGGGATTTCCGGGATTCAGATCCGGGATTCGGTTCCGGGATTAGGAAAACGGGATCCGGTAAAGAGGATCCGGGATCCAGGAAACGGGGTCCGGGAAACAGGATCCAGGATTCAGGATTTCCGGGATACGGGTCCGGGATTCGGGTCCGGGATTCGGGTCCGGGATTCAGAAAACGAGATATGGTAAATAGGATCCGGGATCCGGGAAACGGGTCCGGGAAACAGGATCCGGGATACGGGATTTCCGGGATACAGGTCCAGGATTCGGAAAACGAGATCCAGGAAACGGGATCCGGGATACAGGATCCAGGATACGGGATTTCCGGGATTCGGAAAACAAAATCCAGGAAACGGGATTCGGGACACAGGATCCAGGATACGGGATTTCCGGGATTCAGGTCCGGGATTCAGAAAACGAGATCCGGGAAACGGGAAACGGGGTCCGGGAAACAGGATCCGGGATACGGGATTTAGCCGGGATTCGGGTCCGGGATTCGGAAAACGAGATCCGGGATATACGGGTACGCAGTACGGGAATCGGGTGCACAGCGTTTGAATATTTAAAAAAATATGGGTCTCACGTAGTATGGGTATGTTCCCAAGGCGTTCGCAAGTGGAGAAAGAGAATAGAAACAAATTGATTGCAACTTGGCTAGGGGCCCTGGAGTCAATTGAAATTAAAATGTGATGTTATTGTATCGTTATCACACAAGTCTATGTTATAAAGTGAGCCATGAGACAGAATTCGTCAATTATTGGCCGCTATTAACTGTGATTAATATTATTTATTGCGTCCTTCGCGCGTGCGATCGTGGTATTTATAAAGAGAATTGGGTGATAAATAGTTCGTTAATTATTCAGAGTCAGTATTCGACAGCTCCGTCGATAGAACGGAAATATCGACTCGGTATATAGGTCAGATTTTATCTTCTAATTAGTTATTGGCCGCGTTTCTGTGCGCCTTTATTCCGCGCAATCTTCTCAACCCGGACCTTTGGAAGGCATGCGTGGGGACATGGGTCCAACACGTAGAGGCCCCTAGCCCTAGAGATAAGTTTGATGCACCTGCTGGGGTCAACCGCTGTAGATGATGAGACATATAGAGTGACTTGACCCCAGCAGATGCAGGAACGGTTGCAAAATTGTGATAAGTAAAATTGGGTCTATTGCATGAGGTTTGGATAGGCTGGGGATTGGGAAGGATTTCTTTGGCACCCTACCTATCCTACCTACCTTTCCCTCGGGATTAGGTAATAGTCAGTTCCTATATACACGGCGACAAGGTTCACCGCCTGTCACGTTGGGTTCTGACTATTTGGTGAAACGTGGGCTTTGAGTTGACTTAATACCTCAACAATGTGGTGGTATATGGCCACTCAAGCCTCTGACTACCTCCAAATGGGGATAAAAGTCGTGTTTTTTTTTTTTTAATAGCCCATTGTCCCACTGCTGGGCAAAGGCCTCCCCTTTTTTCTTCCAGAACTCCCGATCCTGGGCCATTTGCTGCCACGTTCGCCCGCAAAGTTATCCACATCGTCTCTCCACCTTCGCCTCGGTCTGCCTCGACTTCTGCGAATTTTATTTTATTTTTATTTATTTATTCTTTGGCACGTCCTTATTGGTTGAAAATAACAATGGCAAGGCTGCATAGTTCACTAACCGTGTTCTATCATATCGGGTTCGTATCGCGATATAACATGAGAACATCATAATCTCCAAGTTATCGGCTCTGATGCTGATTATGTAAAATAATAAATCCGTCTTATCTTTACGTTTATCAGGTTGATGTTAGAAATAAGTAGTATTTATTACTACTTAGCTGTTCCTAGCAACTGCGTACGCGTAGAGAAATACTCTCTTAAGGTGGGAGTTCGATCAACGCGGCAAGACAGCAGACGTCAGTCGGTCATAGAAATTGTGGTGATGTCATGTGCCGCGACGGTAGACGGCATTCAATTTCTATGGACCGACTGACGTCTGCTGTCTTGCCGCGTTGATCGAACTCCCACCTTTAGCAAGCACACTCGTATATTAGTGATGAGTGGGTCAGTTTTTCTCTCTTATAACATTTGTTACGAGTAAAATATGTTTTTAATTGGTATTTACTTACTTGTTGGGTAAAGAGCCAAGTAAGGCATTGTACCTTTGTGTATAAGAACCAACCTATTTTACGTGGGGGGAATCCTCATGGGTACCCGCTCGCCGCTCTATACCGGACTCTTACCGGCTGAAATCCGCCCACGGTGGACCTTCTTCCCCTTTCCCCAACAAAATTTGTTGTCGCGATAGTATGCGCCGGCGGTCATCTAAAATGAACCTATAAGGGTGCGTTTCCACTGACGCGGAGCTGGGCGGAGCGGACAGTAAATTGGCCAATCGCAGTGCTCGCAATCTCCACTCCGCTCTTGGCCCATCACAATTGGCCAATCACAGTCCGCCGCCCCGCTCCACTCCGCCCAGCTCCGCGTCAGTGGAAACGCACCCTAAAGGTCACTATTTAATAGTGACCTTTATAGGTTTATTTTAGGATTTCAGGCAGCAATTCTGAAAGTCGAATCATTACCTATTCCTTTAACATGTATCATCATCATCATCATCACATCATCTCAGCCGAAAGACGTCCACTGCTGGACATAGGCCTCCCCCAAGGTTCGCCACAATGACCGGTCTTGCGCTGCCCGCATCCAGCGGATTCCCGCGACCTTCACCAGGTCGTCGGTCCACCTTGTGGGAGGCCTACCCACGCTACGCTTTCCGGTGCGCGGCCGCCACTCGAGAACTTTTCGGCCCCATCGGCCATCCGTTCTACGAGCAATGTGCCCTGCCCACTGCCACTTAAGTTTTGCAATCCTACGGGCTATGTCAGTTACCTTGGTCCTTCTGCGTATCTCCTCATTCCTGATTTGATCTCGCAGGGAAACTCCGAGCATAGCCCTCTCCATTGCCCTTTGGGTGACCTTGAGCCTTCTTATGAGGCCCATTGTAAGCGGCCATGTCTCAGTGCCATAGGTCATCACTGGCAACACACACTGGTCGAAGACTTTCGTCTTGAGATATATGGATATATATATTTGCAGCAGTTTCAAACGGAATAGTGTATGGTTAACCTAAATTTATAGGCAATTAAAAAATTAGAACGACTCTCCAAATTTCCTTTAGTGACGTATTTATCGCTATGACGTCAATGTTGTGGGTTTTATGTAATTTATATAATGACATAATACCTTCTAGGAATCTGATTAACCGGGAAAGTGTATTGTGTCACATTTCTAATGAACCGATGATTAATCAGTTTTCCCATAAATTATTACCTACGCACAGACTAATAAGTCAAGACCCCACTTAGGGCCACCGCAAACGTTACTTTTTGCATCGGCGATTTAGTCGGTTTTAGCATCGGAGTAGTCGCTGCGTCCGAACGCAGAGAGTTGCCAAATCTCGATGCAGCATCGATACAGTCGCAAAATCGCCGATCGCCGATGCAAAAAGTAGCATGTCTGCGGTGTCCCTTACCCCACTAGTAAGAAAGAAGTTGTCAATAGTCGGCAGGGAGTCGGGGAAGACGGGCTTGAACGGACCAATCACATGTCAGGTACAGACATAATGCAGCATGGTGTGGCTATCTGTTAGCAGAAAGAGAGTCCTCGAGTCTTGGACACTCAGGCCCGTTAGTAAATCGATCTTAAGATTGATAACGAACTTGAGATGCTGTTTTTGACAGATGTTCCATACATTTATTAGGGGGCGTCCGTAAATTACGTGAGGTGATTTTTATGATTTTTCGACAGGACGTCAGCAACTTTTTTTATAGCCAAGGATGGCACACTGGCAGACGGTCCACCTGATGGTAAGTAGAAGCAGCCGCCCAGGACATCTGCAACTTAAGGGGAGCAGACGTGGCACCGACCTTTTTTCATAGCCAAGGATGGCACACTGGCAGACGGTCCACCTGATGGTAAGTAGAAGCAGCCGCCCAGGACATCTGCAACTTAAGGGGAGCAGACGTGGCGCCGACCTTTTTTATAGCCAAGGATGGCACACTGGCAGACGGTTCACCTGATGGCAAGTGGAAGCCGCCGCCCAGGACATCTGCAACTTAAGGGGAGCAGACGTGGCGCCGACCTTTTTATAGCCAAGGATGGCACACTGGCAGACGGTTCACCTGATGGCAAGTGGAAGCCGCCGCCCAGGACATCTGCAACTTAAAGGAAGCTGACGCGGCGCCGACCTTTTAGGGACCTGTAAACATGCCTTTTGAAGAACCCCATGTTGTAGTGCAATGGAAAGACTTCGGGAGGGAGATCGTTCCACAACTCACACTCACAATCTAACTAACAACATGTCAACCGCCAAGAATTGTTCATGTAGACGCAGCTAATCTATACATATAAAATTCAAAGTCCTGACTGACTGATATATCAACGCACAGCCTAAACCACTGGTCCTAGAGACATGAAATTTGCAGGGTGTGTTCTTTGTGAAGTGTAGGTATCCACTAAGAAAGGAATTTTCGAAGTTCCACCCCTAAGGGTGTAAAAAGAGGATGAAAGTTTTTTGTTAGTTTAAAGTCTGCGCGGACGAAGTCGCGGGCAGAAGCTAGTAGCAATATAATCAACGAATTAACGATACAATAGCTACTCTGTATTTTAACGTATGTCAAAGAGAATGGTAATTAATTAAATTTAAAGTTACCCTTTACTTTCAAGTATAGTGCCAAACAGTAAACTGAGTAACAATTGTAAGGTCACAAGTCAATGAACTTTGTAACCTAGGGCTACCAATAGGGTTACAGTAAAGTACTAAATTTTGGTTATTTAGGCAATCTAGAAAAAATATGGTTCAATTAAATAATAAATAGGGTTGTCACTGTTGTCAGGTACTGACTGGCACTCCGGCCACGTTTATTTTTTATTTTTTATTGGTACTGAGGTGGAAAACAAGCGTACGGTCAGCCTGATGTTAAGCAGTTGCCGTAGCCTATAGATGCTTGCGATACCAAAGGCATTGCTCGCACGGGTTTGGTCTTCCGGCTCTCCAACTTGTTGTACGAAACGCAGCTGTAATAGCTACTTTACGCCGATCGTCTGTGAGAGAGTGGTACTACCCCGGACGTGCCAGCCCATATATGAGCTGCAGTCAAGGCTGCAGCTTGGCCCTACCAACAATAGTTATTAGGTTAGTTTTGAGAATCCATTTTGCCCCATTGTTTTCAGTTTATATTCGTTGACAGCCCTGACCTGTACCTCCCCAATACCGCCGCAGCCGTTGAGCCAATCCAATTACCGAATTATTGTCCCGCGTCCCCTCCGCTGAAGGGGTTAGGTGATTCGCAATTGCCGGACAATTTTGTAATTGTCTCACCCCCATGACCTTGTGACCTCAGCGAGCGAAGTTTGACATCAATTTGATTTTATGACATGTGACACGGCTGAAACACTAGGGCTCGAATTAATAAATTGATCTCAAAGTTGAGATCGATCTTAAGATGCATTTTTGACGTTTAATGTATGGAACGTCGAAAACAGCATCTTAAGATCGATCTCAACTCTGAGATGCATTTATTAATACGATCCTAGGTACTAGTTGAGCGTTCACAATGACCGCTAGTGGCAAAAACTGACCAGGGTCTCGAGTCTGTTAACAGTTGTCCATTACGAAACCACAGGTCTCTAATGAGACTCGGGTCCACGGTGTAGCCGAGTTCACCAACACACCAACGGACCGTTAGAGCAATAAACGAACTGTTACCAGTAAACATTCTATCTTGGAATCAAGTGGGGTGAATCGGTTTTATTCTCACCGTATTAATAAATCGATTTCAAGATTGAGATCGAACTTCAGATGCTGTTTTTGACGGATGTACCATACATTAAACGTCAAAACTGCATCTTAAGATCGATCTCAACTTTGAGATATATTTATTAATACGGGCCTTAATCACTTTATGCGAACTCACTTAATTATCCAAAAAATATTTCCTTAAAATAGAAATATCGTACCTATTTATCATTCCAATAAATACCGACAGTTTAATGAAGTAACAGTTGGAATCGAAACCGAATTCCCAATCAAAACAATGATTGTGTATGTGGAAAATAAACAGATATCTTTATTATGTTGTTCGTTTCGTACAATATCAATGTAAACAGTGCGTATTATGAGTACGCGCGTACTGCGTAGTCGTAACAACGTTGTCTACGACCGTAATAAGATAGGTTATATCATTAGTGTGACGACATCCATGACGACACTAATGACGTGGAGGGTTTACTTTATAAGTGGAATTAAAGGAAATTACAATATTCTCCGTGCTATTAATAAGAAAATTAATGTCGCCGATGACACATCTCAGACGAAGTCTCCCGAAGATAAAATCAATAATACAATTTTCTCTCTGTCTGTTTGTTCCGGGTAATCTCCGAAGAGGCTGGACCGACTTTGCCGGAACTTTCACTGGCAGATAGCTGATGTTATAAGGAGTAACTAAAGCTACTTTTATTTCAGCAAATATTAATATATTTTTTTTGTTAAATTCCACGCGTACAAAGTTTCTTGAGTGGCGACCACGTGCCGGAAGACGCAGCGTGGGTAGGCCCCCACAAGATGGACCAACGACCTGGTGGTGGAAACCGCTCGATGCAAGTGGCACAGGACCGGTCGTTGTGGAAAACCTTGGGGGAGGCCTATGACCAACAGTGGACATCTTTTGGCTGACATGATGATGATGATGAAGTCGCGGACGCTCCGCAATCCGAAAATATAGGAGATGCCTACTCCTATGGATTCGGATTTTCTGTATTATTAAAAAAAAAAAAAACCGACTTCAAAAAAACCTGGATCACTAAAAAGCCTGAAATAATATTTCTATTACCACAATACTCGATAACACACCATCACGTCTGGTTTTCCCAAAGGGGTAGGCATAGGTGGTAATAGAAATATTATTTCAGGCTTTTTAGTGATCCAGGTTTTTTTGAAGTCGGTTTTTTTTTTATAAAAATAATTTTATTTCACGATTTTTAGTGGCACCATACCAATGAACATTTTGGCATATTGAACCGTATGAAGTAAGCCCAACAAAAGGTAACTGCTGTAAATCTTTGAGGAATTCCCTCGACTGTCTATGGTCTCCATCATTAGACCTGTAATGGCACTTATAACCCATATGGGTGCAAAGTTCTCTCCAATACAAATTAATCAAGCCCAAACACCAGGTAATTGCTGTAAATCGTTGAGGAGTTCTCTCGACTGTCTTTTGACTCCATCATCAGACCCCTAATGACAGTCACAACCCATCTAGGTGTAAAGTTCTCATCAATACTAATTAATCAAGCCCAAACACAAGGTAGCTACTGTAAAACGTTAAGGAGTTCCCTTGACTGTCCTTCGTCTTCATCATCAGTCCCCTAATGACAGTCACAACCCATCTAGGTGTAAAGTTCTCATCAATACTAATTAATCAAGCCCAAACACAAGGTAGCTACTGTAAAACGTTGAGGAGTTCCCTTGACTGTCCCTCGTCTTCATCATCAGTCCCCTAATGACAGTCACAACCCATCTAGGTGTAAAGTTCTCATCAATACTAATTAATCAAGCCCAAACACCAGGTAATTTCTGTAAATCGTTAAGGAGTTCCCTCGACTGTCTTTCGGCTCCATCATCAGATCGACTCCAGACCTTCATAAAATAGTAGTGCTTTAAAATACTGAATGAAAAAATTTACAAACGCACTAGTCGGCCCTACGATTTTCGAAGGTTCCCCTCGATTTCTCTGGGATGCCATCATCAGATCCTGGTTTCCTTATCATGGTACCACCCCCGGAAAATCTCCTTTCCAACAAAAAAAGAATCATCAAAATCGGTTCATAAACGACGAAGTTATCCGCGAACACACATAAAAAAAAAAAAAAAAAAAATATACGGTCGAATTGAGAAACCTCCTCCTTTTTTTGAAGTCGGTTTCAAAATAACACACTGTAGGTATCCGTATAACTTACAAGCAGTTTTCAGACCAGGGGCCCTACCACCACCTCTTATAGCAGTTTTGTTTTAACGTTTCAGCGACTGTTTGTGCAATGACGTTTCTTATTATCATGACAATAAGGTACGTCATTGCACAAAAAGTTGCTGAAACGTTAAAACGTTCATATAATTGAATCACGATAAGAGGTCGTGGTAAGCCCCCAGTAATAACTGGTGAGTACACAAAAATGGAACAACACCCAGATTCGGACCGCCAAAGGTATATGGGCCACATTTCGCCCGAGGTGTGGGAGGAGTGGCCTAGGGTGACCCACTGTTGATGATAGCCGTGGATATGTCCTGAAGCACAAAAAATAAAACGTTATAAAATTAAGGTAATAACCTCCTTAGGTCCTAGGGTTGAATCATTGTTAAGTTTCAAGGCTTTGTTAGGACGGAGTTAAACTTCTTTTAAATGCGCACCATGTTATTACAAACAAATTAAACCCGAGATAAACACCAGTTATGTCAAAAGTTGCAAGGGAAATTGGAATTGACACGCGTTCAAAAGAGTTTAACTTTTTTGTAATAATACCGGCACTGTCCATTCGCTAAGCATGTTTGTTGCCTATGTCAATGGCTGCGTCTACATCAGGCGCATGCCGCGCCCGAGCACTCAGTTTTGTCGTCGGAAAGCAGAGACATAACATGAGTGCTCGGGCGAGGCATGCGAGGTATCTGGATCTGGATTAGTGTGTGTTATGACATTATGTCTATGAGTTCTGAACCCAAAACTGCTCTAACTTGATTGAGTCAATAATCTGCTACTGCATTAGTTATAGGTAAGTATGTGTTATTAGCTGGATGCAAGTGGCACAGGAACGGTCGTTGTGGAAAATCTCGGGCGAGGCCTATGTCCAACAGTGGAAGTGTTTTGGCTGATATGATGTTGATGATGTGTTATTATTCAACGGTTGCATGTTTAATCTTTGAAAATGATGGACGGATGGACTGGTGGACAAAAAAGTGCGATGAATGGTCACCCCACATAAGTGAGACGCTGCAAAGCTTTTGTGTTGCCCGTAACGTGTCCCGCGCTTTTGTTCTGCTATTGGATTTTGTTTTATCTTTCGCTTTTCCTTTCTTTTCTTTTTATAAAAGAAATATCCTTTTAATAACCGAGAAATGAGAATCTTGAGGATAAATAATAATTAATTACAACGCAGCAGATGTGTAATGAAAGATGAAAGATAGCTTCCGTTTATTTTCCTCAATTTAATAATTATCTTTTATGCGAGATAAGTAGTACTTTAAATAATTATTTTATTTTAATATTAGGACACTCACAGAACTCAGAAGATCTCCAGAGCTCAAGTCGCCCGAAGGCTTCTATAGCAGCCGCGACCAAATTTAACATGCCATCCGAAGCGCGGAGATGCTCAGTTCGAAATGCCACTAGCGGTGACCCATTTCTGACTGACCTCCAATCGACAGCTGGCTATGATAGATGGGGAGCCGTAGAAGGATTTTCTGGATTTAATCGAGCGCGTCAGATTAAGATAAGGGCGATAGCTTACATATTGATAAGAACCTCCAACCAGTATGAGCCCTTAATATTGGCGGGTACGCTCAGGGGAACCAAAAACAAAAATAGACCATCTTAAAATACTCGAACTCGTCAGATTAAGACAAGGGGAATTCATTACTAGCTAAGAAGTGTCAAAAGTGTCAATTTTGCTAATTTGATCGTCAGTCTAAGAAATGGGAGCATCTGGAAGTTTCACTGAACACCCCCTCTGAAATTGTTTTTTTTTTATAGGACTGCGGTGCCAATAAAGCGTACGGCCCGCCTGATGTTAAGCAGTTACCGTAGCCTATAGATGCTTACAAAATCTGACGCGCTCGAGTAATATTTTTTTTCAATTTATCATGTTGGAGCATGAAAAGTATCAATATCTGACACGCTTGAGTATTTCCATGTCATTGCTTTTTTTTTTAATTTGAAGTTAGGTTAGGTTAGGTTAGGTGAGGTTAGTTAGTTAGGTACTATAACAAATGAAAACTGAATTTAAAAAGCTTTAGCTCTCTTTTATAAACTAGTGCAGATATAAAGCTAGATTTTATTGGTCATGTCGCCATATTCACGATTAAATGTCAGCGATTGATGCGCGGTCGCTAGGCTATTAAAATAATCGTGGACAAACTACACGTTTATGTCATACCGGTCAGTAGTGTTGCGACACGAGTATTGGTACGATGGTACGTACCAGTTTTTTTGCTGGAGCATTACAATAATCGTGATCTGTTTGCTTGTTTCATTGTAGTTAGTCAATAGTGGTGAGCCATGGTACATACGATGGTTCGTTTGTACCAGTTTTTATATTCTGCGATATTAATCTTTTTTTTTTACTGATACCAACTGTATGGTCCCAAACTAAGCAAAGCTTGTACTATGGCTACCATGCAATGAACTGGGGGCGATCCCAGTGACACCCAGACCAGGGAAAATTACGAAAAGGCTGTTTCCGAAATTTGCTTCTGGTGGTAATCAAACCCGTAACCACCCGTTGTAGTGAGCCGAGCGGCCTACGCTTGTACCACTGCGCCAATCGTCAATTGTATTGTTGAATTAAATTTTGATATTTTTTTTGTAAATTTGTTCCTTAAAATCATACATACTACCTACTTCAGAGTAGATATTTAACAAAACAAAATATTCCATTAATATCAAGAAGGACATCGGCATTTTTTTAACAATGTCAATAAACTGTAGGCAATTTATTCGGTTTTACCATATTCTATACTTAACAATGATAAACAAATTCTTTATACATGTCAGATTCTATTTATAGCATAACATTATTATTATCAAGGTTTATTGAAAATATCAATATTGATTTTATGAATAGGATTTTTTTCTAATATGTATATTGAACTTAAAGTAAAAAGAACAAACAAAATAACGAATAGTTAGTTTAATTTCAAGTTACAAAAAAAAAATTGTACAATATTCCTCTAAAATTTTTGACGATTTTCCGACTTTGGTCCGTAACTGATGGATGATCATTATACGGTTTACGTATTGTTCAATACAAACTTCTGTTCTTTGTATATTTCATGAGGTTTCTCATAATACAAACAAGTCTAAACAGCCGTCAGCCACATGTGTGCAGACAACTTCTATACTAATAATAAGGCTAGCGGACTCGTCTGTACATTTGGATATTTTTGGAGAATAATCAAAACCGCAACCGCTATTTTTAATGAAAATTAGTATGGTGATAGTGTGGTCGCATATATTATTATTCAACATATTATTATTTGGTACTTTTTATTCCGGTTTAATGGGTCCGTCGGGAATACCAAAAAACCAAAATCTGCAGAACGGATTGTGATGCATGGTAACTTTTATCCCGGGAAAAGGAAGGTTCCCCGGTATAGACAACAAAAACAAAATTCACGCGGAAGCAGTCACGGGCACATTTAGCTCTTAAATAATTCAGTGTAAGTTATTAGATGTCAAGGCTTCCCAAGTTTCCCATTATTTCCGGTGTGACCTTCCTACGGGCGTATTTCACTCGATCACCAAGGGCACCTGAACTATTTCTTTTGACCTTTACGTTATTGCTACAAATTTTGTTTTGTTAGCTAACACACAGCTGGACGGCCTACGTGTATGAGTGGGCAAGGTAACATTGTAACGCTTTATATAAATTTATAGACCCAATGTCATGCTCTAATAAATAAACATCCTTCAAAGTATTTCAATGGCTTTCATTATTGATTTCACACTTGCCATCTTGAGTGTTCAAATTTTAATTAATTATTTAAATTGATGATATCATCATAGTATTAATACGTGAAGCAAATCCGTTCGGTACCAATTTTGCGAAAATGCGTGGACGGAGGAGTATGAAATTTGGCATTGTAAAAGTTTACATGCCGATTGAGTGCGAAGACGTTATATTTTAATAAAAAGTGCATTATAAGTGCACTAAATTATTAAAAGAAAACGTTACTCACACTACATACAATTTCACCCTTCGGTCAAGGAAATTCGTTAGTTTGACGTTTCACCTATTCACATAAACACACATATATACTGACGTAGACTTTTTGATATTTTGTCACTGTCACATTGTTTTATTTATTAATACGTGAAGCAAAAAGTTTGCTACCCTTTTTAATGAAAAGAGGCCATTAGCAAAAATATAACCATGGAAAAATTATAACATTACCTATCAAGTAGGTACTTTGTACAAAGTATTTGACAATAGAACCTTAGTAATGTTCAAACTTAAAATTTAAATGAATTATGGTCGAATTTCGACCACTCGGCGACCACTAGTTTCACTCAATAGGTGTAGTAGATAATTGTCTCAATTAAATTCTTCAACACTAAAAGCTGTATTAACTTTCATTTTGCTTTAAAGGGGAAAGTCATTATAATAAAACAAGCTTTGAACTCGTATTCTGGGTCAAAAGGTAAATTTTTCGATTATAGAGATCAGTGACCCGGAAAGTAATTTATATCAGATAAAAGGGTAGCGATATTTCGCGATCACAATGACAAATTTTCTTATAAGAGTCAGGGTACAATGAGAAGGGTTTTCTTAGACCCCAGACAACTGATCATTCTTTGTTGGCACCTCAATCGATTTATTACTCGGACCCGTGGAGACGTGACGTGAAAATTCAATTTTTGCAATGATAAATGCTTTAATAAGTTGATTTTGAGATGATAAATTTTTCTTTCGAGATGTAATATAAAAATAAATCCGCTTAAACGCAAGTCGTTATTAATTCATTTTCAACCTTGGTTTCGATTAAGCGTCTAGATATTAAAATTGCAGAATGTTGCACAAAAAAATACGTAGCTAAGTAATTTAAATACCAGTCTCGATCATCGATAGTTTGTCGTTAGTCAAGTATAACATAATTTTTTGATTGTTCCAGGGACATAATAACCAGTTACCAATTATATAGCTATGTTTATAAATATTAATAGATGACACAATTGAAACTCACAAATGTCAGAAGGACAAATTTGGTACAGCGACAAAAAACCCATACCCTCTTTTGGTACGGCGCCAACATCGTCTCGACATATCGCTAATCCTGATGTTTGTGTTCTGTAGAATTTAAAATCGTTAGCACTATCGCAATCACTAAAATTTCATATTAGCGAGAAAATAAATTCAATTTTCACACATCTGGAGGCTTACCACGAACTCTTATCGCGATTCAATTACAGGAACGTTTTAACGTTTCAGCGACTTTTTGTGCAATGACGTACCTTATTGTCATGACAATAAGAAACGTCATTGCACAAAAAGTAGCTGCAACGTTAAAACAAAACTGCTATAAGAGATGGTGGTAAGCCCCCTGTTATCTCAGTAGCCAATACCTTGAAACAAAATGTTTCATTGACAGGTTTACGAAATTCCAAGAAAAATAAGTACGGTACAAAATAAGTGAGTAAATACATATAGGTGTTTCTTTTTAGACTTACAAAAGCAGAACGAATATTATGTTATTATCATACTCATACTGCTATATTTAGAAGTCTGTTTGCCTCCTAAACAACTAGAGCGAGAACATTATGTATATGATTTCCTTGACTTCACTGATTGGATAATTTTCGTTCCATCAAAGATTTTTTTTATATATAAGGAAAACATAGAGTAAAATATGTATTAAAAATCTCATTAGTGTAATTTTAAGTTGGTTAACTTATTGAAATATTTTATCTGGTACGTACCATTTCTGTTGGTTCGGTCGCATCACTAATTCACGAGGTTCATAGAGTAATAGAATTGTTAATTTGTTCTAGGCGTCGCTATGGCGTGTTCGATGTCCAACAAATATTATGTTTTACTCATTTTACTATAATGGCAACAGGGGGGTTACTCCGAAATACGTCGCTGACGGATCGTCCGAAGTACGGATTCGATTTACGATCAAAACAATGTCAAATCGTAGAGAAAAACGAAAGAAGAAATGTCAAATCACGACAATCCGTCAGCCGAAAAGGTTTGTATTTCGGAGTAGGCCAGCAGACGCGGTGAGGACCTGTCAACATGTCCTTTTAAGAATCCCATGTTGAACCTAGTGAAAACTAGAGAGTTCAAGAGGGAGATCAATCCACAACTTGCGCGTACATAATACGAGTATGTTATCATGCGTCATGCGCCATGTTATTTGCTGCGTTTCGTACGATGAGTGAGATAGCCGAAAGACGGCATCTGGACGCACAAAATCACGTTCGTTTTTTGAAGTTGGTTCGAAATACAAAATGGGAAAGTTTAAAGTTCCAAATACAAATTGAAAAAGTGCATGCAGTTGTAAACCCAATTAGGTACCGCAATGATAACTCATAATGATATATCACTAGGTCCTATTATGGAGTGATTAATTGTATTACCTTCGATGATATGTGGCTTTAGAATATTATGACCATATAAGGGTTATTCTATTCATGTTGCGGCTAGTTAGTGTTCGTATTTATCACATTAGGTGCAATAGTATGTAGTATAGCTCTATTAACGTTGGTGTTAATTAAGTCTTCAATATAAATCATATCTAAAGGGGGAAAGTTTGTATAGGGGTCCTATTTTTTTCTGAAATTAGAGATATGAAAAATTGTATTTAGGCTACTCATTACTATCGTGTGGTTAGTGGCCAATCTGTACTGGTATCACAGCCAGCTGTGATAAGCCAGTTTACGCCGATCTTTTGTGAGAGGGTGGTTCGTCCCCGGTCAAGTCAGCCCGTGTATGAGCTGCAGTCAATTGGCTACAGCTTGGCTCTACATTTATATTATTGGCGATATTTAAAAGTAAATAGGTATTATTATTATGGTATGACGTTAGCACAGCACAAATTCATTACGACAATTAATTGTTGTGTAATTAATACGACAGTTTTAATCGATTAATTTTATAGTACGGCTACTACGCTGCGATTTAAGATAAACTCGTTGGTACTGTAATTTCGTCTCTATTCAAAAACGAAAAGGTATTATTTTTGTGTTATTGAAGTATTAAAGTCAAGATAATTGTTAGTGATTTGAAAGCTACTAGTAATAAATGGTATGTTATTCGATAAATAACTGCTTGAGTACTGTGAACTCAATAAACTCAATGGCAGTGTTGATTAAATAATAATAATAATATAACGTCACGATTTTTATCCCCATTAGGGGGTAGTCAGAGGCTTGAGTGGCCATACATCATTAGGCGTGTCTACAACATGCACATGCCGCGCGAGGCTGCTCACCCACATGCCTCGCGAAGCACGACGTTTGCCTCAGTCGCATGCCGCGCGAGGCAAATGGCGAGACAACTGACACTCTAGACAGGGAAAGGTATACCCGATCAATCAGTTTGACACGTTTGACATCGTTCTGTCTCACGACTGCCAAACTAGGCGACGCAAATGTGAGTGCTCAGGTGAGGCAGGGCGCGCATTTGCCTCACGTGAGGCAAGTCAAACACCGCGAGGAAAAATTTTCCTCGCGCGGCATGTGACACTTCTGGACGCAGCTATTAATCATCATTTCAGCCGAAAGACTTCCACTGCTGGACATAGCCCTCCCCCAAGGTTCGCCACAATGACCGGTCTTGCGCTGCCCGCATCCAGCGGATTCCCGCGACCTTCACCAGGTCGTCGGTCCACCTTGTGGGAAGCCTACCCACGCTACGCTTTCCGGTGCGCGGCCACCACTCGAGAACTCTTTGGCCCCATCGGCCATCCGTTCTACGAGCAATGTGCCCTGCCCACTGCCACTTAAGTCTAGCAATTCTGCGGGCTATGTCGGTTACTATGGTCCTTCTGCGTATCTCCTCATTTCTAATTTGATCCCGCAGGGTAACTCCGAGCATAGCCCTCTCCCTTGCCCTTTGAGTGACTTTGAGCTTCCTAATGAGGCCCATTGTGAGCGGCCATGTCTCAGTTCCATAGGTCATTACTGGCAACATACACCACCACATTGTTGTTTAAAAGTAATGTATTGACATAGCGGTAGAGTCAAGTTGTAGCCAATTGACTGCAGCTCATATACGGGCTGGCCTGACCGGGGTAGTACCACCCTCTCACTGAAAATCGGCGGAAAGTAGCTATTGCAGCTGCGTTTCGTACGATGAGTGAGAGGGCCGGAAGGCAATCCCGGTCACCCCGCCCTTTGTCTCACCTTCATTTCGGAGATGGCCATTTCGTAATTTGCCCTGGTCTGGGTGTCACTGGGATCGCCCCCAGACCATTTAACGGTAGCTATAGTACAAGCGTTGCTTAGTTTGGGACCATACAGTGGATGTGTTAGAATGCTCATTGCTAGTCTTTTTTTATAGGACTGAGATGGCAAACAAGCTTACGGCCCGCCTGATGTTAAGCAGTTACCGCAGCCTATAGATGCTAACAATACCAAATTAATTGCTCGCACATTACCGACCTGAAGGGGAGTAGGACGGAGGGAGAAGGGAGGGGGGTATTGGGCTTCCGGCTCTCTCACTCATCGTACGAAACGCAGCTGTATTAGCTGCTTTACAAAATCTTCTGTGAGAGGGTGGTACTCCGGTCGAGCCAGCCCGTATATGAGCTGCAGTCAATTGGCTACAGCTTGGCTCTTCCACCAATGTCAATGTAAAAACAGTGTATTGTTTTTGAGTATTATTGTAGGTACAGTGTATTATTCGCGAATCATTCGTATTCAAGAGAGGCCATCGTTTTGAAGTAATTGGCATTCGAGGTCGTAAAAATAACGTATTGTATTCACAGACATTACTAAGAAAGAGGGATACATGTGACTGTCCTAAATACATAGTATGTCCTACTAAACAAAGTCAATGGACGCAGAACGACTCAGTTATCATCATCATCATCATCTCAGCCGAAAGACGTCCACTGCTGGACATAGGCCTCCCCCAAGGTTCGCCACAATGACCGGTCTTGCGCTGCCCGCATCCAGCGGATTCCCGTGACCTTCACCAGGTCGTCGGGCCACCTTGTGGGAGGCCTACCCACGCTGCGCTTTCCGGTGCGCGGCCTCCACTCGAGAACTTTTCGGCCCCATCGGCCATCCATTCTACGAGCAATGTGCCCTGCCCTACCAGTTAAGTTTTTCAATCCTATGGGCTATGTCGTTCGCGGAAAAATACTGTTGAAAACAGGTCGGTATTGCCAATTCGGCTCATCTTCTGGTGGCTATAAGTTGACTGTCGTATTGCGAATGCGATAACAGGGTGGTTACTTTGAAAAACGAACGCTGACGGATCGTCCGAAGTACGGATTCGTTTTACGATCAAAACCATGTCAAACGCAAGAAGAAACGAAGGAAGAAATGTTAAATCACGACGATCCGTCAGCCGAAACGTTTCGTTTCGTATTTCGAAGTAGGCCAGCAGATGTGTGAATTTCGCTGCATGTAGTGGTGCGCTGAGCACAAGTCTAGTGATTGCAATGATAGGAGTGTACCATATCTGCCAATATAATACATCAATGATTGTATGGTATAGCGAAAAATTTCGCATTCGTATTCGTGACAACGTTTATGTAAATGTACATTGAAGAATAAAATAGAAAGTTTAGCATTCCTACATAAGTATTAATAAATAATTGCAAATCGAAATGTTCCGAGTAATAGATACATTAAAATAAATTAATATCGCTAAACACACACCAACTGTATGGTCCCAAACTAAGCAACGCTTGTACAATGGACGGGGCGATCCCGGTGACACCCAGACCAAGGCAAATTCCATTCCAAACCAAAGACTACCAGAATTCCAGACCAAAGGCCATTTCAAAATTTGCGTCTGGCGGAAAACGAACCTACAACCACCCGATGCAGTGAGCTGAGCGGCCTCGCTCGAACTACTGCGCAAGTGGTCGAAAGAATGGTACGGGGCTTCCGGCTCTTTTACTATCGTAAGAAACACAGCTGTAATATCTACTTTACGCCGATCTTCTGCGGGAGGGAGGTACTACACCGGTCGAGCCAGTGGGGTACCGCATTGTGATTGGCTCGGCTGTTCCCAGTAGTTTCACCAATCAAATAGGTAGATAAATTTTCACACAAGATCTTCAAAAGTCACTACCTACCTATTAGACCTTTTATTGAACAGTTAAAATACACACCAACTGTCGATATCTATGCCGACACTTCGTTCTTACAACATGCCTACAAAGGTCGTGACCTTTCGCATTCATCTTCGATCCTAATTATTCAAATGTATTCACAATTACCACCTTCCAGTCCCTTCGAGCCCTTATCATTGGAGTACATACGCAGATTGTTTACTTAACTAAAGGGTAGAACAACCCTTGGAAAGGGCCAAGCTTCGTCAGACATCCACTCAGTTTACTAGATTTATCTTACTTGCGTATATTGTCCAAATCTAAACCATTCTATTTTCAACTCTATCATCATCGTCATTATCATCATAGTATGTATACGTAAAGCAAATAATTTCGTATTATTTTTTACGAAGATTACATGGAACAGTTAAAGTTAACATGGAGAAGGAGTGCAGAAACCTAATATTTTTATGTTAAATCCCACTAAATATTATAAATGTGAAAGTTTGGATGGATGTTTGTTACTCAATCACGCCAGAACGGCTGAACGGATCTGGATGAAATTTGGCACAGAGATAGATTATAGTCTCGAATAGCACATAAGCTACATTTTTTTTAATTATGCGCGGGCGGAATGAATTATAAATGCACTAAATTAATAAAAAAATTACACACACTACATTCGTTTTACATACACACATAGATACTGACGTAGATTGTGTATTTTGCTTTTTGGTATTTTGACACTTTGTCACTTTGTTTTTTTAAAGGCCAGGTACTTTTTGTTAATAAAAGAAGTTTGTGATTGAAGTTTTAAATCGAAGGTGTAGACTTTACTTGACAATAGAATCTTTTAATGAAGTTTAAACGATATAAATTAATTATGGTCGAATCGACCACGGGCGGCCACTATTCTTATTAATATTGTGTTTGTTTTCAGTTTGAAATCCGTTCTAGTTGTGTATATGTTACAATTAGTGCGTCGCAACGCGCAGCTCACGCGACCCAGTTTGTTATGGTTGACGCAACCATATAACCGTGTTTCAATAGCGTGGTCCAGATGGCTCGCGTGCCGCGGCAGGCTGCTCGGTAACATGCCGCGTGCGGCACGCGCGGCAGCGTCGCATGCTCGGGCGAGCCAAAACCGATTGCACGGTTCTGTGGGGCTATGTTTGTATGTTTTGTATACCATATGCTTATGAAATAAATAAATCAATAAGGCGAGCCAACCTGCACTCTAGACAGAGAAGGGTATACCCGAGGATATAACATTATCCTTCTGTCTCATGACTAAACCAAACTAGGAGAGGCAAATGACAGCGCTCGGGTGAGGCAGGGCGAGCATTTATGTTAAACTAAGCGAGGCAGAGGTGCCTCGCGCGGCATGAGAGCCAACTGGACACAGCAAATGGCTGCGTCCACATCTGGCACTTGCCGCGCCCAAGCACTTCGTTTAGACATAATGCCGTAACGTGAGTGCTCGGGCGATGCATGCAAGGCATTTGGACGCACCAAATAGCAAGAGTTATGAGTTTACAATACTGTTATGTTATGGCGTCTTGGTTTTGTGTTAGTTCCGTATATAATGTAGGTGAAATGTTACGCCAAGTATACATCGAACAAGCATTCAGTATGGCTAGCACACGCACTAAGACGAGACTTATCACGCGTTATATCGCATCAAGTCTCTGTTTGCTAAAATAAAAACAGTCTAAGTTACTCCCTATAACATCAGCCATCTGCCAATCAAAGTCCCATCAATATCGGTCCAGCCGTTTCGGAGATTAGAACCGGAACAGACACGCAAGCATTTTAAAAATATTTTTTTGTTATAAGAGTAAGTATCCAAATACTTTTATAAGCATTTAGTAAAAAGCTGTTTTTAAATTACAAACTGACACTTTAACTTTATTTGTTTCCATAGATAGGTACTTTGTATGTAGTGAATACATACATTAGTCTATAGAAAGCGAAAACAAGTCTCTCACCTTCAAAACAAAGCAATCACTGCAAAGTAGAGTTGAGTCGTATTTACTAGAACAGGTGCGAAGACTAGGTATTTTACGAGACTAGGTGGCACCTATTCCAATTTTCACAGTACTAAGTCCACCTAGTATTAGCGCTCAACACGTCCGCTGACGCACCAAGTACTAAGTACCGTACCGTATTGCGAGAGCGTGACGTCGCAATCAAAATATTATGGAATACTTTTAACCTAAACAAGTTTGTTTACATAATTACTATGGAGAATGACATATTGTAAGCGGTAGCGACATCTGAAGTGAGCAAAAGGCAGTTTTTGTCCCCATTTGATCTCATGTATCGAGTCTTATTATGGATCTAAGGACTAAGTACGCGAACCATAGCCGATAAGTACTTGAGACTAGGTGGAATAGGTGGAACTGGTGTTTGGATCACGTATTTTTAAATACTAGGAATAGGTGCACCTAGTCCCAAATTTACCTAGTACAACCCATCTCTGTGCAAAGAAAAACATTTATAACTCTTATTTTATTTGCAAGTAATTGGCATCTGAAACGTAATACTCACTGACCGTTGTTTGTCAACAAAGCGCCTGTTTTCCTCGTTCGTATTGATGAGGCTTCGGCTATTTTGTCACTTTGCGAATAATGCCTTTTTTGCAAGGGAAAAGATGTGTCTTTAATCAATTTCGCTTTTTTGAGCGCGTTGTGGCATTGGACGTTTTTATTCAAAAGCGCCGGTTAGCGTTTTTTGGGACGTTAAAAACGTTTTGGAGTTGGCTACAAATATGTAGAGGAAACGAATATATTTTATAATGGATAACGGTTATGCTTTAAATAATTTGACCTAATATTTACAACGGCGACAAGGTTCACCACCTGTCACGTTGGGTTCTGACTATCTGGTGAAACGTGGGCTTTGAGTTGGTTAATACCTCCACAATGTGGTGGTGTATGGCCACTCAAGCCTCTGACTACCCCCGAATGGGGATAAAAGTCGTGACGTTATTTTTTTTTTTTATTTACTAATATTTACATAGCTGACCGTCCGGTAGACAGTTAGAAGAGAGAAAATACTTATAGAAAAGAAAATTACCAGTTAGCAGCATTTCAAATTGTCTGTGTGTGTCACGTAAAAATTGATCTTACGGCCCTTAGTCGAAACATATTGCATTACCCATTCTTCTACTTACCGTATAGTTAGTGGCCAACCTAGTGTCAGAGTTGTTCAAGCCGCCCTAAGGCCTCTGACAAGGCTAAACGACTGCTGAATAGATGACTTATGGGACCGACTTTTTACGTGCCCTCAAGCACGGAGACGCTCAGTTCAAATGCCACTAAATGGTCACCCATCTCTGACTGACCTTGCCGAGCATTGCTTAACCTCCGATTGTTTACCGATCAGTGATATAATCGCCTCATACCCATGAGTTTTGTCTCCCGCTTTGCTACGGAGGGAAGTGGATAATCTTCTTCCAACTCCTCCTATCCTGTCGTTTGATTAAATTCGTGCGGGTTCCAAGACAACTTAGCTTCCGGGACTCGTCGAGGGTCAAACCTTGGCGTCATCGTTGGACACCATTGTCGATCCTGGCTTACAGGAGTAATAGTGGTGGGAGTGTGTGGCGGGCCTAATTAAAATACCCATGCGTATTTAAAAACCCCATACATTCTGACACAGATACCGACAATATAAATTATATAAAGCGGTATTAACATATTACGGCGCCGGCACAGCTATATTTAGCCGGAGATACGAACCGACGACGACCGAAATTAACGCGTGACATAATACCACTGCGTAATTCATGTTGAGAGGGTAATTACCGACCTTATCGCTGAATAATGGAATTAATATGTACTATATAACGTACAGATTGATCGATCTTTAGACCTTAGCAAGATTACATTGAGAACTGTATTCACCAATAGTCTGACGGACCGTTAGAGTTGTAACCGATTGTTATCCAGCATATCTAACGATGGATACTCTAGCTGTATATTGTTGTGTTGTAAACTCGGCCCTTAGTACATTACATTTCGGCATTCCGCTGGCATTTTATTGACTGGTAAATATGTGCATTTTGGAAAAAATCTAATTAACAGAATACCGTGTTAACAGTGCAATTACTAAAGTGACCAGAAGGGCTAGACAAGTGGCTGACGTCTACAAGCGTTCCTTCAAATCGCTACGCTTCATGTATGGAAATTACATAAGTCACGTGATCTACATAGCAACTTGTTGTTGATCTACATGGCTACGTTTGACATTTCCATACATTGTGAAGTCTATTCTATTCTATTCGATTAGCGTTCATGCCACTTGTCTAGGGGGTAGTATACTTAATTACTATCGCTTTACGAAGTTACCGGTGTAGTTACTAAAGTGATCAGTATAATACTTAATTACTATCCCATTGCAAAGTAACAGTGTAATTACTAAAGTGGTTAGTATAATACTAAATTACTATCCCATTGCAAAGTAACAGTGTAATTACTAAAGTGGTTAGTATAATACTAAATTACTATCTCATTGCAAAGTAACAGTGTAGTTACTATAAAGTGATAAATATAACATGAAATTACTATCCCATTGCAAAGTTAACAATGTAGTTACAAAAGTGGCCAGTAATGGCCGGCGCACATAGAGCACGGCATGGCATGGCATTTTATTTTTTATCAATCGAATTTAATACTTATCCAATGGAGATAAGGTATATGTTTCAATGCTCGGTGATCGACCTCGGAGCATCGCGGAGCATTTTCTCGGTCCACCCGCACTTTATTTCGATTGGATAAGTATTAAATTCGATTGATAAAAAATAAAATGCCATGCCATGCCGTGCTCTATGTGCGCCGGCCAAACGGTGTAATTACTAAAATGTCCGGCATAATACCTAATTACTATCCCATTGCTTAAGCTAACAGTGTAATTCCTAAAGTGACCAGTATAATACAATTAAAGATGTACTGTTCAATACGGAAAATGTCTTAAAACACCAGAACATACCCGGAAACTTGCAAGAAAACCTTTCCTCTTTCTTAAAAACTTATCTTATCTCAATCAAGACGTGAAATGTTATCAAAATGGCAACATCTGCCGTGTTATCATCGGACAATACAAGACTCGAAAACATGAAAATCTAACCACCTCGCTCTTGCATAACCGTTCTGTTTATGTGCGAGAAAGACCGCTGTATGTCAGTATTTTGCACATGCTAGACTAGTATGACAGGTTGCTTGTTACAACACGTGTCAAGGTTCCACTGCTATGAGGATTTCACTTTCAATTAGGTGCAAAACATTAACCCCGTATCTATAGACAAGTTATTAATATTCTTAAGTAAATTCTTAACCAAAAAGCTTCTTATGTTATGTTATAACGTTATAACTATTAACGTTTTTGTGTGTGAATGTTTGTTACCACGTATCCCCATAACTACTAAACTGAATTTAATGAAATTTGAAACGTAGATAGTGTAAGCTTTGGAATAAGACATAGGCTAATCCAATTTTTACGCGGACGAAGCCGCGAAGCACAGCTAGTTTTTCATATAAATGAATTAAATTGACCAAAATCTCGATTTTACATCACAGAACAACACTGCTCAGCAGCCATTTTTTTAATGGGAATGAGATGGCGAATAATAAGCTTACGGCCCGCCTGATGTTAAGCAGTAACCGTAGCCTTAGATGCTTGCAATACCACAGGCATCGCTCGCACGTTGCCGACCTGAAGGGGAGTGGGACGGAGGGAGGGGAATGGGGTGGGGTTGGGCTTCCGGTTATCTCACTCATCGTACGAAACGCAGCTGTAATAGCTACTTTACGCCGATCTTCTGTGAGAGGGTGGTACTACCCCGGTCTACCAGGGTATACGGGGGTATACTGGGTCTACCCAGCCCGTATATGAGCTGCAGTCAATTGACTTACAGCTTGGCTCTACCATTAGTCTTGTTGATGCTCAAGTCTTACAGGGTATACTAGGACCGATACTAGGACCGATCTTGGACTACCTTATGAGCCTCTTTTATGTCCCCACTTCTGGATATAGGCCTCCCCTCAATGCGAGGGGGATTCAGGCCATAATCCACCAAACTAGCCCAGTGCGAGTCGGTGGATTTCACGTCTTTCAGTAATTAATTACATTAATTTGGTTACCGTACAATAAATAAACAAATACATACCTGAAATGGCTGAAAATTTTACGTAATCTGTTGTATCATTTGATTTGATTACTGTTTATCTTGGATGTCCTTGCCTCTTGTAATGGCTCGATAATGTTATGTCACACCGTATTTTGAAGATAAGATATTTACGGATGTTTCGTACCGACATCCTGTTACGTGATTTGGATGGCGTTATACAACTGCCAATTATTGACCAGGGTAGTACCAAACTCTCACAGAAGTTCGGCGTAAAGTAGTTATTACAGCTGCGTTTTGAACGATGGCAGAAGAACAACACCTCCCCTCCCTTCCCCCTCCATCTTGTTCCACTCCCCTTCAGGTCGGAAACGTGCAAGCGATGAATTGGGTATTGCAAGCATCTATAGGCTACGGTAACTGCTTAACATTAGGCGGTGCTTGTTTGATAGCTTAGCCACTTAAAAAACAAAGCTAAACTAATCCAGACAGAAACTCTAGCTCGATATTAGAAATATCTAAAAGTTAATTGGTAATATTTCATGATAAAATTCGAACTTTGCTAATAAAACTGTTCATGATGCGAAGAACTATTAACTTCTCCATTATCTGAACTTTAAACTATTTCTGAACGAATTACCGATGGCAATTTGTATTAGAAACATGACATCAATATGAAAATAATAAAAATATCAGTAACCAAACAGAAAATGACAATTACAACAAAACGAAAGATTGCAAAAACATTTGCTATTATATAAAATTATATAAAAAAATTATTTGATTATTATTCATGTTTTTATTTTGCACCCAACACCATAAAGCGAAATTTAATTATTATATATTGTCACATTACAAAACAGTATTTCTGTCGAAGTTATGTTCCGTCGAACAAGTGCATGTCGAATAAGGGTTCTGTCGAACTAGTGTTCTTCGAAATTGTGTGTTGTCGAAGTAAGTTCTGTCGAGCTAATGCTCGTCGAATATGTGTTCTGTCGAAGTAATGAGTTGTCGATCTATTGTCCTTCGAAGTTGGGACTGTGTCGATGTAATGAACTGTCGAAATACTGTATGACAGTCAATCTATAATCTGTTTTTAATATTTAAATGATAACTCTCATCGTACAATCGTTTCTTAAAATCAATATCGCCCAAATACAAGCACAAAGCCCATTACTCCATAATCGATCGAAATTTACTTCATGAATAATAAACTTAAGAATTTGTAAGTAACACAACCTTCGTGTGGGCGGTTACACGGTAAAGAAAACGTTAACATCAATATTAGTACTGAATCTATATTTAGTTATCGGTTAATAACTAAAATCGTAACGATATAACTGAACTGAACGTGGTTAACTTTTTTTTATAGGACTGCGGTGGCAAAAAAGCGTACAGCCCGATGTTAAGCAGTTACCGTAGCCTATAGATGCTTGCAATACCAAAGGCATCGCTCGCACATTACAGACCTGAGGGGGAGTGGGGTGGAGGGAGGGGAATGGGGTTGGGCTTTCGGCTCTCTCACTCATCGTACGAAACGCAGCCGTAATAGCTGCTTTACGCCGATCTTCTGTGACAGGGTGGTACTACCCCGGTCGAGCCAGCCCGTATATAAGCTGTGGTCAATGTACTAACCCGGTTGTTAACTATGGCCCTCATAAGAAGGCTCAAGGTCACTCAGAGAGCTATGGAGAGGGCTATGCTCGGAGTTTCTCGACGAAATCTAATCAGAAATCAGGAGATACGTAGACAAACCTAGGTCACCGACATAGCCCTGCGAATTAGTAGGCTGATGTGGCAGTGGGCGGGGCACATAGCCCGAAGAACTAATGGCCAATGGGGCAGAAAGGTACTTGAGTGGCGACCACGTACCGGAAGACGCAGCGTGGGTAGGCCCCTAGGCAGACCGACGACCTAGTGAAGGTCGTGGGAAACCGCTGGATGCAAGCAGCACAGGAGCGGTCGTTGTGGAAAATCTTGGGGGAGGCCTATGTCTAACTGGGGACGTCTTTTGGCTGACATGATGATTACAGATTAAGGTTACGTTGCGTTATTGGATAAAAATATCGATTTTCACATCCTTCTAAAGTCAACGAAGAAGTGTTTACCAAAAGCCATCGACCACATAATTAGTAGACGCTTACTATTAATTCGTAATGCAAACTTTTAAGTCAACTAACTTAGGTGTGCGGGTGCGGGGTATTGAATGTTCATTGGTCCGGAAAATATCGCAAAAAATCCTGACATACATACACAGATCGATCGTAAATGGCCAAACATTCGTGGGCGTAGATTTATATTAGATCAGGGGGCTTACCACCACCTCTTATAGTAGTTTTGTTTTAACGTTTCAGCTACTTTTTGTGCTATGACGTTTCTTATTGTCAAGACAATAAGGTTCGTCATTGCACAAAAAGTCGCTGAAACGTTAAAACGTTCCTGTAATTGAATCGCGATAAGAGTTCGTGGTAAGCCCCCTGTATTCGTAATGGTATCTGAAAACGTTTGCTATATACTAGGTGTCGTCTACTGTATATGAGGTCGATGGCAAAAGCGCAGGAAAGCTACAAAGAACCCCTCGGACGTAAAGCGGCCCCGCAGAGTTTATTAAAACTTTCAAAAGCCTCTTATTGAAATCGGCTTAAAAGTGGGTAGCCGCAAGACTTAGGGCTACTGCACACTGCTATGAACGAAAATACCTACATCGATCTAAACTGAAAGATGAGATGATCGATTCTAATACCGACCGAAAAAATTTGGTAGTGGTATTTACTTTCTTCATAACTAGGGCCCGAGTTCTAGAATGGCAATCATAAACCGAAAGACGTAGGAAGTGTTAAAGCTCCCCCTTTTTTATAAGGTGGATCAACGACAACGCACGCGTTGCAGGAAGACGGTGGATCCAAGTGAAGAGGGGAGGTCTTTGGGGGAGGGGGGCCTATGTCCAAAGGTCTTCGTCTCCTGGGTGATGGATGAACTACGCCCGGTCGAGAAAAGACTTAAATATAATAAATGTCCAGCTATTATTCGATCGCAGTTTAGATCGAAGCAGTGCACATACACCTTTACTCCATAGTAGGGTGTTCCGAGAAAAATGCTCTAGCAAAAGAAGCTGCATACTTTAGCGCGACGATGGAAAATTAATTGTCAACACGGGCGAATAGAGTTTGAAATTGTTTGTTGGAAGATTAATGGTATTGAACAACTTGATTGGCCTGGGCGAGCTTTGTAATTTTGTAGAAAGGTTTTGTAAAGATGCAATAGTGCGATTGAACATTTATCCAAGTAGGTATAACCATGGACCAGTTACTAAGGGGACTGGCCCTAAGCAAGTCGACCGAGTGGTCGGCCTAGTACTAACATCGACATAAAAACGAAGCGTGAAAATGACCACGTTTTGTTTCATACAAATCTATACATATAATAAGAATGTAAAATTGGTCGCGTCTGTACATTCGAAATATTTGGAAAAAAAATAGTGGGGGGGACTTAGATTGACCAGCAGAATTCATTTTTATCATTTTTAGAATTTTTGTCTGTGGGTATGTTTGTATGTTTGTATGTTTGCTCAGATTTTCGAAAGAGCACAACTTCGAATCCACCGGATGGATTTCAATGAAATTTGGCATGGATATGACTAATAGTCTAACTTAACATCTAGGATACTTTTTTTTTCGAAAATGTTTAGGGTTGCCACAGAAAATTCAAAAAACTACTTAAAAATTCTAAATGTTTGAAAGAGCACAACTTTGAATCCACCGGATTAATTTCAATGAAATTTGGCATGGATAATATTATGACTAATAGTCTAACTTAACATCTAGCATATTTTCTTTTTCGGTAAAGTTTAGGGTTGCCACAAAACATTCAAAAACTACCTAAATATTCGAACACGCACAACTTCGAATCCAATGGATTGATTTCAATGAAATTTGGCATGGATATGACTAATAGTCCAACTTAACATCTAGGATATATTTTTCTAAAATATTAGATTGTAAATTTTTATGACCACACAGAAATTCTAGCCAAAAATAAGTTTTAGTTATTGAAATACGTCTATTTAGAGCGGAGCCCTATGGAGCCCTACGTTGTGTGTGATCCGACACTATTTGGAATACATAATCTTAATTTTAATAATAATAATAAATATTTTATTGCTGCGTTCTACCATCTTAAGTTTCAATTTTCTTAACTAGGTGTCGCTATACTCAAAATCAGACAATACCTGCCTTGCACCACATGTCAAAATTTAATATCTTCCTTGCTTCAAGAAATTTAGTTTTTTTATTCCTAATTACGTATAAAAAACATTAAGCGGGTCTTTGTATCACGCGGAATCTTAGACGTTAACTCTGGAATTCATCTCCACAGTACTAATGGCGTAGGGAAGCTACCTACCTAAGAAGTAAGTCTAGAGGACCTGCTGATTTTGAATTAAGTAGTAATAGAAACATAGACATTGAACTCTGAACTCCAACCCCTCAGGAATGATGCTGCTGAGTAACTGCCTGCTTAAACCATAAATCTGGAGGACCTGCTAACTTTGAATTAGCAATGTGGGTATCAAGTAGAAACTTCTCAGGCGAGGTCGCGTTTCCGATCCGGCGCTAGAATTTAAGGAAAACATGTAAAATGACTACTTGTAAGTGCCCTCCTACGCCTAAACATAATAAACGCTTTGACTATTGACTTAGACGATAAACTCCGGACTCTAACTTTTTAAGCACGATGTTGCGAAGTGACTCTTACCTAAGCCGTGAGTCTGGAGCACTCACTCATTTTAAATAAGGAACATGGGTATCAAGTACAAACTTAAACATTGAGCTCTGGAGTCCAACCGCTCAGTCGTGATACTGTGAGTAACTACAGATAGAGATAGACGGATACAGATAGACTGGTTCAGACAGAGATACTCACCTACCGATAGATTACAGACAGACCGATTCAGACAGACAGATACTTACAGCTAAACTGATACACACAGACAAATAAAGTCAAACTTTTGTTATACAACTAAGGCGCCAGGCAAGCGTACGGCCCACCTGTTGTTAAGCAGTTACCGTACCCTATAGATGCTTGCAACCAAAGGGATCGGTAGCACGTTTCCAACCTGAAGGGGAGTGGGGTTAGTGGGAGGGGACGGGGAGGTGGCTGGGTTGCGCTTCCGGCTCTCTCCCTCATCATACGAAACGAAGGTAAATTAGCTACTTGAATGCCGATCTCCACCTTACTGGTCAGACTCTACCACCTTACTGGTATAGACTGGTACAGATAGACAGCCACGGACGGACGAACTCAGACTGATGCAGACTGACGTAATACAGATTAGACGATAGACAAAATTATATTTAAGGGCTTCACCGACTGGACGCGGACGGAGTCGCGGGCACAGCTAGTATCTAATAAGGGCACCTCTTTATTAAGTCTTTACTCAGTACCAATTTTCGTGACTTCATGGTCACGTTTCGGTTGTTGTTGTCCTTGCGTCTAGATTAAGACATGTCTAAGATGCTTTTAAACGTCAAAACTAAGTGCTCGGGCGCGGCATACTCTGATGTAAATGCAGCCAATCAGTATAAAATTAAAGAAAATATTCGTTCGCAGAATAGCGCGATTTGTCTCTAAAATAAGGTAGAGTACATACACGTAACGAACCTGCCATAAATAAACACAACTCTATATCTACAAATTAATAAAATTGTAGTGTCTGTTTGTAACGTCAAAAAAACAGCTTTTTACTAAATGTATGAAAGTATAAGTCTTAAGGCACTTATAACAAAAAAAAAAAAACAATTTTTTTTTGTCTCAGTTTATCGCCGGGTTATCGCCAAAACGGCTGGACTGATTTTGACGGGACTTCCACTGGCAGATAGCCTATCCCAAGTAGCACAGACCTTCGTTTTAACATATCACATAGGGTCCACATAGGTAGTTTAACCGTTAATTAAAACTTATTAGGGTTCACTCGGCAGGCAACAGCTGCATAGAAGAACATCACACCCAATATAATGCTTTTGACAATAAAATGACTTTATTAAGTACCACAGACATGCCAATATAACGTCCATAGCAGTTAAGTGCAGCATTTTGACAGTATTAGCTTAAATAAAGCATTTTAAGGGTCAAACTATGCTGACTGCTGAATAAAAGATCACAAGTGTACTACTTAATTGCATGTAATTCTAAGAGTGTACATGTAAACAACGGCATTGCAATTAAGCCCCTCTTATGATTCAGTGTTGCCATATACACAGATTATTAACGTCAAATGACAAATGTTACTCAACTACAGATTTTAAAAAATGTAAGCAAAGATTACCTACAAAATGAAGACTTAAACTAGAAATAGGTATATTGTATACTAGCTTTCACTCGCGACTTCAACTGCGCAGAATTTAAATTTGGAAACCATCGGATCCCAGATCCCGTTTGCCGGATTCCGGATATCACGGATTTCCCGGATCTCATATCCCGGATCCCGTATTCCAGATATCTCGGATCCCGTATTCTGGATATCTCAGGTTCCGTATCCCGGATATCCCAGATCCCGTATCGCTGATTCCGTATCCCGGATCCCGTATCACGGATTTCCCGGATCCCATAACCTGGATCCCGTATTCCAGATATCACGGATCCCGTATCACGGATTTCCCGGATCCCATATCCCGGATCCCGTATTCCAGATATCTCGGATTCCGTATCCCGGATAGCTCGTATCCCGGATCCCATATCCCGGATCCCGTATCCCGGATATCACAGAGTCCGGATCCCATATTCCGGATATCTCGTATTCCGGATCTTAGATCCCGTATCCCAGATCCCGTAAACCATCTCCCATATCTCGTATTGTATTAGCCAACAGCCAATAAAAGTCCTGACAAAATCGGCCCAGCCGTTTCGGAGATTAGCCGGAATTGGTACCACCATACAAACTTTCATCCCCTATTTTTAACCCACTTAGGGGTTGAATTTTAAAAAATCCTTTCTTAGTACACCTCTACCCATCAAGAAAAACATAGCCTCCAAATTTCAAGCCCCTACGACCAGCGGTTTAGGCTGTGCGTTGTCTGGCAGTCAGTCAGGACTCTGATTCTTATACATATTTAGATAGATAAATAGGAAGGTAAAAAGAAACTTATATATTTTTATACAGATTTTATTATAGTATACCGATTTACAAACAAAGTTGTCTTATTGATCGATCGATGGCAACACAAATGGTTGATTTTAGCTTTAAAGGGCTTATACCCAAAGCCGCGTAACTACTGTAAAAAATAAACTTGTGTAACAGATGTGACCACACTCGGACATTTTTACAGCTCATAGCGTTTATTTGTGATATGTTAGATTCACACTGACGACCATTTTGAAGTCTTATAACCTATAAAAAATATGATTCAGTTTGTTTTGTTTTGTTTTATTTCAGGCTATAAAATTGAAAGACGCTTGGATTTTCCGTTATTTTCGCGTCTACAGCTTTTAAATTAAATTATATGTCCAAATTATACCAGATTTAAGTTTATAAAATATAATGCACTGTCCCAATTCATCAGGTTTTTTACGTAAAACACGCATATTTCAAGGGCGCTTTAAAAATTTGAACGAAATATATAACCTATTTCACAATACACTTTCATTACCATTCAGATCTCACACGTAAATGGTAAAACATAGTCGTACCCAGATTTTCCACATAAAATAAATTTCATGTCACTTGCACAGATATTATTATAAAACGACGCGATGGTGGCCAAGAGAGAAACTAATATTTTCAATATAGAATTCATTCATTCAATTCATTTGACAGATTGTTCGACAAGCGACACTCTCAGCGGGCCATAGATAAGCATGTGATTTTAGGCCACAATGTGTCACGTTAAAATGCTACATAAGAGCTATGAGAGCTATAATTTGTGCCCAAATAAGCGTTATATCGGCTGAGAATGCGCATTCTTCGCCGATATAATGCTTGTTTGCGCACCTCAAAGTTCCGCGGTGTACTACAAGACCGCGGTTATACAGCACTCTTGTGCTACTTGGGATGTTATAAGGGCTAACTTGGGCTACTTTATTTTAGGAATCATTAAAAAAAATTTTTAGTTAAGTCACGGGTATGCGGCTAATTAAATAAATAATTATTTGAATAGCCATGTTATAATGTTCCCGTTTGTCAATGTGCGGCTGACAGGAGCAGCTGTCAACTCACGTTACAACTACGTATACGTCCCCGCTACGTGTCGCGGGCTTTTAATAAAATTACGTGCCGTGCCCATATTTCTTTGAGTGTTTGAATTAGAGCGATATCCGACCTTTGTGAGTTAGTGTTAGGAGGTTTGTAGACATGTCGGTATTGATTGGAACTACGCAGAAAAATCGTTTAGTTGGTACCACAGAGTAAAGCCTAAAGAAAGAGGTGCCTTTATATATGTATGTATGTATGTTTTTATATATGTATGAAAAAAAAAACGTGGTCATTGTTTTTTCATTTTCATTGTTCTATCTACCGGTAAATAGTTGAACTACTCGCTTCGTTTTATGTCGATGTTAGTACTAGGCCGACCACTCGGCCGAGTTGCTTAGGGCCAGTCCCCTTAGTAATTGGTCCATGGTTGGTACTGTGTTCTCTATTTATTTAATACTAGCTGTGCCCGCGACATAAAGCAGCTAAGTTACTCCTTATAACATTATTTAACTATCTGCCAATGAAAGTCCCGTCGAAATCGGACCAGCCGCTTCGGTGATTAGCCGGAAAAAACAAACACACAACATTTGCCGTATACTTATACTTTCATATGCATTTATTATAACGCTGTTATTTTTACATTACAAACAGAAACTTCAATAAACTCATATTTACAATTTCACACGAATTCATTGTACGCGTACGATGAATGAGTGCGTGACACCCAGACCAAAGCAAATTACGAAAAAGCCGTTTCCAAAATTTGCCTCTCGCGGGAATCGAACCCGCAACCACCCAATTTAATTACGTCTATTTTGACTAACAAACTCATCTACTATTTATATATTCTGTGCTACTACACTGAATAATGAAATTTTAATTACATTTTCCCTTTGATCAATAATACCTAACTATTACTTAGTAGCAAACTGATAATTACCAACTCCTGAAAATCCTGAATAAGTTAGGTGCTTTTAAATGTTCGTAAGGCCGTTCCGAAGTTACTGTCCTGACGCGTCAATGTCAAACTGTTTTAATTGATTTCACGAACCATTCCCCAATTGAATTTGAGTAAAGTTTGTGAGTGAGGTGGATTCCCCATTCTATAGGGAATTTGACTGGATTGCGAAAAGTTTCGGTGTCATTCGACGAATTGTGATCGGATTTAAAAAAGTTGAAGTCTAATCAAAAACTGGCCAAGCGCGTGTCAGACTCGCACATAAAGAGTTCCGTACCACCGTAGAATAAAAACGTCAAAAATATCAAGTTTCTTGTATGGGGTCCCCCTTTATTTTTAAAATTTATTTTATTGTATTTGTTGTTGTAGCGGCAATAGAAATACACATACTGTGAAAATTTCAAGTCTCTAGCTATTACGGTTCGTAAGTTACAGCCCGCTGACATACAGACAGACGGACGGACAGACGGACAGCGTAGGCTTAGTAATAGGGTCCCGTTAGCACCCTTTGGGTATGAAACCCTAAAAACGGTAAACGCGTGTAATATATATCTCTGGCTGCATCTGAATGTGGGGAGCGGCGCGCCCGGGCAATCATTTTATGAGCTGGGCCCGCTGACTTCGTACAAAAAATGTTTGTTATTAGTCTAAGTTACTTCTGATAACATCAGCCATCTGTCAGTGAAAGTCCCGTCAAAATCGGTCCAGCCTTTTTGGAAACTAGCCGGATTAAACAGACATACAGAAAGGAAACACAAACAATAATTTTAAAAATTGTTTTGTGTGTGTTATTTGTACCGTACTTTTATATGCATTTAGTAAACATCTGTTATTTTGAAATTACAAACAGATCCCTACTTCAATTGTATTTATTTGTATGTAGATTGTACCCAGGAGAGAAAATATTAAACTTTTTCTTCGTAATAAAAAAATCCGAACACTACAGTTTTCTTTTATGAATTTCTATCCGAATATGAAACTTGGCGCTGTCTATAGCGCACTCCAATATAGACGCCTCGCTGTGAATAGCATAGAATAATATTTCGTGTGGTTTGAATAAGTAAGTTTGTAAAGTAGTGGATAGATGGACTGGTAAAGTAAAAGCTTATGTGTAACAATTACTTACGCCAAAGAAAAAATACGACGCGTACGTAGTGTAAAACATCAAAAGTCGCAAATAGGAAGTTTAAATGCAAACTTGTCCGTGTATTACGTACGTGATAAATAAAGTATAGAGTTGAAGTCAGATGAGAAAATAGAATAATAATAATATAACGTCATGACTTTTATCACTGTTCGGGGGTAGTCAGAGGCTTGAGTGGCCATACACCACCACATTGTGGAGGTATTAACCAACTCAAAGCCCACGTTTCACCAGATAGTCAGAACCCAACCTGACAGGTGGTGAACCTTGTCTCCGTGTATACAGGAACTGACTATTACCTAATCCCGAGGGATAGGTAGGTTTCCTCACGATGTTTTCCCTCACCGTAAGCGATCTGTAAATTATGCACATAGATGAAAATTCATCCATTGGTGCATGCCCAACCGGGGATTGAACCTGGGACCTTCTGATTGCCAGCCCAACGTGTTCGCCCCTAGGCTACAGTCGCTATTAAAATAATTTAATTAATTTTTTAAATCTACTATGTCCCACTGCTGGGCAAAGGTCTCCTCATCTTCTTCGGCTCTCTCATACCACCCGTCTAGATGAGTGTCGTCGTTATCGCGCCACTGTTTTGTCAGCATTTCTATAAATTGCTACGCTTCATGTAAGGAAATAACATAAGTAACGTGATCTACTTATCGACTTGTAATGTCATTTCCATACATTTAAGCGTATCGTTTTGTAGAAATGCTTGTAGATGAAGCCACTTGTCTAGGGGGGCTGGTCCATTCAAGTGTAGCGCAATGGAGAGATTATGGTAATAAAATCAGTGTTAGATAGGTTTAAGGTAATAAAGCTATGAACTATAGGCACTCGCAATGCAAATCTGTTTTTAACCCTGTCTGGCTATCCTTGTTGCTTTAATCTATCGCAGTGTTAGGAATGCTACCGTGACAGGTCAGTGTGTGTACTGACCCTTTTAATTACTAATTAATGGTCATTAGTTATCAGAGTAAAGGGTAAAGGTTGTTTACTCGCTCGTCTATCTCCTCCTTAAGAAATCTAACGATCGATCATCGATAATAATGCAGTATATAGCGATGTAGTACGGGTCTACGAAGCTTTTATTGCAATACATTGAATACTAATACGATTGTTTGGGGTATTTTATTTTTAGACAAGATTTTGTGTCTGTTCTTATCGGTATTTTGTAAAATAATATGTGCAAAAGGGAATACATATAATAGAAACTACATACTTCTAGTAATCGAGTTACTGTACTTTGTGTTCAACCCGAAGAACTCTTAAGATATGGGTAACTTCTTTAGTTTTATTTTTCTATAGGTCGTTAGATTACAGTTGAAAGTACTGGCTAAGGAAAAATATTAAGGTCAAGAGCAAACATTTAAAAAAAAAAAAAAAAAGTTTGCACTCCGGGAGTGCCGGCAGAAGTGAAAACTTGAACATTAACGTTGTGCATTTTTAAATATTTTGGAATGGTTAGGGAATAATTTCGCACGAATTGCTTTATTTATCAGTATAAAAGTACTATCATTTATGTGGTTAAATACAATATTCATTTATTGCGCTATCGTACACAAACATGACAATTTATATGTAGTACAAACACAGACGCACACTCCGTCTTACGAATTTTCGATCAGGACACGTTTCCTGACGCGAGTTTACATTTTTTTACCCATCCTAAGAAAAGTGCACAACGCCGCTAAAGTAGTTTTCACTTCAAAATAATATATACCACCTTTCTCACTGGTCTCCTATGAACTGTAATGTGAGCAAAGAATAAACAATTTTCTTTAGTTTTCCGTATCTCAAACCAATCTTTTGAGGATTAGATCGTGACAATTTTGTATAGATAGTGCAGTAATATATACACTACATAAATACACTATCTGAAACTTTTCGTTGAAGAAAATAGGAAATACTCTTTCACATTTTTTTATTATCTACCGATCGGTAATAACAGTTTCTTACATGACGCTTTCGTCTAGTGTTTACAATCCGGAATAAAGGATCGAAAATTGAAATACGCTATACTGGGTGTAGTGATGGGATGTTCTCGAGAACATTCTCACCCTCGGAAACTTACTCGTGAGAATTTTCGAGCATTTATCTTCTGAAGCATGTTAAACTTGGCATAAACCTCATTAAACATGCAAGTATACTGGTTTTAATTGTTTTTAAGATTTAAAGTTTGGATAACGTCACCCAAAATATACGATTCTCAAAAATTCTCACGAGTAAGTTTCCAAGGGTGAGAATGTTCTCGAGAACATCCCATCACTAACTGGGTGTTAGGATAGACGAGAACCGTATTGAAGGGTTATTCGGTATTCGATTCTCATTTCGAATATTGTAACATTACCATATTTTCTGACCTAATATATACAAAGAAATAAAATTGAAGTGTATGTTAATAATGTCAAAATAACAGCTTTTAACTAAAATTAAATGCATATGAAAGTACTTATAAAAGAAAAGCAATTTATTTTTTGGTCTGGCTATCTGGATGTTTGTCCCAGCTAATCTCCGAAACGGCTGGACTGATTTAGACGGGACTTTTGACAGATAGTTAATGCCACAAGAAGTAACTTAGCTAAGTACTTTTATTTTAGCACACATGAACAATCTTAGTAACTTAGCTACTTTTATTTTAGCAAACTAACAATTCCCTCGTCTTATCTAACACTTTGTATAGGCGAATGGTTTAAGACGCCTATTGGCGTATTCTTGCCACCCAAGGGGCTAGTCCCAACTTAGTCTATGAATATCTGAATTTCGATCTCATCAATTTATTATCGGCTTACAAAACGGTTTTATGATCGTGAATTATTGTGACGTGGGCTTATTGGCACGTTTTATGCTCAGACATTGACTACTAGGTTTAATATTCAAATGTTTTTAGGGATAATTCAAGATTTAAGTTTTACGGGATATTCATGTTTAGGCCGCTTTAAGAACTAAAATACAATTACTTAAAGTACACATAGAAAGAAACACGAAGTCGGGTAAATAAAAAAAATGTTTCACTGACAGATAGCAGCTGGCCTACTCCGAAATACGAACCTAACGTTTCGGCTGACGGATTATCGTGATTTGACATTTCTTCTTTCGTTTTTCTCTACGATTTGACATTGTTTTGATCGTAAATCGAATCCGTACTTCGGACGATCCGTCAGCGACGTATTTCGGAGTAACCCCCCTGGTGGCTCTGGAAGCTTGAAATTTGGCAAAGAAGTAGAAAAAAAACCATCTTGCTTGCTTCAATTTCGGACAAAAACCCCCATAGTGTTTCATAACCCGCATAACATTTCATAAATAGCGTATACGTGGTTCATATTCTTCAGGAAGAGGGTTTATGGGAGAAATAAATAGTCCGTCACGCGAGATCCGTGAGACGAATACTAACTGTTTGGAATGACCGGATCTGAAATGGGACATGTGGTGGGCCTGTGAAGAATTTACTAATCCACCAAGCCAACTAGGAACTCGGATGGAATGCGGCTTCCCCGCCCGCACACCCGCCACCGCCTGCGGCTTCCCGCCCGCCACACCTCTCGCACACCGCCGCCGCCTTTTTGTGCGGGTGACGTCACATTTGACGGGTTCCTAGTTGGCTTGGTGGGGTAGTAGTCTTATCATTTGACTAAACTAACTAAAATGAAGACGCTCAGTTCAAATGCCAGTAAATAGTCACCCAACTCCGACTGACATTGCCAAGCATTGCTTAGCCTTAGCCTTAGTGATTGCAGCTGGCTATGAGCGCCTCACAATAATAATAATAATCATCATCATCATCATCTCAGCCGAAAGACGTCCACTGCTGGACATAGGCCTCCCCCAAGGTTCGCCACAATGATCGGTCTTGCGCTGCCCGCATCCAGCAGATTCCCACGACCTTCACCAGGTCGTCGGTCCACCTTGTGGGAGGCCTACCTACGCTACGCTTTCCGGTCCGATGGCGCGTACGCCACTCGAGAACTCTTCGGCCCCATCGGCCATCAGTTCTACGAGCAATGTGCCCTGCCCACTGCCACTTAAGTTTAGCAATCCTGCGGGCTATGTCGGTTACCTTGGTCCTTCTGCGTCACAACAATATACTCTTAGTTATCTCATCGTATATCGGTTAACCGCTCCGACCGCGACCCCGTGCAGATATATTCGGGACAGTTGCTAAAAGTAGCTCCAATGTCTTGGCCTCGGCTGTTGGATGTGACTCATTGATGTACCAATCTTATCGCTTATTAGATTCGAGCTGCTGAAAGCCCTTTGTGGGCATAATGTGCAAGTGTGAAATGTCCAAATGTCTAATGTCCAACTAGTTCGGACCACACTTGGAGAGGTTGATAAGAAATCTTACCATCGCGTCAGATGAGAATTATTGGTATTGGTAGTTATTATTAGTATCAAGTGATATCAGCTCACGAATTTAGATCCAATGAGGCGAAAAAAAATCTAGACCACCCAAAGACATTACTAAAAAAGAGGGAGAGTGACTGTCCGAAATACTAGTCTGTCCTACTTAACGGAGTCCATTGACACAGTACGACACAGTCAACAAAATAATATTGAAAACACGCGGTATTGCCAATACGGCTCATCTTCTGGTGAATAGCACGCATAATAATAAAAATGCCTGACAAATCGCGTGTGCGATAACAGGTGCGTAAATTTCGCTGCATATAGCGATGCAGTGAGTACAAGTTTAGTGATTGCGATTTTAGAAGGTAACATATCTACTTAATCAATACATCAATGCTGATTGCCGTTATTTCTGATACGTGGTGCCTTACAAAGACGCCCAGTTGCCCGATTCACGTAAAAACAAACAATCCAAATAACACCGAAGTTCGAAAGTTGTTCGATCGAAATCCTATCAAAAGTTGGTATTCACGTGTTCCTTGAACGCAGTTCGATAGGACTTCAACTCAAACGTTTACTCAACGAAAAACGGTTACTCAACGACTTGGTGCCATGACGAAAAGGCTATCAACGACTTTGGTCGGTACGATATCGTTACGGTTTTTATTAGGTGAATCGGGCTACAGAGAGAGAGAAAGAGTCTTGTTTCCGTGATATCGTAATATCAGCCTATGCAGTTATTTTTGTGTCTCGCTTTGCAATGGAGGGAAGTGGATAATTATTTATGTTCTTAACCCGTGGAATGATCCAAAAAAAAAGTCAGTACATTTTCTATTGAACTTATGCACATGCGTATGTGCACGCATCACTCGAGGGGTTAAAATGAAGTACCTACCTAAATCGAATGCAAAATAATGTTTGAATCGATAAAGAGTGCGAGCAAGTTCTGGAGATTTATCGATGTTCATATGGGATTGATAAGAATCCCATAAAACACCCCGTAACGGCGCGCTAGAAGCTCGTAGCTCGATATTACGCGGGGATGGGGGAGGGGGCGGGGGGAGGCGACAAAGGAAGGGGGAAAGTGTGAGAACTTTACCCATTTGTGTGAATAAAAATATGGCCTTCTAAGCTGAGGTAATATTTTTTGTTTTTCTTATCTTGATGGTGTTTTAATAATTGCTGGTACTACACTTTCTTAGAAAAGATATAATAATAATATCTTGGGACATTTTTTACACACGGCTACCTGATCTCAAACTAAGTAGAGCTGTACTACGGAAATCAGATAACTGATATTACTACATATTATACTACTTTTTTATTTGTAGATACATACTTAATATACATATACACCCAGACTCGGGACATACAGACATGTTCCTCATGTTGTTCATGCACACAAATGCATGTCCCGGGTAGGAATCGAGCCTACGACCTGCAGCGTGAAAGGCGCCATCACGCCAACCACGCCAACGGGCCCGTACAATATATATATAGATAGGTAAAATATTAAAGTCCCCGTAATTAAGGACCTTACCCTATGGTAAAGACAAAAACTCTTTCTTTTATAAGTTTTTAAATTCCGAGAATGAGATATTCTTCGGACGTAAATTCTTGAGCTGATTTCACCTACCTGATTCGAATAATAGGTACTGACTAATACCAGGAACGATATTAGTAGTATTTTGTATTCCAGACTAATACGAATACGTTTTGGTAATGGAGCCAAGCTGTGTATAAAGTTATACCTAAAGAAAAGATAGATCATTGTAATAGGAATCTATTGTCTTTTCCACCATACAAATATTACAAATAAATACAAATACAATATACATATAAATATTGTTGTGTTAAATATATCAAAGAGAAAAAAATATTTCTAATAAGTATAAAAGTAGTAGGGATTCACAGGTTGAAGCGCACGACCCAAAACATTCTGGCTCACCAAAAAAAAAAAAAAAAAAAAAAAAGGTCATTCCATCGATCCGTGGGTCGACGCCGACTACAAAAAAAAATAAAAAAAAAAAAAAAAAAAAAAAAAAAAAAAAAAAAAGTTTGGTGTCTTTTTGGGGGTTTTCGCCCATGCCCGATCGATCTGTGCTATTCCCGCTGTGATATCTCTAACGGTTCCTGAGATAGCTTTCAGACTCAGCGGCCTCGTAAAGGTTTTATTAGGGTCGTCTATTGTATTGAAGGGTTCTATTGTGTCACTATTTCGTGATGCTTAATGAGGGTCGGGTTTTATTAGAGTCGTCTATTGTATTGAAGGGTGCTATTGTGTCAGTATTTCGCGATGCTTAATGAGGGTCGGCTTATTGTTCCTGAGGGTGTACTGTTCCTAAGGTTGCGTCCGTTTGCAATGATAAGACTTTTTTTTTTTTTCGAACATCTTTATTTATCAATAAAAAATGGATTTAAACATGTCATAAAGTAGTATATCATTGTATAGTGTATTCGTATCGAATATTCTTATGAAATCAGACATTGAATTACCATTGAATTTATAGTACAAATACAATAAACAATATTCACCGCATACGGATGTGAAATCGTTTTGTAGCCTATTGCTATTAAATTGCCATTGTTTGGAATTTCTCTTCAAAAATGATCTGTGGTAACCTGTTGGTGGTCGACCATAAGAATCAAAATATTGTCCGATACTATTGTCATCGATGTGAATGGCGATCCAATGGCTTCCAGGTCTTGTATCAGGGTCTAAATTAGATATAATATATGTAGGAGTATGAATGTGTATTGGCAATCGGTTAGCTGCATACACATTATATTGTAAGCTTGGATGAATTTTACATAAACTTTTCTGTATATCTATTGTGTTCATATTGATCGCCTGCCACGTTGTAAGCTGTTATCGATTCGACTTATCAGATGCAAGTGTAAAATTGAATGTATTAACAGGGTATTTCTAGTCTGCTGTGATAGTGATATCTCTAACGGTTCCTGAGATAGCTTTCAGACTCAGCGGCCTCGTAAAGGTTTTATTAGGGTCGTCTATTGTATTGAAGGGTTCTATTGTGTCACTATTTCGTGATGCTTAATGAGGGTCGGGTTTTATTAGAGTCGTCTATTGTATTGAAGGGTGCTATTGTGTCAGTATTTCGCGATGCTTAATGAGGGTCGGCTTATTGTTCCTGAGGGTGTACTGTTCCTAAGGTTGCGTCCGTTTGCAATGATAAGACTTTTTTTTTTTTTCGAACATCTTTATTTATCAATAAAAAATGGATTTAAACATGTCATAAAGTAGTATATCATTGTATAGTGTATTCGTATCGAATATTCTTATGAAATCAGACATTGAATTACCATTGAATTTATAGTACAAATACAATAAACAATATTCACCGCATACGGATGTGAAATCGTTTTGTAGCCTATTGCTATTAAATTGCCATTGTTTGGAATTTCTCTTCAAAAATGATCTGTGGTAACCTGTTGGTGGTCGACCATAAGAATCAAAATATTGTCCGATACTATTGTCATCGATGTGAATGGCGATCCAATGGCTTCCAGGTCTTGTATCAGGGTCTAAATTAGATATAATATATGTAGGAGTATGAATGTGTATTGGCAATCGGTTAGCTGCATACACATTATATTGTAAGCTTGGATGAATTTTACATAAACTTTTCTGTATATCTATTGTGTTCATATTGATCGCCTGCCACGTTGTAAGCTGTTATCGATTCGACTTATCAGATGCAAGTGTAAAATTGAATGTATTAACAGGGTATTTCTAGTCTGCTGAGATCTTGGAAATAATACAAGGTAAAATATGCTGAAAATTATGTCTTTATTCAAATTTCAATGAATAGCTGCTTATAACTAGTACAATGAATACTTAAAACTACATTTTTTTACTTAAAACTAATACAATTAATACTAACCTAACCTAACCTTAAGGCCAATTATCTTCATCAAACAATACACGCATAAATACATGCATATTATTTTCGATAAACCATTTCTTAAGTAAAATTACAGTTTTTAATGCACTATGCTTCTTATGATATAAACAATTTACCGTACTTCTGGTATTATCATACAATTGATTTAATCGCAATAAATCGGGGGCACCTTTTTCACTAATATCTGCTACACTGCACTTATTACAAATATTTTTTATCCACTTGATTTTTTCCGTTCCAAAAACTAAAATTTTTTTATTTGTTATAATTGGTATAATCACACGTTTGAACTCGCGATAGTCAATGAAACCGGAACTCCAATAAAAATCGTGTCGTCTTTCTATGGAAGAGACGTTTTTCTTTTCTGCGTCTGCCAAATTATATGGGCATGGTGGTTTTATTAAAAACACCTGGGTATAATCTTCCGTAGCTAGTGCAAACTCCTTTATCAAGAAAACATTGTTGGAAACTTTAAATCCTTGTAAATCGACAAACATGACGTATTCTGGATTCATGATTATCTTTTAAACTGATGTCTACTCAACTGGGCGATGTAACGTAATGAACGTTCGTTTGTCATGCGTCTTATATAGATATCGCGACGTCCCATTGTTATTACGGTCGCCTTTTGTTCACTGCAGACGAGTACAAACATGAATCCTGTACATCGAAAGATCCCCTAACAGTGAATGCCTCCCTCTATTCACAGATAACAGCACGACGGGGGGTGCAAGTTCGGACACGACGCCTATAAATCATGGCATTAACATTGTTCTCCTGTCCCTTTGACGGTGGTCAAGTCGAGACGTGACACATGATGCATAAAGGTAAATTCTCAAACGATGAATAGTATACAATGAATAGAACACAATTAACAAAGAATTTGAGTTATCTACATCCGTCACAATAATATGAAGCCTAAATAGGGAATTTAATGTTTTAGCTACTATAATCTACTGATACATTACGGTTTTTATCAATTTCAATAACATTATCGAACTCGGCATAAACGATACAGTTTATGGTTTGTGAAAGTGCTGATTCAAAACGAACTTCCAATCTCACGCTACCATGTTTTATAAGATTCCAATGGCCTGATGAGCTAGCTGATAAATCAGGTGTTAAGTCGAAAGCTAATAGACAATATCCTTGTGCATATTGTTCCCTAGATATGCCATTACCTTCATTAAGGAAATGTATACCCGTTCCCGAGAATAACGTGTGATAAGCTGAAGTATACATATTATTCTCGAATGATGGTTGTAAAGCTTTGGAAGGTATTTGTTGCCCATCAATATATAAACTAAATGTATTAAAATCGTGATTTTCAAAATTAAATGGATTTTTTGTGAGTTTACCATTAAAGCCTGCGTTATTAACAAATCCTATTATGCATCTTTTAGGTACTTGTCCTAGAAAAATGTTATCTAGTGTTTTTCCCTGAACCCCCGATGGTATTGTCAAAACTTTAACTTCAGCACGCGTAATAGGATATTTAGCTGTAGTAGAGGCTAAAACTTTTTGATGTGCAAGTAAAACTGTTGGATTGATTCGCGCTCTACGAACAATAAGCGTTGCATCAGTAATACATACTTTCAATTTTAAGTCGTCTGAAGAAGCCATTAAGTTGAATGTTTCTCTGGAACGAACTAATTTAACAGACATCTCAACACCATTAATTAAAAACTTTTCTTGGTTGAATATATCACCATGTAGATGTCCAATCATTTCAATTTCTTTACTTTCAGCTGTTAATTTACTTCTTTTAGTGAATCCTTCATTTTTCTCATCGGTTGAATCCATTTTCCCAGCTGTATCTTCATACCAAAGACTGCATGTTAGGTGAGATTCTTTTGATGCAGGAGCATAATTCAACAAAGTTTCCATGTAAGCACGATAGGCGTATGTATTATTTGGCGGGGATACAAGTTTTTGGTTCAAATAAACATCAAGCTGACTAAATAATGAATGTAACCAATTGTTTATTGGTGCCACTGTCGTTGTAGCTAGCAGTCTTGTTGAGTCTTGGTTTAATATCTTTGCTTTAATATGAATCATAGTATGAGACAAATCTATGTAGTCATCACCGGTTCCTGGTACTTGAAATTCGATGGGGCCATCATCGGCGAGAGATGAAATAGGTTTGTAATGTATCCACATTCCATGTTCTATACTTGTTTGTGTAGATGGTAAAGCAAATAAATCTAGCTCCGACTTAATGCACTCACAAGAATGATTGTGTAGAAAAGACATTATTATTATTATTTATGAAAATATATCTTTGATATTATTACGTGTCAACTTTGATTTTTTGTTAGCACCTTTCACCTTAGCACGTAGCGGTGGAATGAATGAAGCCAGACGTTTTTTCTTAGTTATATATCCTGATCCAGACATATTAATTCGATCAATTTTCTCATCGGCTTTTCTTTTTAAGTTTGACCCAGCCTCTTTCAATCGAGTCTTGATAGAATCTTCCATAGGACGTGCACTAACCATATCCGATAAAAGCCCTCACCTGTATTTAAAACCTCTTTACCGATCGCTCGAGCTCCACTAGACAACAATGGTAAAACAGATCTGAATAAACCTCCTAGAAAGCTACCAATTCCATGACCGCGCTGATATGGTGCCCCTTTATAAATTACTCCAATACCTGATCCACCTTGATGTGAATAGTAATGTTCGTAGGGACAACTTGTATTATAACGTTGGGGATGCATTATAATTTTTTAAAATGTAGTTTAATAGCCACAGTTCCGAACTGGAATGGTATTTTATGCCCCGTGCTTGATCTTATATCTATTTCAATGGTATCAAACTCTCTACGCATGACAGGCAAGTAGTGAGGTGGTGAGAAAACATGCATTTTATTAGCACCGTAAATATATTTTGAAGGGTCTAAAGGTATTATTCTGAGAAGAGGGGTCATTACATCTCCGACGATCTGTGGTTCGATTATATCACAATAAACAAATAACTGAGATGGCAACCCTAAATGTAAATTCGCTGGGCACTTTCCAAGACTCTTAGAAACAAGGTTTTTATTAGGTTCAAATCCTAGTTGAAGAGACAAATTAGGCGATAACGTTATTGATTTTAATGCTTCATCATTTACAGTAACAAATACGAACTTTGATATCTCATCATAGCGAAACTTCACTTTCTCCCTCAAACTGTTTAGTGTCACTATAATTTGTTCAATATTATCATAGTTAGTGGCTGGTATATGAGTTTTGTAGTACGCTAGAGAGGTGCTAGGAGTGCCGGTATTGTTGGGTATTTTCATCCATTTACTTATGTAAACAACGTTTTCATGTTCTTGAACAGTAAACATCGTGCATGGATATTGGAATTCAACCACACCAACCGACCACGATCCTTCCAATATAATTGCTTTAGGTAATTTTGTTGAAAAAAGAGTTGTTGAGTTTTCTGGAAAGTATTCCATAGAACTATTACTAAGTAATGTTAAATAAAAACTTTCTTTCATCATAGATTTTCTAAACTAGAAGCCAAAATCCAAGAGTTAAATTTATCTGGATAACCTTTCCACTTCACTAACACTTGCTTTCTGTTGCCAGAGTAGCGAGTGCTAATTATTTTATCTATTTTATAACTGGAAGTGGGGTTATAATAATTTTTTTGCAATTCTCTTTCATAAAAAGTACCCACTATCGGTTCATTTTGCAAATCTTTCAGTGTATATACTATCCATGGTGATCTATCTATTATTGAAGATATCATAACAATTTCGTCACTCCAGTTGGATTCATAACCTTTTTGGAATATATGTTTAAATTTTGTAATTCGTACATGATCACCAACATGAAATTTTGGTGTTGGTGTAATATCTGCAGCTTGTTTTCTACCCTTTTCATATAAATTATTCCAAACAGTCATTATATTGTTTGAATTTACATCACAAGGACACATTTTAATACTGGAATGGTAACTATGATTATATGCATATAATAAGTCTTGTAAAATACACCTATATGTATTTTTATGGGTAAAATAACGCCACATTTTCATCTTGAGTGTTCTTTGAAATCTTTCTACAATGCTTGCTTTAATATCAGGATTATTTGTTGTATAATAGTTTATATTTTTGCTCCTAAAATACTTTTGTACATCTTTTGAAACAAATTCAGTTCCTTTATCAGATTGTATATGTGTTGGAGTGGTACCGGCCTCATTAAATATGTGTTCAAAACATTTTTTTATAGTCTCAGAATTTTTATTTTTCATTGACATTGCATAAGCATATTTAGTAAATACATCAATAACACAAAGAATGTAATTATAACCATCATTATATTTAGAATAAGTTCTCATATCACTTAAATCAGCCTGCCAAAGTTCATTTAGATTAGATAAAATGTATTTATTCCGAGGGAATCTTCTATGTACTGGCTTATGAAGTGTGTAAGTTTCTTGAGCTTGCAACCATTTTTTGATGTCGCCTCTAGTCATTTTACCTTTCATAGCTTTTACTAGATTGAGTATACTACCATATCCGGCAGGATGTGATACATCATAATATATTTTATTAATTTCTAGTAAGGAGTCCATTTTTCCCAATCAATCTTTTTCTTTAGTTTTCTTTGATACTTATCAGCACTACTTGGTGTAGTATAGATTTCCTCTTCCACAGAGTGTTGTGTAGGATCATCCGATTGGAGTTTATTTATGTATTCACTTCTGTTTGGATTTCCAATGTAAGCTAATGGTATTTTAATGTCTTTCAGTGCTTTGGCAAAATCTTCCCAACCTTTCGGATTACTTTTTTTCAATGGTCTAAGAAAATCGTTTACCAAATCTATGATATTACTTCCGGGAATTTGTTTGTTATCTATGGTGACAGTACCGCTGTCGTTCCAGTGAATTTTGTTTTTACTCAATGATATTGTATTAAGCAATAACTCACCCTTTTTTATATAAGTTTTTGGTATTAAACTTAAAATTTGTCTAGGTGTGTATATATGACTTTCTTGCTGTTGTTGTTGTTGCTTCACGTCGTCTTTCGATGTCTGATTCACAACTAAATCTTTACCGGCGATTTCAGCTTTTATATTAGAAACTTCATTGTTTGCAGTGTCTCCGACAGCATCGATATTGGAAGTAATTATTGGTAATTCTATAGGTTGACGATCTGCTTCGGTAAAGTGTAGATATCTTTGCAAAATTTGTTGATATAAAATCCATTTTTTTCTATCGTCCATATTACTATTCAAAATCTTTTGCATTTCGACGTCTAATCTTGAGGTAGGATTTTCAATTTTGTGTTGATTGTTGTTTTGATTTAATTTCTCTAATAAACTTGGATCAATAAGTAACATCTTTTTGGCGTGCTCCATTTTTAAACAAGTGAATTAACTAATACACTCAAAATGGAACCCAATATAATTGGTAGGAATGCACCACCTTTATGAATGATTATTTTCTTTCGTATTTTATCTGTTCCTTTACGTACCAACTTGCGAAGTATACTCTTAAATTTACCAAGTTTTTTCTTTTCTTTATCTTTAAGCGGTACTTTGCCCTGGAGAACGTTATAAATACACTCACAAATGCAGTTTATTTCTTGCTCGTCACACGCTTTTAATAAGGCTCGTTGATATTTTGGTTTAAGAGTGTGTAGTGCGCTTAGTAAATTCTTGTGCGTCTGGATGCTCTGAGACATTATTTGTAAATGATGGGAATTTGTTGGTTCTTGGCATATTTAAACCCTTTTGTGGGGACATATACAGTGCAATATCCATCTGAGGGGAATATTTTCGTTTTAATACGACATGTTTCATTGGTGTCTTGTTTAAGATCAACCATTAAATATCCATGTGCTTCTTTAGTGGAGTCATTGTATGCATCTTCAATGAATTTTAAATT